>SJYX01024438.1:133715-158388 GCA_006410675.1 Oreotragus oreotragus | reverse complement strand
GGAAAAGTTCAGTTTTCATTCCAACCCCAAAGAAAGGCAATGCCAAAGAATGCTCAAACTACCACACAATTGCACTCATCTCACATACTAGTAAAGTAATGCTCAAAATTCTCCAAGCAAGGCTTCAACAGTATGTGAACCATGAACTCCCAGATGTTCAGGCTGGATTTAGGAAAGGCAGAGGAACCAGAGATCAGCTTGCCAACATCAGTTGGATCATTGAAAAAGCAAGAGAGTTCCAGAAAAACATCTATTTCTGCTGTATTGACTATGCCAAAGCCTTTGACTGTGTGGACCACAACAAACTCTGGAAAATTCTTAAAGAAATGGGAATACCAGACCACTTAACCTGCCTCTTGAGAAATCTGTTTGCAGGTCAGGAGGCAACAGTTAGAACTGGACATGGACAACAGACTGGTTCCAAATAGGGAAAGGAGTACGTCAAGGCTGTATATTGTCACCCTTTTTATTTAATTTATATTCAGAGTATATCATTAGAAATGCTGGAATCAAGCATTCCATCATGAAGCACAAGCTGGAATCAAGATTGCTGGGAGAAATATCAATAACCTCAGATATGCAGATGACACCACCCTTATGGCGGAAAGTGAAGAATAATTAAAGAGCCTTTTGATGAAAGTGAAAGAGGAGAGTGAAAAACTTGGCTTAAATTTCAACATTCAGAAAACCAAGATCATGGCATCTGGTCCCATCACTTCATGGGAAATAGATGGGTAAACAGTGGAAACAGTGACAGACTTAATTTGGGGGGGCTCCAAAATCACTGCAGATGGTGACTGCAGCCATGAAATTAAAAGAATATGTTAGGTGTAATCACAAAAATAAAAATTACACTAACAGATTGGGGTTTCATGGTAATTCTTAAAATAGCATTCATATCTGTACTTCCTAGAATAAATGTCAAAATTTTGTTTTTTCTAATTTCCAGAGCAGCAAACTGCACCTGGGATATCTTGACAATTTTTTCTCAAAATTCATAGTCATTTGAGTAGGCATTTTTGGAATTTGGGTAAATCTTTATCTGTAGAATTGGAATGTATAAATGTAAATGTATAAATTTTATTTGAAATGTGAAATCTAAAGATAATGTGCCTTTCATGAGTAGCAATGGCATCTATTTCCACATAGAAGGAATGAAAAGTTGGCTCAGATTCTTCTAATTTGTCATGATACATATCTTCCATTCTAATTGTCTTGCATATGTTTATAATATGATGTAATAACCATAGAATACACCAGTTAACAAAAAATTATTACACATTGTAATGTGGAAAAAGGAGAGAAGTCTCTTTTCCCAAAACCCTCTGACAAAAGCAAGGAGTGAAAGTAATGCAATGTTTAATAATAACCCACCCCAAAATATATAGCAGACCCCTGTGAAGACAGTTTGCTTTGTTATATTTTTTATTGTTGTGATTATATACTTGAAGTTGAGAAATTTAAATGAGAAANAGAAGTCTCTTTTCCCAAAACCCTCTGACAAAAGCAAGGAGTGAAAGTAATGCAATGTTTAATAATAGCCCACCCCAAAATATATAGCAGACCCCTGTGAAGACAGTTTGCTTTGTTATATTTTTTATTGTTGTGATTATATACTTGAAGTTGAGAAATTTAAATGAGAAAGTAATTGAAGTCCAATGTTTTATTCGAAAAACCTTTTTAGTGAATGTTTTAGGTTGAGTGCCTAGTCAACATTTTTTTCACTTTCTACATCCAAATTATTGTACAGTGAGAATCCACTTACAATATAATGGCTGAAATGTTGCATGAAAGCCATCAACAGAAGGCAGCTGAGTTCAGTGTACTATATTTATAAAGGCAGGAAAGTGGAGCAATACATTATAAAAGATTTTCAAGAACATGAGTTGGAACTAAAAGCACTTTCTGCCTTTATTTTTAGAGATTAAGATTGCTAGATTAATGTATCTTCAAAGAACCAACACAAGAAATAAAAGCAACAACTCAGGTTTCAAACAAAAGAAAATTGCCTTTCTGTTTTTAATTTTTCATATGTTTTAAGATTACAGGATTATTTTCTTTTATAGTAACATGATTGTTCAACAAATAGCATTCTGGTACATGACCATTCAATTGATTGGCTAGGTTTAATTTCCACAAGGTTTCTCACTGACTGATTTTTGTAACATTTAAACATGGGGTCATCAATCTTATTAACTTAGGTGTTCAATAATATTTATTACTACTATATTAAAAATTTTCCCTATAGCTTAGTGTCTTTGAATAACACATTTAAAAAGAAATCTAATCCTTTCTGTAGATCAATAATCTGAATATAGATTAACTGAATCCTCAGCTGAAGAGTCTTTCAAAAGGCTGCTCCATCAAGGTATTAGCCAGTACTAGAGTCTCTCAAAAAGCTTGAATGGGGAAGATTTAGTTCCTTAAAAGTCTAAGGACTTCTGCTTTTGCTTGTGGGTAAAAGGACACCTTCAGTTCTTTGCCAGCCCATGGGAAGAATAAGAAATTTTCAGTAAGATAGAAGTCATTGGCTTCTATAACCCCTTCTCAGAAAGTACATTTTTGCTCTATTCTAGTCAGAAGAAGCAATCAGTAGGTCCTTCCAACACTTAAGAAGAAGTGATTTCACAGTCATATGAATAACAGAAAACAGAGATCTTTGAGAGATGTTTTAGAAAGTTATCTGTCATATCAGACCAGTTTGTAGATTAATTGCTCATTTTAAAAAAATGATATAAATGAATTTTTAAAGTTAATTTTATGGTCACTAGTACCGTGTTTTTTAAAGGAAAAAAATATGGACATTTTCTTATAATATGTGAGGTTGGTCTATGATTATATGTTTTTTCCCCAAATGATGTGTATGTGTGTGTGTAGTAGAATAATATACATATTACCAACATACCTGTAGTCATTTTTCTCAAAATGTCAACCTAATTTTTCAAGATTTCAGAATTTCCAAAGATTTTCTACTTTTTACTTTTATTAGTTGTATTCTAGCTTTTCATCCTTGAATTTTAGGGCATTCAAGTAGTTATTATTTAACAAAAATGATATTAATTCTAAACTTTCAATATTTTAACTTATTCCCTACCATCCATTCATTCACAAACCTCCACACACAGTTACACACATTCAATTGAATGTGCCTCTTGTTCAGAAAATCCTTTTCAGAGTATTTTATTGTATATAACTCTCTAATGGAAGTACATCCCAAATTATTACTTATGGCTGTAATTGGCTTTGATTTTTCTTTTGGGCTCGCCCAAGGCACCCAACTAAGCAGAGGAATATAAACTTTTGGATTTGCATCTTATTTCTTGCTTCATTAATTTCATTACCTTTCAAACTGATGAATTAAAATTAAAATGTCATTTACATTTAATACCCAAAATCACTTACTTTGCACTTAAACCTTTTATTTGTATTTTTGAGTCCTAGTTCTAAATTTTGTCTGTCAAAGTCTTAATTAGATTTATGTCAGGAATATAGGAGTTAGCTGAACAGAAACAAGACTGAATGAGGTTTGCTTTATAATGAATTGGAAAATGGCCGAAAATATCTGGTATGCCATGGAGACTTGCTATATGGTGTAACTAAAGATATGTGTCTAAGATGGGTGACTGGTGTATATACGGAACTATTGATTTATACAGGATGATCTAATCTGGACACTTGAAGAAGAAACCTTTCTTTTTTTCCTGCAAGTGCAGACTGTGTGGGATTCGTCTAGAGTCTCATTTAATAAGACAAGATTTTATTTTGCTGTTTACTTATAGCAGTGACAAATGATGGCCAGAGGGAAAGCAGAGTATGTAATCAATCTGAACACCTTTGTTGTTTTTCTGAGAGAACAACACTCCCCACCTCCCCCCAAAAAAAACCTCCACAAAACAAAACTGAACAAAGAAAAAACCAGAAAATACTTTGAGAGAAAAAGAGAAAAGATGTTTCCTATTTCTGATGTTATTGATAATGATGATGATGATGGCAAAAGTCATAATAAAATAATGTACAGCATGCTGACTATAATTAATAATAGTGTGTTTTATATTTGAAAGTTGTTAAGAGAGTAAATCTTAAAAATCCTTATCACAAAAAAACAAATTGTGTTAAAGATTATAAGTATGTTAAAAACAGTTGTAATTGCTTATCTTTAAGGGACACAAAGGTAGCTATTAATATCACAAGCTATTAATACCACAATGTCACAGACAAGGATATTTGAGACTCACAGGAGACAAAAGTTGATACTGCTGAAAAATGGCAGAATAATACTTAAATCCAGCTCAATCTTTCTTTAAAGTCTGGGTCATTTCCATTAATTCACTTTGCCCATCATAAAGACATTCAGTGATGGTGGCAGTCACATACAGTACAGCTCATTATTTTCTATAATTGTAATCATGTAGAAATTTCTATAATTTCTTCCTGAACACTTCTTGGACTTTATATTTTCCCTTTAATTTTTATATTCTGAAACATAATTGTAACTCTACTACTATGAGGATATATGAGGATATATGCAAAGAAGTTGAAATATATTCTGGACAAAATACAGTAAATTTTGACTCTATAAAACCATACAGTAGAGAATAAACTGCAGCTCTTATGATCTGACTAAAATTTCAAGGCTCAGCAAAACTCTTGAAAGTATATGTGGGCTCATGAAACTTTTGAAAGTACATGTAAACTAAGATTATGCATTCTAGTTTTTACACTTTTACTGACTTACTGTGATTTTAATAAGTGCTATTTCAGTTCTTGCTAGAAGAAGACATCAAGAGCATGAGATTTGGAATCAAACATAGGACAAATCTTAGCTTCATCAACAGCCACATGATTTATATTTAACATCTTAATCTGTTTTTTGTAATGAGAGATGACTAGCTTGGACTTCAGGGTACTGCTGTGCACAGAAAATGAACAATGAGTTCTATAAGTGGGCATTATATTATTGTTATTATTGTCATCATTCCTCAATATTGATATCTAAAAGAGCATCATCTTTGGTTCTGAATATGATTGGATATAATTGCTTCTTGATGGTTTTTATTCATTTACTCAATTATACTCATGGATCATTGACCTGCTTCTCTGCCAGTCACTGAGAAGGAAAGAGGAATAAATGCACGCTGCCTCTCGGCCCCATTCCTAGGGCGTGCCTTCTCCCAAATTATCTGCTGGATTGAAATACAGCTGGGGCTTAAGAAGAGGCCAGAACATCCCTGGACCGGTAGAGTAAAGGGCTGTTTACTTCTTTTTACAGTTGAAAGACTTTAAAAAGGGGATGAGCTGATCTTATTTAAAAATCACTCTGGCTCCAATAAATGGGGTGTGGAGGAGAGTGCCTGTGGACATATCTCAGCTGGGACTCCAAGGCAGTGTAGTCCCAAGGAGGAGATTATAGTAGGTTTGGTAAATTCATTGGTGTTGGAGATGGAGAGATCAGGGATGAACTTAAAATATAGAATAGGGGCAACGCTGACATATTCTGATAGATTAGTTATGTGAGGGAGGGAGAGAAACAAGCAGGAGTTGATACTGATTCAGGAAAAGAGGACTAAGGTTATATTAGCTTTGCATAGGGAGGAGAGATCAGCTTTGGAAAGGCTGAATTTGAGATGTTTATGATCTCTCCCAAGCACAGACGTCAGGTAGATAGTTGGCGAGAAAAAAAATGAATTTCTTAGGACAGGTTTACATGGAGATATAAATTTTGAAATTTTTATCGGACAGATTAGCTGAAAGCCAGGGAGAAAATAAGCTGTGAGAAATCCAACTCATAAGACCAGATAAAGAAAAGCATAGTGTAGAAAAATCACTTAGCAGAGTGCCGAGTACATATTTAAATGTAAATAAGAGTTATTTAAGAGTGATAATTAATAAAAAATGGTACATGCACTCACTTCAGGTATCCATACAAGATGAATTTATGATAAAAAGCTACCCAGTGAGTTATTTATGTTTCTAGGGTGCTTTATGATTCCATTGATTTACTAACTAAATTTTGACCTATGTTAATTTTTCCATCTCTTCTTTCCCAGAGATATGGGTAAATTGTACTTTGTGCTACTTTTGCGACCTAATTACAATAAGGTTTTCTGAGTCAAATACCTTTCTTTGTGATTTAGCTGAGCAAGAAGGGAGGCACAGAGCACTGCAAAGATGATAAGAAATAAATGGGGTGGCCTTCTGTTTGCTTCTTCCTCGTGCCTTCTGATTTCAGGTGCTCTGAATGTTCTCATTTGGAATGTAAATCTGCTTTTCAACAAAGGCAGCTTTGATTAAGTTCTGTAAGTTCTTATGTGAAATTTCAGCCAGCTCTCAAGGTCTTCAGTAAATTTGCACATTATTTCATTTCCCAGCTGGCTTCAGTCTTATTAAAAGCAAGGTCCTATGAATCATGCATGTTTCTGGATGGGACACTCTTTCTTGTCATTCATTCTTCATTTTTGTATCTAAATTTGAAGTGTACATGCTTTCTCCTCTTTTTTTTTTTTTAAGATAAGAATTATATAGAAGATTTGTTTTCTTTAGTTTATAAAGGAAGACAAGTAATTGGTGTTCAGAATTATATTTTTGCACATAATTTATACATCTATTCACCACTGTCCTATTTGTTTCAATATATTTCTGTCACATTTTAAATTGTATGACTGACAGGGAAACTTGGGCACAACAAAATTTTCTGATGCTGAATATAGATGACATGGAGCACTTGCTCAGAGGTCTTAGTACACAGATGTCTAAGCTATTATCTTGGGCCAAATTCTCACTTATTTTGCCAAAAGCACATATCAATTAGGTGGAGTCAGAACTTTCTGTGGTGTTCCATTCTCATTTCGGCTCACTGAATGCATCAACATTAACATTTTTGAGATTGTTTTTTTTTTCCTTTGAAATATCCAGACATCCTGTCGCTCACTGTTTTTTTAATCCATCCTTTAAAACTAACAAATTTTTTTATGCCTCCCTGATTTAGTTTTATTCACACTTAAAATAACTCAAAATTTGAAAGTAAAAAACCTTAAGTTAAACTGATGTAATCTCAGTTTTAGAGGAAGCAAAGAATTTTAGGAAAAAGAGTCTCTCTTTAGCCAAGCCACACTGGACAAGTTTTGTGCTGTGACTTTGCCAAAAAGCCATACTTAGAACTTGGTTTTGTAAAATTATCCCTATTGTTGTTTCCTTAGTTATTAGAATGTTAATTAATAATAGAACTTCAAATTCTACAGAAAAAAATTAATTTAAAGTATGAGATGAAATTAGAGATGAAAATAGATTTGCTTTATTAGCACAGAATAAATGCTTAATATATGACAGTCTTTATTATTATAGACTTTTGGAAGCTGAGACAGATGAGTCTAGATTTTGTGACTTGGGTTTGTAGAATGGACTATGCTTCCCAAGTCCCCTGTAGCTAGAATTCCAAGAATTATTATGTCCTACTAAGTATATGAACATATATGAAACTGAAACCAAGTCTCCAGATATCTAGTTTCCCTGCCTATTTTACGATAAACCTCTCTTTCCAATACTTTACTCCCTTTCTTGTCCAGTCTCCATTCTGCTCAGGATTGAGAAGTATCAAAGAAACTGAGTAGTACCCTGACGTTATTCCTGGTACAAAAGGGTAGGTACATATCCCCCATTTCTTGTTTGTAGAAAAAAGACTTCAGTCTCCCAGGCCTTCTTTGAGTGCCAAAGAGCAGATTTAAGCAATTACTAATTAGAGAAAGGAGGGATTTGACTCAGTTCTAATAAGGTGGCAAATCTGGAAAACAAGAAAAGTTATGACCAACCTAGACAGCATATTCAAAAGCAGAGACATTGCTTTGCCAACAAAGGTCCGTGTAGTCAAGGCTATGGTTTTTCCATTAGTCACATATGAATGTTAGCGTTGGACTGTAAAGAAAGCTGAGCTTTGAAGAACTGATGCTTTTGTACTGTAGTGTTGGAGAAGATGCTTGAGAGTCCCTTGGGCTACAAGGAGATCCAACCAGTCCATCCTAAAGGAAATCAGTCCTTAATATTAATTTGAGGGACTGATGTTGAAGCTAAAACTCCAATACGATGGGCACCTGATGCGAAGAGCAGACTCATTTGAAAAGACTCTGATGCTGGGAAAGATTGAGGGTGGAAGGAGAAGGGGATGACAGAGGATGAGATGGTTACATCACCGATTCAACTGACATGGGTTTGGGTGAACTCCGGGAGTTGGTGATGGACAGGGAAGCCTGGCGTTCTGCAGTTCATGGGGTCGCAAAGAGTCAGACATGGCTGAGCAACTGAACTGAACTGAATAAGGTGGATAAAAGTGAAAGTGTTAGTTGCTCAGTCCTCTCTGACTTTTTGCAACTTCATGAACTGTAGCCCACCAGACTCCTCTGTCCATGGAATCCTTATGGAATTTTTATGTAAGTATGCTGCGATTCATGGGGTCACAAAGAGTCGGACACGACTGAGTGACTGAACTGAACTGATGGAATTCTTGGAATTATGGAATTTATAGAATTCTATGGCATTCTTCTGGAATTATGACATTTCTTTACCTTTTAAGTGATCATTAAAATTTTCTGTTTTTGCATTTGAAATCCTTTGAGTGGATTAGTATGATTTCACAGTGAACTATGATCCTAGGTGTCCAGATGTTTTGAAATTCTCTTGATAGTTTTGATAAACTCTCCAAGGATCAAATTCTAATTGAATTTTTTTTTAATTACTTCTAGCTAGCTTTGGGATGCTTTAGAGGACACCTGCAGCATCTCAAAGAAAAAGGTTAAACTAATTGGCATTATTAGGTATATTGGGTTGCATGGGAAGCATTGTCAAGTGAGTAGACATAAAACTTTAGGTGGTACTGTAAGGGTAAACGTTAGTAGTGGGGCCTTCCTGGTAGCTCTGTGGTAAGGAACCTGCCTGCCAATGCAGCAGACATGGGTTTGATCCCTGGATTGGGAAGATCCTGAAATGGCAACACAATCCAGTGTTCTTGGCCTGAAAAATCCCACGAACAGAGGGTCCTGGTGGGCTACAGTCTAAGGGTGGCAAGAGTCAGACACAATTTAGTGACTAAATAACAACAAAATATTATCAATATAGATATTCTAGAAATTATATAAACTTTCCAAAATTTGCATATGTCCTGGTATAGTGTTATCAGTCACAATTCTTACAGTGTTGTATATCACAGCAGTAACTACATTTCTTTGCTGGTTGCATTGTAACCAAGTATTTTTAACCATGTCTTTTTTTTTTTTTCTTTCTTTAATTGGAGTACAATTACTTTACAGTGTTGCATTAGTTTCTGCTGTACAGTAAAGTAAATCAGCTATATGTATACATATATCCCTTCCTTCTTGGACCTCCCTCCCTTGNCAGCAGTAACTACATTTCTTTGCTGGTTGCATTGTAACCAAGTATTTTTAACCATGTCTTTTTTTTTTTTCTTTCTTTAATTGGAGTACAATTACTTTACAGTGTTGCATTAGTTTCTGCTGTACAGTAAAGTAAATCAGCTATATGTATACATATATCCCCTCCTTCTTGGACCTCCCTCCCTTGTCACCAATCTACTCATTTAGATTTTCACATAACACCAAACTGAGCTCTCTGTGCTACATAAGATTGATATATAAACATAACCATGTCTTTTAAAGTCCTTTGTCCTTTATAGACAGTTATTGTGGTACTCTGATACTTTTTGTGAAAATGTTTCATCTTTAAGATTTATAAAAATGACTTTAAATACAGGGTTATTTTTAATAACTTTCAGATTTACCATTGAACTGGGTACGAAATTGAAGAATTCTAATGGAAAACCTGATGACGTCATAAAACTGTTAATGAAAAGGATTATTTACTGAATGAACTAATGAATAGGGTTATATTTTTGACTGAAATGTTACTGACTTTTAATCTTCATTTTCTACATATAAGGAAACCTTTCCCCTTAAGCTAAGTATGCTTTGGTCATTTGATAAATTACATATTTTTAATCAGATTTGAAACACGTATATTTTCTCTCTAACTGATCCCTCAAGAAATTGAAAACCCTTAGATTACCAACAACCTTATCAGGTGAGTAAAGAAGTCCACATCCTGATTGGTGCAGGAATCCCAAACATATTTTAGAGACGTTGAAAGAGAAGAATTCACCAAAACTTATAGGTATCACTGACAGAACCTGACGAAAAGTCTTTGGTGTGGCTTTCCCAACCATGAGAGACCATTTGTAAATTCAATCTAATATTCCTTATTAGAAGTTTCAGCATAGCCAGTTTAAAAGAGCCTATACGGTCAATTACTTGTATATGAATAATCAGGCCAAGCTTATTGAAGCCAGACTTGTGTTACAAACAAATTATTCTTAATTTGGCTACGTTTGATAGAAATCAAGAGTAATTTTTGAGAGAAAAATATTATGTTTCAGTGGATATTAAATTCTAGGTTTGTTAATTGTATTCTATATTTACTGCCTAAGACTTCTTTCCAAATAATTCCTTGTTGCTATGTTACATTATTATAAGGCTTAGTTGAATTATTAAAGGACACTCTACTTTTGTTTCAGAAGCCTATCCCTGTAATCTATCTTTTGATGAAGATCAGTTGTCCTGTGGCCTGTAACAGGTTATGCATACTAGAAAAGGCATTATTTCAAGGGTTGTCTCTCACTTAGATGAAAAGGCCCTTACAGGTATTCATGTGCAGTGAAACTGAAGGGAATTTACTCTTGAATATATATTTCCCACGTGAGAAGAGCCTCCACTCTAAAGTGGTCTAAAGAAAAAAATGCTGACGACAAACAGCACCCACATCAGGATGGGAAGAAGACAAAAGCAGTGTTGTGCAGTGGAGACAGCTGATCCAAGAATTTGGACAGGCCCATAAGATTCATCCTAACAATCCGAATGAACTGTTTACCAAACATTTATCTCCCTTTCAAAACTGAAAGTCATTTTTACTTCTAACCATACTAGTTCCCCTAATGTTTAGGATGGAAAAAAAATTTTCTAGTGACGTTGTCACAGAGTATAACTATTCATGGCATGAACCACTGCTTGTTTTAACTATACTGATAAAAGCATGTGTGCAATGTTTGTGTGACAATTCAGTGTAATTGATAAAACATCTTCCATGGGAACTCAGATGGTAAAGAATATAAAGAATATGCCTGCAATGCAGGAGACTCAGACTTCCAGACCCTGACCCTGGGTCAGGAAGATTCCCTGGAGAAGGGAATGACCACCCACTCCAGTAATCTTGCATGGACAGAAGAGCCTGGTGGGCTACAGTCCATGGGGTTGCAAAGAGTCAGATATGACTGAGCAACTAGCACTTTCACATAGTCTGTATATGTTCTCCTGTTACTATACTCTGAACCTCTTAACTATGTCTGAATTTTCCCTCAATTGCAGTCCGGACATCCAAAGTATTTCAGGGTGTTCGTTGCAGACATGGTTTTATACATGTTCCTTTATAACTGAGAACTTGAACTTTCTGAACTGTATCAGACTCGAGGATGCTACCACGTGTTCTCAAAACAATATCTGCAAGCAGCTGCCAACTGCAGGCTTATGTTCTCAATATCTCCTCTTGAAACCATTAAATCTGTCTCTTACTTTAGGAACAGTAGTAGCAANAACTGAGAACTTGAACTTTCTGAACTGTATCAGACTCGAGGATGCTACCACGTGTTCTCAAAACAATATCTGCAAGCAGCTGCCAACTGCAGGCTTATGTTCTCAATATCTCCTCTTGAAACCATTAAATCTGTCTCTTACTTTAGGAACAGTAGTAGCAAATGACACAGCTCAAGCCATAGCCTTCCAACAGGAGATATTATATTCTTTAGCCAGACTAGTACTAGAAAATGTATCAGATTAGAACTTAGCAGAAAAAGGAAACATATGTTCGGAGACCAGTAGGTCTTGTTATGTTGAGCTTAGTTGTGTCCAACTCTTTACACCCCCATGGACTGTAGCCCACCAGACTCCTCTGTCTATGGGGCTTCTCCAGGCAAGAATCCTGGAGGGGTTTGCTATGCCCTCCTCCACGGGATCTTCCCAACTCAGGGATCAAACCCAGGTCTCATGTATTACAGGCAGATTACTCTCTGAGCCACCAGGGAAGCCCAAGAATACTGGAGTGGGTAGCCTATCCCTTCTCCAGGGGATCTTCCCAACCCAGGAATCGAACCGGGGTCTCCTGCATTGCAGGCAGATTCTTTACCAGCTGAGCTACCAGGGAAGCCCACAGACTCTGTTATATATGTATTAATACCACATTTAGAAGGTGAGACCTACTTAGATAAAATTAGGCAACTGTCTACTTGGCTACGATAGGCCTCCCCAGACTGGCTTTCAGGCGTATTCTCCTGAATTCCTCAGGGAATGAGATCTATTTTCCAAAGTTTATTAAAGTTCAGGTTATCAGTCCCACTACTACTTCTGGTTGGAAATCTGATTATAAAGTGTACTATAAGCTGTTGCACCAAAACTGTGGGAGGGTCTAAGGCCTTGACCATGCAAGACTTGGATTCAAAATCCTTACTTAGCAGCAAACTCCCACCGTCAGTGTTGGCTTTCTGTTCCACAGGCATAAGAGCCCTTTGCTTGGTTACAAAACTTAGAAACAGAAAGTGAGCACCCTGACTCTGGGGAGACCAGACCTTTTGGAATGCATGTTGTCAGAGGATTTTGGATTGTCTCAGGCTAGGAGTGATGGCAATGGCTTCCTGATGTGGGAGCTTTTGCATCACAATGAGGTTGTGTGGTCTAAATGATGGGCTTATAACATCCTTCGTAGCAGACCAGTTCTACAATAGCGATCTGGGAGTTGTTCCTAGAATTTTTGCCTACCTAATACATTCATGAAGGAATGTATAGTATTTTTTAATAAACCCTTTCCTCATCTATATTACCAGAATAGATTGTTTCCACAAGTGACTAACACTGTAGTGGCTTATATATAAAAAAGTAAAATCCTTAATTTATCTAAGCTGCAGTTTTATTTGTTTGGTTTTTTGAGGAATAAGGTGCTCCATTATTTCAGTTAACTTTATGTTTAAGTAAACTATCTTTAGGGCCTAGAACTTACCATGTAGAATTGACATGTTTCCACAAGTGACTAACACTGTAGTGGCTTATATATAAAAAAGTAAAATCCTTAATTTATCTAAGCCGCAGTTTTATTTGTTTGGTTTTTTGAGGAATAAGGTGCTCCATTATTTCAGTTAACTTTATGTTTAAGTAAACTATGTTTAGGGCCTAGAACTTACCATGTAGAATTGACTTAAGAAACAAATACTAGGGTAGATATTAGGAAATAGATATTGCAAAATTTACTTATTTCGCGGTAGCAAAATATTTGATTACACTAATATTTGAAAGCAAACCACATATTAAGGGGAATTAATAAAAATCAATGTTTAGTTGGTTGGCTACTCTGTTAATATCTTTGGTCCTATAGTCCCCAGATAGTCAAACTCTATTTTCTTTTCCTACATAGAATCCAATTAACCCAGCTCCATCTAGTACAGCGATTACCATTTCCCTAACACTGCAGTGTCACCTTGTGTTAACTCAAGGGACTGCAAGTGTGTGGGTCTACTTTCTGTTCCATTGTTTTATATTTGTGCCTAATGCAAATACTACATCGTAATTTTGTACTTTTTAAGTCTTTTTATGTGATATCGTTTGTTTCCCTTTAAGACTTAGTTATTAATGGACCTATCCATTCCCATATAAACATTAGATACAAAATTTTAATTTCTAGACTTTGGAGCTGGAGGGTGGTAAGGGCAAGGAGAAAGGAAAAAATTTGTCTAAGATGACCCTGAATCTGTAATTGAGTCTGGAAGAACCAACATCTTTAAAATATTGATGCTTCCAAACTGAGAAAATAGAATTGCCTCAAGTTTATAGAAATATTTTAAAACACCTCTCAACAATATTTTATAGGTTTTGCTTATCTTTCATTATATGTATTCCTAAGTATTTGAGGGTTCTTGATACAATAGTTATAGAATTTCTCAAATTTCAGTTCTAATTGTTCCTGGTACATGGAAAGAAACTTAGTTGAGTTTATATATTATATCTAATAATTATTAAAGTTGTTTTCTAATAGTTTGTCTTTAGATGTTTTTAGATTTTCTAAGCATATAATCATGTCTTTGGTAAACAACCACACATATTTCTTCCTTTACATACTTAATAATTTGGCTACATTTTTGTTGCCTTATTCCCTTGTGGCTCAGTTGGTAAAGAATCCACCTGCAATGTGGGAGACCTGGGTTTGATCCCTGTGTTGGGAAGATCCCCCAGAGAAGGGAAAAGTGACCCACTCCAGTATTCTGGCCTGGAGAATTCCATGGACTAAGTCCATGGGGTTGCAAAGAGTTGGACACGAGTGAGCAACTTTCACTTTCACTTTTCACTTATTGCCTTATTGCTATCTAGGACCACTGGTAAAGTAGTGGCATTATTTATTTATTTATAGTTTTATGGGGAAATTATAGGGGAGGAAAAGTAATTTTTCTTCTACCCTCTAAGTTCCTGGCTGAGATCACTCTTTAAAAAAGACAAGTTAACAGGAGAAAAACAAACAGAAGTTTAATAAAATGTATACCTCTCCTGTATATATGAGACATACCCAGGAGAACGAGTAACTCTTCAAAATGATCCAAGTCACTACTTTAAATACCATCTTCACCTAAAGAAAGAAGACATTGCAGGTAAGGATGGGCCAGTGCCAGATATGAAGGCTATCAGGTAAAGCATAGTAAACAAAGCTATGGTTCAGTTCAGTTCAGTCGCTCAGTCATGTCCCACTCTTTGTAACCCCATGAACCACAGCATGCCAGGCCTCCCTGTCCATCACCAACTCCTGGAGTTCACCCAGACTCACATCCATCGAATCAGTGATGCCATCCAGCCAGCTCATCCTGGGTCGTCCCCTTCCCCTCCTGTCCCCAATCCCTCCCAGCATCAGAGTCTTCCAGTGAATCAACTCTTCTCATGGAGTTTCAGCTTTAACATCATTCCTTCCAAAGAAATCCCAGGGCTGATCTCCTTCAGAATGGACTGATTGGATCTCCTTGCAGTCCAAGGGACTCTCAAGAGTCTTCTCCAACACCACAGTTCAAAAGCATCAATTCTTCGGTGCTCAGCCTTCTTCACAGTCCAACTCTCACATCCATACCTGACTACTGGAGAAACCATAGCCTTGACTAGACGGACTTTAGTCGGCAAAGTAATGTCTCTGCTTTTGAATATGCCATCTAGGTTGGTCATAACTTTTCTTCCAAGGAGTAAGCATCTTCTAATTTCATGGCTGCAGTCACTATCTGCAGTGATTTTGGAGCCCCAAAAAATAAAGTCTGACACTGTTTCCACTGTTTCCCCATCTATTTCCCATGAAGTGATGGGACCAGATGCCATGATTTTGGTTTTCTGAATGTTGAGCTTTAATCCAACTNATTGGATCTCCTTGCAGTCCAAGGGACTCTCAAGAGTCTTCTCCAACACCACAGTTCAAAAGCATCAATTCTTCGGTGCTCAGCCTTCTTCACAGTCCAACTCTCATATCCATACATGACCACTGGAAAAACCATAGCCTTGACTAGATGGACCTTAGTCAGCAAAGTAATGTCTCTGCTTTTGAATATACTATCTAGGTTGGTCATAACTTTTCTTCCAAGGAGTAAGTGTCTTTTAATTTCATGGCTGCAGTCACCATCTGCAGTGATTTTGGAGCCCCCCAAAAATAGTCTGACACTGTTTCCACTGTTTCCCTATCTATTTCCCATGAAGTGATGGGACCAGATGCCATGATCTTCATTTTCTGAATGTTTTAAGCCAACTTTTTCACTCTCCACTTTCACTTTCATCAAGAGGCTTTTTTGTTCCTCTTCACTTTCTGCCATAAGGGTGGTGTCATCTGCATATCTGAGGTTATTGATACATATGTATGTATATTTATATATTCAAAAGGAATAGTTGACATTAGCTGGTACTTTAAAGTTTTTAATACTTTGACCTTTGTACCTCTCCTGTTGCCTTCTATACTTGATCCTCTATTGGAAGAGGACTCAGTTTACATTGGAAGAACTATCTAAGCACCTTTTAAGGTACAGACCATTCGTTCAAAAATATTTACTTCTGGCCGTATTAGAATAACTAATACTAGACTATAAACCACTAGAAAATGGGACAGAACATATGAAGCAACTGTTTCTGATACTAACAAACAGGAGTATTATCCAGAAGACTAAGGAAACAAATAGGGTGAGCCCTGGAAGCATGTTACTGACCATGGCACAAAGAGGAGGAGTTCAAGGAAACCCTGGTGGTGTTTTCTCATGAGCTGAGAAAGCTGAGTTTATAATTTAGGAAGACTACAGTGGCCAGAATTTATGGCAACACATACTGGGGAGGAGGAAATTGACCAGAGAAAGGTCCAGGAATCTGCATAGGAGTCCCTTTGATTCTATTACTAAATGCTCAATGGACATACATAGAAACTCCACAAAACTGGGGACTTCTTTACTGGTCTAGTGGCTAAGACACTGTGCTCCCGATGCAGGGAGCCCAGGTTTGACCATCAATCAGGGAACTAGATCCCACACGTCCCAACTAAGGATGCTGTGTGACGCAACTAAAACCTGGCCCTGCCAAATAAATAAATGTTTAAAAAAAAGAAATGCCACAAAACTGGACTGCTACTGGAAAGCTCTAAACTGAACATGTCCCAGAGATTATACAGGAATCGGATGTGTTGAGTTCTGTCCAGCCCAAGACATTGTTGAGCCCCTGGAGCATTCAGTAGAGACCCAGTAAGGACCATTTATAGGATTTAGTAAAACGGGTCAACTTGTCCTGAAGTAAAGGCTACTCTATACTCACTGTAACAACTCTTAAAAACAGTCCTCAAAGGATCAAATAGACTCACAACTTAGCTGCCTGAAAAAAAAAAAAAAAAAAATTCAACCCTTTGGAAAAATACAACAAAATTAAGATACTCATTGATATAATAATTGCTATGTTTATCATTCACTCAAAAGTCACTGGCATACAAAGGATCAAGAAAATGTTATCCATCAGTTCAGTTCAGTCGCTCAGTCGTCTTCAACTCTTTGCAACTCCATGAATCGCAGCACGCCAGGCCTCCCTGTCCGTCACCATCTCCTGGAGTTCACTCAAACTCACATCCATTGAGTCGGTGATGCCATCCAGCCATCTTATCCTCTGTCATCCCCTTCTCCTCTGCCCCCAATCCCTCCCAGCATCAGAGTCTTTTCCAGTGAGTCAACTNTTGGCATATTGAGTGCAGCACTTTCACAGCATCATCTTTCAGGATTTGAAATAGTTCAACTGGAATTCCTTCACCTCCACTAGCTTTGTTTGTAGTGATGCTTTCTAAGGTCCACTTGACTTCACATTCCAGGATACCTGGCTCTAGATGAGTGATCACACCATCGTGATTATCTGGGTCATCAAGATCCTTTTTGTACAGTTCTTCTGTGTATTCTTGCCATCTCTTCTTAATAACTTCTGCTTCTGTTAGGTCCATCCATTTCTGTCCTTTATCGAGCCCATCTTTGCATGGAATGTTCCCTTGGTATCTCTAATTTTCTTGAAGAGATCTCTAGTCCTCCCCATTCTGTTGTTTTCCTCTATTTCTTTGTATTGATTGCTGAAGAAGGCTTTCTTATCTCTTCTTGCTATTCTTTGGAACTCTGCATTCAGATGCTTATATCTTTCCTTTTCTAGTTATGCAGAATTAAATCTTTGCTGTCTTCATTAACAAGAGTTCACAAAGATTTAGTGGTTCTCTTTACAATACAGAAAGGGAGAGACTCTTAAACATGGAGATTTTCCTTTTAAAAGTAAATTTCTCTTGTAAAAGTACAACTTAGACTTGATGTTTCAGAGCTTTTCTCTGCTTAAAATAATCAGTTCCAGATAACATATAAGGTGGCATATTTTAGGGTGAATAATTTTACTCCACTTTGAAACCACAAAAAGATTTCAGATTTTTTGAAGGTGAGCAGTTAAATGGTAACACATATAGTCTTCACTAAGAATTAGTGTTAAATAAGTGCCAAATGTCATGTGATCTTACTATGCATTGAATTTATCCAGATCAAAATTTCCGGTCCTAGCAAAAGACATTTAGTCAATTTCTAAACTCCAAAAACCAAAATCAAGACAAGAAATATGTGAATATAAGACATGCAGGCTGGAGTTTGTAGATAGAGATTTTTAAGAAGAATCTAGAATCTTTTTAAATGAGAAATGAAAGACGTATTGGGGTATAGGAAGTTTTTCAAAGGCAAAGAAAAAAAGAAATTTAAAAACCATTGCTCTGGAATATTTGTCACCTTTATGGTGTCTCAAAAGAAGTGTAAGTTAAATAAAGAAACCTGAATTATCTTGAATTTGTGCTACTTTCATTTTATTAATGATAAGCAACAGTGCACTAGGTCTGATCTGCATGGGCCAGTGCAGTAGAAGTATTTGTACATATTAGATTTACAATTTTCCTACAAACTGGGGAAATTTTGCCCTGTGACGTATGTATTAGGCTTTTTTCCATGGTACTTCTGCTTGCAGCTGTAGGGCAGGAAATATTTTTTTCTTCCATCCTTCTAGGTTCTTTGACTGACCTAACAGTTAAATTGACACAGACAGATTAACCAGGGAAAAACAAATTTAATTCTGTATGGTTAAAAAACAAAATTCAACTGAGTAAATTTGAAGATATAATTGGATTTATCCAGTAATTCATGAATTGGACAACATCCATCTAGCACACAGAAAAGAACTCTGAGATGTACAAAATGGAAGGCTTTTATAAGCAGAAAATAGGGAGAAACAAGAAAAGAGTAAAGTACTTCATCTTTCTTTGAGGGACAGAAAGGGTCTGTCCAGGCAGATTATGTCACTAGTGCTGACTAGGTAATTCCAGACTGACTCGTTAAAATTTCATTTCTGAGAGAGGCTGAAACTATAATTAAGTCTTGGTTCGCTAACTTGGGGCTTAGCACAAGTGACTTCATTTTGGGCCTATTCTTTTTTGATCTGTCTTTTAACAATTCTTCCCTTTTGTTCATGTCTCCCAGCTTGAGAGGTGTGATCAAATTTTAAGGCCTGAGGGCTGCTCTCAACCATATCTCTGCAGTTCTCACAGGTTTTATTGACCCTAGGTCATAATGCTTTTTTGCTGACTATTTTGTTTACAGGTCATGACTTCAGACTCACAGTTTTTTAGTTGGTCATTAACTTCATTTCTTCTTTGATGTTCCAGTCTTAGAGAGATCATTTGCTTGATGATTAGTGGCTGCAAACATGCACTTCAAGTATTTGAGAGCACAGAACACCCCAGGGAGACTGCCATGACTGTTATAAGTAAAATAATTCCCAGTGTCTGAGGTGCACTCCAAAGCCATGGTCCCCAAGACCCAAAACACTCAAAAGCAAGTAGTAAGTCAAAGAAAGACCCCACTGAAAGAGTCACTTTTTAAGCCAAGTAACTTGCTCCATGAACTTATGTAACTGAGTTTCAGCTTCCTCAGAAGTAACCATGGGGCAGCAGGTGGTGCTGGCCAAAGCATAAACACTTCCTTGCTCAGCTAAAAGATAACCAATGGCTGTCCCATAATCAAAACCAACATTGACCATAGAGTCTAAGGATTTTTGTGTGCAACCATTGCCTTAGCAACAGATTCTATAATATTTACAAGAGTTAAGGAGAGGTTCATGATCACAACATCACTAAAATTTTTTGTTTTCCCTCTTGATTTAATGAGACTGCTTTCCAGCTTACATGCAGTAGAGACAGTCCCATTGGAAGGAGCTGAGGGCTAAGGGTCACAGTGTGAAGGGTGAAATGAGTCTTGGGCACTTTACCCTGAGTACAGGGAGGCAAAAATGAATGCAGAGGGATGGGGGCCATGGAGCATCCAGAACCACAGTGACATGCTTTCCAGAAGAGTCACTGATGACATGCAATCAGAGGACACTGACACGTCAGTGTTCAGTTGTTCAGTCCCTCAGCTGTGTTCAACTATTTGCGATCCCATGGACTGTAGCATGCCAGGCATCCCTGTCCTTCACCGTCTCCTGGAGCTTGCTCAAACTCATGTCCATTGAGTTGGTGATGCCATCCAACTATCTCTTCCTCTGTCATCCCTTCTGTTCCTGCCTTCAATCTTTCACAGCATCAAAGTCTTTTTTGAATGAATCAGCTCTAGGCATCAGGTGGCCAAAGTATTGGCGATTATGCATCAGTTCTTTCAATGAATATTCAGGACTGATTTCCTTGAGGATTGACTGATCTCCTTCCAGTCCAATGGACTCTGAAGAGTGTTCTCCAACACCACAGTTCCAAAGCATCAATTCTTCAGCACTCATCCTTCTTTATGTTCCAACTCTCACAGCCATACATGACTACTAGAAAAACAATATCTTTGACAAGATGAAACTTTGCCAGCAAAGTAATGTCTCTGCTTTTTTATATGCTATCTAGGTTGGTCATTGGGGAAGGCAATGGCACCCCACCCCAGTACTCTTGCCTGGAAAATCCAATGGACAGAGTAGCCTGGTGGGCTGTAGTCCATGGGGTCGCTAACAGTCGGACAGACTGAGCGACTTCACTTTCACTTTTCTCTTTCATGCATTGGAGAAGGAAATGGCAACCCACTCCAGTGTTCTTGCCTGGAGAATCCCGGGGACGGGGAAGCCTGGTGGGCTGCCGTCTATGGGGTCACACAGAGTTGGACACGACCGAAGTGACTTAGCAGCAGCAGCAGCAGCAGGTTGGTCATAGCTTTTCTTCCAAAGAGCATCTTTTATTTTTATAGTTGCAGTCACCATCTGATTTTGGAGCCCAAGAAAATAAAGTCTGTAACTGTTTTCATTGTTTCCCCACTTATTTGCCATGAAGTGATGGGACTGGATGCCATGATCTTTGTTTTTGTAATGCTGAGTTAAGCCAGCTTTTTCTCTCCTAGGCGGCATGGCTCCCCCAGACCCAGGGCAGAGTCTGCCTGGCCCCTCCCTTAGCACTAGAGCCCAATGGAATAAGCCAGGGCTCCTGGAAGGGAAGGGAGAAACCCAGATTTTCTCATAGTATGGGCCTTCTCCAATCTGGCTGGATGGTGGGGATGAGGAGAAGAGTGCTGAGCTCAGGGATAGACTACTTTACTCTGGAGGCTCCAGATTAAATGGCTCTAGGCATCAGACCTGCCTTCTCTCAGATTGGGCAGGAAGTCCTGTTGCAAATCTGTGAGGCCAGGAGCTCTTAGGGCAGGAGCAGCTAGCAGAGAAGGCACCCAGCCCTTATGGCTCCTTACTCAGATGCACATGCTTAGTCTTCCCTTACTCCTCTCCAAGGTGCCAAAGGGCTGTGTTAGGGGTGGAGCTAAGGGCAGCTCGTGGAATCCTGGGACTCTGCAACACTGTGCAGGCGCCTTGGGTGGGTCGCTTTAAGTGCTGTCCTGATTCGTCCAGGGCAGTGGACGCCTTCCTGCTCATGCTGTTAGTGCAGGCCCGCTGCCGCTGATGCCTGTGGCTGGGACCTGTGCTGGCTCCTGTGTCAGCCCTGCCCAGGGACCTGTATTTACTTCTCGCCAGGGAAGCTGGGTTCTGCCGAAGGAAGCGGATCCTGAATTCTGAATGCTTCGTAAAGTCTTTTCTAATTTACATTGTAAGTTAAGGGGAGCCGACCGATGAGGTGTCTTAGTCTGTTTGTGAACAGTTAGGGACCCAGTAAAATAACCTGAGAAGCATTTTCCAGTTATGTATCAGTAGTCTAGGCATGATAGCCATTCCAGAAAAAAAGATAAATACTCTTGGGGCATAAACCATTGCCTCTAAGGGAGCACTGTTAATGAAGGCTGGTGTCATGGTCAGATTGAAGTTTTTGATGACAAATCCAGCAGTTTGAAAGTTTACCACCTTCAGCAGTGGCCTGGGAGATATACAGATAATGTTATCTTTCCAGGCCAATGCCAAAGTCAAGAAAAGAAAAGTTTAGGTTTAAGTGTTTTAGGTTTAAATTATTGAGTCTTGATTTGGTGCCTTGGAAGAAAGCAATGAACACTGATGTTAGCTGCTTCTTTTCTTTGTCAGTTTAATTTGGAGATCTCTAGCATCTGGGCAGGACCAGATGTCAGATGAATCCTTTACAGTTGTGAGATGTGTGTCCAAGGGTCAAGTCCCTGGAGTTGAGCTGCCATCTGGATAATAAGAGGACTTGGTAGAGCCCCTTCCAAGGAGATTCAAGTGGAGGCTTGTAATTAATTTGTATCATAAGAGTGGGAGAAAATTGGAAGCATTTGCTCGGAGAGTCATAATCAAATATTTAAGGAAACTAAAGATCTAGTCCAGTTTCAGTGCAGTTCAGTTGCTGAGTGGTGTCCAACTCTTTGCGACCCATGCACCTCAGCACACGAGGCCTCCCTGTCCATCACCAACTCCTAGAGTTTACCCAAACTCATGTCCATTGAGTCAGTGATACCACCCAACCATCTTATCCTCTGTTGTCCCCTTCTCCTCCTGACTTCAATCTCTCCCAGCATCAGGGTCTTTTCAAATGAGCCAGCTCTTCGCATCAGGTGGCCAAAAGTATTGGAGCTTCAGCTTCAACATCAGTCCTTCCAGTGAACACTTAGGACTGATCTCCTTTAGGATGGACTGGTTGGATCTTGCAGTCCAGTTTACAAATATACAATAAAACCTCTAAGACAGTGAGTTAGAATCTAATCTTTAAAAAGGTATATGCATAATTTTTTCTATGAGTATCTTCATTTTTTCCCNTCAGCTTCAACATCAGTCCTTCCAGTGAACACTTAGGACTGATCTCCTTTAGGATGGACTGGTTGGATCTTGCAGTCCAGTTTACAAATATACAATAAAACCTCTAAGACAGTGAGTTAGAATCTAATCTTTAAAAAGGTATATGCATAATTTTTTCTATGAGTATCTTCATTTTTTCCCCACAGGTAATCATAGTAAAACCAATTTATTTGAATTAAATTTGGCCTGATTATTTTAATAATTATAGCAAGAACTCATGCAAATAACTATATTGCCATGAAAAAATATTCAAGACTTTCTGAATTCCAGACAGGTCAGGTAGGAAGAAAAAAATAAGTGTTTCATCTTTGTTTCCAAAGGTATACTTTACCAAGTTGCTGTAAGCAATAATAAGAGAAAAAAAAAAAAGCTGTTTTAAATCTGGAAAAGCAAAACATCCAGGAACCAGCAATGTTTCAAACAAACAAATCATAAAATAATTGCAATCATTCCTCTGTTTATTCAGTTCTACATAATTAACACTTGTTCTGCTTGAATATAGTTCAATTTTATTGTCTTGTAGTTACCAGAAATCTGTACTTGTCAAAATCTTTTCCATGAATCTTCTTGAAGATGGAGAAGTTTTATAGAAACACTTTGCAAATAATAAGGCAATGATTCTCTGTAAATGACAAAGAAAAATACCCATTAATAAAGCTCTGATGAGAGTTCATTTAATAAGGAACTGTAGTTATTTCTGTGATATGTATTTTAAGATAACTGAAATTATGACTGATAATGTTATACCAGGACATTTCCAAGAACTTCTGAAACATACCTAAACAAATACAGTGTAAAATATTAGTATTAGTTTTTACTTGACAGTGCTTCCCATCCAATTTAACATATCAAATAAGTCTAATTAGTTTAATCGTTCCCTTTTCATAAGGAAACAAAACAGGTTTTTTGGCATGCTCCAGGAACCCTCTGAAAATCTCAGTGTTGGTTCAGGATCAGAAATACTTCATTTGGAATTTTCTTTGTGGGAAGTTTCTCAAAACTATTAAAAAGTTTAAAAACACTTGTTCAAATAGTACCATACATTACTTGAAATAATACTTAGATATCCATTTAATCATAATGAAAATTAAAACCATCAAGGGGAAATACAGAAAGTTAAATTGTAATAAGAAAAAAAGGATAGAAACTTAGCTATTTTAATAAGGAAGGCTCAGTTTCATTAAGTAATCAAAAATAAATACAAAAAAAGAGAAAACTTATTTTGGTAAAACACAGAATCTCTGTTTTCTAGACAGGTCTTTTAAAAGGTGAAAACCTAGAAAACACTTTTGTTTGTAATCTCCTATTAAGAATAGATCAAAAATCCAGTAAAACTTCTTCTTACAGAGAAAACCAAATTCTAATATTGCATCAGTTTACTTTTGGATATTAACAATTACAGTTATCAACATATAAAAAACAAATTATTTTAATCTTCATTTCAGTCACTCAGTCATGTCCGACTCTGTGCAGCCCCATAGATGGCAGCCCATCAGGCTCCACCGTCCCTGGGATTCTCCAGGCAAGAACACTGGAGTGGGTTGCCATTTCCTTCTCCAATGCATGAAAGTGAAAAGTGAAAGGGAAGTCGCTCAGTCGTGTCCAACTCTTAGCGACCCCATGGACTGCAGCCTAGCAGGCTTCCCTATTTATCACCAACACCCAGAGCTTACTCAAATTTATGTCCATTGAGTTGATGATGCCATCCAACCATCTCATCTTCTGCTGTCCCCTTCTCCTCCTGCCTTCAATCTTTCCCAGCATTAAGCTCTTCTCAGATGAGTCAGTTGTTTGTATCAGGTGGCCAAAAT
>SJYX01024438.1:97308-132447 GCA_006410675.1 Oreotragus oreotragus | reverse complement strand
TTCATGGGAAATAGATGGGGAAACAGTGGAAACATCTGTCTCTTATACACATCTAGATGTGTATAAGAGACAGTCAGAGTCTTTTCCAATGAGTCAACTCTTCTCATGAGGTGGCCAAAGTACTGGAGTTTCAGCTTTAGCATATTTCCTTCCAAAGAAATCCCAGGGTTGATCTCCTTCAGAATGGACTGGTTGGATTTCCTTGCAGTCCAAGGGACTCACAAGAGTCTTCTCCAACACCACAGTTCAAAAGCATCAATTCTTCAGCGTTCAGCTTTCTTCACAGTCCAACTCTCCCATCCATACATGACTACTGGAAAAACCATAGCTTTGACTAGACGGACCTTAGTCAGCAAACTAATGTCTCTGCTTTTGAATATGCTATCTGGGTTGGTCATAACTTTTCTTCCAAGGAGTAAGCGTCTTTTAATTTCATGGCTGCAAGTCACTATCTGCAGTAATTTTGGAGGTCAAAATACATATTATATTGCATGACAAAAATTATAAAATGTCACTCATGTTTTTTCCCTTTGATATATAGAAATTTAAGATTACCAAATATCTAGTCATGAATTAATATTTTTTTTTACTTAAGCATAACAGTGGGTAAGCAAATATTCGTATTCATAATTTGATATCTCTGATGCCGAGGAAATCAGAGGCACAGGATAAGGCTGATGTCCAAACTGTCCAGGTTTCCAGACTCTGGGTTTCTGGGTATAGTCACAGAACAAGTTTTAACAGGTAATTCAGTCAGTTCAGTCACTCAGTTGTGTCTGACTCTTTGCAACCCCAGGAATCACAGCAGGCCAGGCCTACCTGTCCATCACCAACTCCCAGAGTTCACCCAAATCCATGTCTATTGAGTTGGTGATGCCATCCAAACATCTCATTCTCTGTCGTGCCCTTCTCCTCCTGCCCCCAATCCCTCCAAGCATCAGAGTCTTTTCCAATGAGTCACCTCTTTGCATCAGGTGGCCAGTGTATTGGGGTTTCAGCTTTAGCATCAGTCCTTCCAAAGAACACCCAGGATTGATCTCCTTTAGGATGGACAGTTGGACCTCCTTGCAGTCCAAGGGACTCTCAAGAGTCTTCTTTAACACCACAGTTCAAAAATATAAATTCTTTGGCACTCAGTTTTCTTTGTAGTCCAACTTTCACATACATGACTACTAGAAAAACCATAGCTTTGACTAGACAGACCTTTGTTGGCAAAGTAATGTCTCTGCTTTTTAATACGCTTGTCTAGGTGGTCATAGCTTTTCTTTGAGTGAGCGAGCCCATTTGAATGCAGAGTTCCAAAGAATAGCAAGGAGAGATAAGAAAGCCTTCCTCAGCTATCAGTGCAAAGAAATAGAGGAAGACAATAGAATGGGAAAAACTAGAGATCTCTTCAAGAAAGTTAGAGACTCCAAGGGAGCATTTCATGCAAAGATGGGCAAAATAAAGAACAGAAGAAGTATAGACCTAACAGAGGCAGAAGATATTCAGAAGAGGTGGCAAAAATACACAGAAGAACTACACAAAAAAGATCTTTATGACCAATATAATCATAATGGTGTGATCACTCACCTAGAGCCAGACATCCTGGGATATGAAGTCAAGTGGGCCTTAGGAAGCATCACGACGAACAAAGCTAGTGGAGGTGATGGAATTCCAGTTGAGCTATTTCAAGTCCTGGAAGATGATGCTGTGAAAGTGCTGCACTCAATGTGCCAGCAAATTTGAAAACTCAGCAGTGGCCACAGGACTGGAAAAGGTCAGTTTTTATTCCAATCCCAAAGAAAGGCAATGCCAAAGAATGCGTAAACTACTATTGCACTCATCTCACACACTAGCAAAGTCAAGAAGCAACAGTTAGAACTGTACATGGAACAACAGACTGGTCACAAATTAGGAAACGAGTACGTCAAGGTTGTATATTGTCACCCTGCTTACTTAACTTATATGCAGAGTACATCATTAGAAATTCTGGACTGGATGAAGCAGAAGCTGGAATCAGGATTGTTGGGAGAAATATCAGTTACCTCAGATATGCAGATAACACCACCACTATAGTAGAAAACTAAGAAGAACTAAGAGTCTCTTGATGAAAGTGAAAGAAGAGAGTGAAAATGTTGGCTTAAAACTCAACATTCAGAAAACTAAGATCATGGCATCTGGTCCCATCACTTCATGGCAAATAGATGGGGAAATAGTGAAAAGAGTGAGAGATTTGATTTTGGGGGGAGGGCTCCCAAATCACTGCAGATGATGACTGCAGTCATGAAATTAAAAGGCACTTGCTCCTTGGAAGAAAATTTAAGACCAACCTAGACAGCATATTAAAAACAGAGACATTACTTAGCCATCTAAGGTTCATCTTTGTCAAAACAATGGTTTTTCCAGTAGTTTTGTATGGATGTGAGAGTTGGACTATAAAGAAAGCTGAACATCGAAGAACTGATGCTTTTGAACTGCTTCCAATTTAAAATTACTGTCAGGAAATAAGTACAATAATACAAATCTCACCAGTTTTAAAAGAGGTTGAAATAAAGTTGTTTTTTTAGCCGATGAAAAATGTTAAGGTTACCTGCTCAGATGGCTGAAGATTTTTATTAATATTGGTGACTCAGAGGCACAGGATAAAAAAGAACACAAGGTAGGACTTCAAATTGTTTCAGTTTAGTTCAGTTCAGTAGCTCAGTCTTGTCCGACTCTTTGTGACCCCATGAATCGCAGCACACCAGGCCTCCCTGTCCATCACCAACCCCCGGAGTTTGCTCAGACTCACGTCCATCGAGTCAATGATGCCATCCAGCCATCTCATCCTCTGTCACCCCCTTCTCCTCCTGCCCCCAATCCCTCCCAGCATCAGAGTCTTCTCCAATGAGTCAACATTTCACATGAGGTGGCCAAAGTACTGGAATTTCAGCTTTAGCATCAGTCTTTCCAAAGAAATTCCAGGGTTGATCTCCTTTAGAATGGACTGGTTAGATCTCCTTGCAGTCCAAGGGACTCTCAAGAGTCTTCTCCAACACCACAGTTCACAACCATCAATTCTTCAGCGCTCAGCTTTCTTCACAGAAAAGAAATTACAGGGTTGATCTCCTTTAGAATGGACTGGTTAGATCTCCTTGCAGTCCAAGGGACTCTCAAGAGTCTTCTCCAACACCACAGTTCACAACCATCAATTCTTCAGCGCTCAGCTTTCTTCACAGACCAACTCTCACATCCATACATAACCACATGAAAAACCATAGCCTTGACTAGATGGGCCTTTGTTGGCAAAGTAATGTCTCTGCTTTTGAATATGCTATCTAGGTTGGTCATAACTTTTCTTCCAAGTAGTAAGCGTCTTTTAATTTCATGGCTGTAGTCATCATCTACAGTGATTTTGGAGCCCCCCCCCCAAAAAAAGTCTGACACTATTTCCACTGTTTCCCCATCTATTTCCCATGAAGTGATTGGACCAGATGCCATGATCTTCGTTTTCTGAATGTTGAGCTTTAAGCCAAGTTTTTCACTCTCCACTTTCACTTTCATCAAGAAGCTTTTTAGTTCCTCTTCACTTTCTGCCATAAAGGTGGTGTCATCTGCATATCTGAGGTTATTGATATTTCTCCCAGCAATCTTGATTCCAGCTTGTGTGTCTTCCAGCCCAGCATTTCTCATGATGTACTCTGCATATAAGTTAAATAAGCAGGATGACAATATACAGCCTTCACATACTCCTTTTCCTATTTGGAACCAGTCTCTTGTTCCATGTCCAGTTCTAACTGTTGTTTCCTGACCTGCATATAGGTTTCTTAAGAGGCAGATCAGGTGGTCTGGTATTCCCATCTCTTGAAGAATTTTCCACAGTTTATTGTGATCCACACAGTCAAAGGCTTTGGCACAGTCAATAAAGCAGAAATAGATGTTTTTCTGGAACTCCACAAACCTGCTTTTCCAAAGATCTGTAAAATAAGGACAGTTGCCCTTAATTCCTGGAAACTGGGTTGCAATTTAAATGACATCATAGGATGATCTATCCATAAATTGTTTTACAAAGGCTTTGGAAGGTCCCCAGCCCCCATCCCTCAGCCCCCCACATAGTTTTATTTTACCTTAGGGGAGAATATATAACATTTCCTATCAGTTTCTGAATATCAGCTTTTAGTTCTGTCAAATTTCTGATCATAAAGTTATTAAACTTGTTTGAATATTAGGTTTCAGCCAGCACAAAGAGTAAATATTTCTGGCATGATTAAACAATATGCTGGGCTTAAGGGGTATCCCCAAAGAGGGATCAAAGATGTTTTATTTTCCTATTTCTGCCAGGTTTATAGAGAGAGATTCAGGAGAGCTGACTTGGAATTCTCACCCTTCACTGGCTTCTGTCAGTTTTTCCAGGATACTATCTACAGGTTCCAAGTGGGATTTAAAATATAGCTGTGGTATCTGTCAGAATTTAGCAAGGCTTTTATTGATTTTAATTTTTGTTTCACCTTATCAATTTGAGGAAATAATGTAGCAGTTTTCTAGAAAATCCCACAGAGTCTCAGCAGCTCTGGGAGGGGCCCCATATGGGCTTCCTTCACAAGTAGATTTAGGGATTTCTTTAACACCACTGACTTGCTGGATTTTTGTTTATGGTAGTCTCTTCAGAGTGGAAAGGCAATTTGACAGAGATTAGTAAAATGAAAAGTAAAGTGGGAGGGAGGAGAGCAGTAGGAGGTGTCAGTCTTTTATCTTTTGTTTTGGATGCCTTTTCTGTCTTTCACTTTTTATTAGTGTTTGCAGACAATTCTTTTGTGAAGCTATTTTGAAATCTTGAAGCCTTTTGGAGTCTCTGCATGTCCGTCATTGCGTCAGGTATGTCCGACTCTTTGTTACCCTATGGACCATATCCCGCCAGGTTCCTCTGTCCATGGGATTCTCCAGGCAAGCATACTGGAGTGGGTTGCCATGCCCGCCTTCGGGGATCTTCCTGGCTTAGGGATCAAACCTGTGTCTCCTATGTCTACCTGCATTGGCAGATGGGTTCTTTACACTAGGGCAACCTGGGAAGCGCCTTTAGAGTCTACTGTGTGACAATTAAAATTGATATCTCAATCTGTTTGATTAATTAGGGAGCCTTCATTTTTATATATATTTCTTAAATGATCTTATTTAATTGGAATACTCTTCATAATGGTCGTTATCTTTTCCCAGAGGATTGGCAGCAGTTTGGTAGGGCCTTTAGCCCCAAATGGGGTGGACCCACTTCTGTCTGGTCATATTTTGAGGCCCCCAATCTGATGGTTCTGAGAAGCTCAGTGGCTCAGAGGTAAAGAATCTGCCTGCAGTGCAGGAGATACAGGAGACTCAGATTGGATCCCTGGTTTGGGAAGATCCCCTGGAGGAGGAACCAGTCCAGTATTCTTACCTAGAAAACATCCCATGTACAAAGGATTTTTTTTTTTTTTTTTTTTTTGCAACCCCATGGGGTCAGACACAGCTGAGCCACTAAGCATGAATGCATTCTGATGGTTACCAAGTGAAGTTCTCAGGACACAAAATTCTAGGTTGTCTTTGGTAAGATTCCAGCCAGTATCATAAATATCTGTAGCTTCTTGAACCATAATTCTTAAGCAAATGTGTTGGAAGGTGTCACATTTAACTCTTTGGAATTAAGTGATTTAATAAAATATCTCATTTTATTTCTTTGTTTATTTACATATTTATTTAATTAAGCCTTTGGGTCTCTTAGAGATAAAATAATACCTGAAGGGAATATACAGCTGGGTTGGAAATTGTATGATATCTTACAGCATGCTCCGTTGTGTAAAAATTTTCTGGAGGTTGGTGGATGATATAGTATTAATCTAACCTGTTCTAGTGACTAACTTATTCTAGTACAGGAGTCATTGAGTTAGGTAGCAAATACTATAACAGTTTTATAATGCTTGATATGTTCTTAACCAATGTTACCACCTTTTTTTTTTTTTTTTTTTGGTCTTCTGAGATTCTCATTAACAGTAGCCTTTCTCTGCATAAAACACACTGGACCCAATTCAACTTAAGTCAGACCTAGTCAGACTCAAGACCCAGTCAAGTTTTGGATCCAGTTCTGTTCCATTCTGTATTTTTTTTTTTTTTAAAGTTTAACTCAGTTTGATTCGGGCCAGTAACCACCAGCAATTGCTATCCAGGTGTTTGGAAAGTGGGGAAAGGACAGAACCAGCAGACGCAGAGAATAGGATCTGTGCACTAATTCCAAATGAATGGGGAGTTGCAGCTGCTACCAGCAGTTCCCAACTTGGAAAGCAGGGGCTGAACCAAGGGCTTCCATCCAAATGGAAAACTATGGAAAGCCAATTAGGTTGGGAGCTGAATAAAAAGAGTGGAACTCAGAACCAAGAGGAACTTACCCATGGCCTTTGGAAACAGAGACAAGCAGGGAACTCAGGAGAGTTCATGGGGTACTACATGTGTGTTGCTCATCATCCTTGCAGCCATCAGAAGTTCATTTTGGATCCCACCACTGCTATCGAATCTATTATAAACAAAATAAAACAAAATTCAACTGAATAAATTTGAAGATCTAATTGGTTTCATTCAATAATTTATGAATTGTGCAGCATCCCATCTAGATAACAAAAAGGAACTCCAAGGAATAAAAAGGACCTAAGGTCCATCTAAGGCTTTGATGGTGGTTCAGACATTAAAAAATCTGCCTGGAATGTGGGAGACCTGGGTTCAATTCCAGAGTTGGGAAGATATCCTGGAGAAGGGAATGGATACCCACTCCAGTATTCTTGCCTGGAGAATTCCATGGGCAGAGGAGCCTGGTGGACTACAGTCCATGGTGTTACAAGAGTTGGATACGACAAAGCAACTAATACACACACAAGGTCAATCTATCTCAGATACTTGGTTCTCTTGTGTCTACCTTTATGCTTAAAGCTGAAATATTTTTTGTTTGTTTTTTTTTTTCTTGGTAAAGAAGGGCAGAATTCCTCTTGAGAGAAGGAATAAACATGTGCTGGAGAAGGTGATGCTGTCTAAGGAGGAGACAGTGCTGGTGAGTGGAATGGCCCAGAGTTATCACAGGGTTATCAAGGATTATAAGAAAGATTATGGATCTTGTGCTGATCCTAAGTTCTTTTCATTTTTAATGGTACTAATATAACATATTGAAAGGAACACAAATCTCTGTATTGCTCTCTCCTATCATGACAAATAGAGGAAAGCCACATTCCCAGCCAGAGGATGTAATCCCTGGTCAGCAGAGTCTAGAGGTAGTCACTCCACACTAATTTAGGAGGAAAAGAATGTCTTAAGCAGCTTGAGTCCCAGAAACCCTGGGCAGTTCTTCCCAATGGCGAAAGAAGCAGCTTTTCAATCAGCAGGCACCAGTGAGTACATCAACAGTGACAGTTTTGCTAGAGAGTACCTTCTTTGTTTCAAGGTACCACTAAGAAAAAAATATATATATATATAGTAATTTTCCTTTAGTTCAGTTGAATCGAGCTAAGGCTCTGATTTGTTGACTCTAGATGTGGCCAGTTGTTTGACTCTTCACTTCATTTCAACAAACCCACTAATTCAACATTCAAACTGATATTTATAGCATTATAACAAAATGATTAGTCTTTCAAAGATCTATTTGACTGCCTGGTGATTATCTCTGAGGTTTCTCACATGAAACATTAAAAAAAACAAAAACAAAACTAAGAAAACCAAGTTCAAGAAAGGTTTTCCTGAGGATTATTCTCACGTGAAATATAAACCCAATGGTAAAACTTCTTTAAAGTAGATACCTGAAATGCTGTAGTACTTTATACTTATTAAAGCAGTTAAAAAATATGGAAATGGCTTCCTTGTGGCTATTTCCAGTCACAAGGTATTTCTTACCTTGGCTCTACCTCCTTTTTGCGCTTCAGAGAGTTTTTGCGCTAACTCTGGAATACTGCCATTTAACAACTTTGCTATTGCACAGTACAGATATGGTGTTGGTGACTTAAAGCAAAGTCTTCTCTCAAGTAACTTCAGTCAGTAGTATTCAATCACGTAGTATACTTGTTATTACTTAAGTTGTCTTGATAAATCCTGGAGATTAATTTTAAGTTTCTTTCATTTTCTCAATAGACCATTTGGTCCTCTCTGTTATCCCTTAGTTTTGTCTGATTTAATGGCTGTTTTGTTGATCACTTGTCTGCAGGTTTTATTACTCATGCTCTTCTTTTCACTTAATTATTTGAGCGATTACACCATTTTCCCTTAAAATAGAAGTTCATTTTTAAAGTCCTGTCAATTAGTCGCTCACACCTTTAATGATGTTTACCACAGCAAGAAGCAAGATTTATTTCAGATTTCTCTCTCTCTCTCTCTATTTCTGTGTCTTTTTCCCTTGTAAGAATATAAGAGAAGGAACGCTGAAACAATAGTGTGATAAAAAATATAATTTGAAAAATTGTGGTTCTATCTTTTGTTGCTGGTAGCTTTAGAAACTTAATAACTGTGAGTTAATCACTAAAGCATGAGTTAGCGTATGGAAAGTGAGGTGAAAAAATAGAAATGAGAGGCTAAATTAACATATTCTCAAACCAAATGCTTTTTAAAAGTCCAGACCAAAAAATATATGATTGTATAATTTCTCATTCATTTGACATATTATGAGACTCGGACTTGTAGTTTTCTCATACAAGTACATAGTACTGAGAGTCTTCCTTATAGGCATAAGTACATGAAAAGCTTTATGAGACAAAACTTATTTGATACTGTTTTTGGGAAACTCTTGTACCATTTCTGATCAAAGAAAAGTTATGGGGGATTGTGTTAGGAAGAATTAAGAAATGCCTAACTGATAGATTTTATACTTCTACAACATTGGGGAATGTAGAAACAAGGTTATATCTTAAAGTTGAAATGCCTATCACTGTATATCTATTTTAAGCTTCAATATGCACTGCATATTCCTTCTATGTGGTACAAGCAACTCTCTGACCACTGAGGATTCATGGGCTTTTTCTATAAAATGAAGTGGGTGCTGGGAGAAAGCTTTTCAGCCAAGTGTGTATTTTCCAGTCCTGTATATATCTAAGCAGATGCATGATTAATCGTGGCTAACAAAGTGTGAGCACAATGAATATCACTTCTTCAGTAAGAGTTATGTATGCTGTGTGTCTTTCTCATGATTTCCTCCCCACACCATGGCGAACTTGTTGGCCCATGTAGAAGACTTCAGCATTACAAATGTGCAGAGTCTGATTCCTTGGGTCTCCTTGAAGGAAAGGTATCAAACAAAGCACATCTGTTAGTTGGCACATTTATTTTATGTAAATGGCCCACTTTGTATTTTAGGCTTTGTGGGACCCAGTCTCTGTCTCTCCTACTCCTTCTCTTCCTTATTCTCAAATATCTTCAAGAACATACCAAAAAGTATACATATTAAAACAGGCTTTGGGACAAGTAGGGCTGTGGTCATGATTTGCAATTCCCTGTATTAAGCTACTGAAATGTAAAGGTTTTTGTTACAGCAGTTGACATATTCAGATGAACATGTTCTATACCAGGGGCTGGCAAACTTTATCCCCAAGCCAAATCAGGTCATAGCTTGTTTGTGTAAATAAAATTTATTTGGACACAGTCAGGTGACACTGGGGGCTTCCCAGGTGGTGCTAGTGCTAAAGAATCTGCCTGTCAAGGCAGGAGACATTAGACACAAGTTTGATCCCTTGGTCAGGAAGATCCCCTGAGGAGGACCTAGCAACCGACTACAGTATTCTTGCCTGGAGAAGCCCATGGACAGAGGAGCCTGGTGGACTATAAGTCTATAGGGTCGCCAAGAGTTGGACACGACTGAGGCAGCTTCGCACATGCACACACATCTTCTCAGAAAAACCTCACTGATCTTTTTCATAACTGTGATAATAGTTTCCCTGTGTTTAAAAGTATTTCTTCATTAGTATGGTAGTCCCAGCTTTCAAGGCAGCTCATTTTCTAACCCGATAGAAATTTTTTTACACATTAAGCCAAAAAATCTCTTTCTCTGTAACATCTATCCATTGATCCTACTGCTTTCCCTGTAACCTCATAGCATAAGATGTTTCCTTTTCAACTGAGCAGCCTCTTAAACACTGGAGAATTTTTGAAAAGAGGAAAATGGAATAGATATAGCACTCATTCACTGCCAAGAGGTATAGTGTGCTCTCTTTTCCTTATAATAATTCCTAACACATTTGTTAGAATTTTAAAAAGAAAAACCTAGTTCAAGTTGACCTCAAAAGTGAGTTCTTCAGGTATAAATCTCAAATTCAGAAAAAAGAAAAATAATGTACAGTTTTATGCTTCTGCTCTGAGAGATGTTGGATGTATTTCCTTTTACTTTAGTGACATTAAGAATGAGATTATATAATGATTAGCATTTAGTAGTGAGACTGTGGGATCAGAATAACCTAAAGTCTAAATATGACTTTGTTATTTACAAACTATGTTCATGTGTGCTAAGTCACTTCAGTCATGTCTGACTCTCCAAATGTATGGACTGTAGCCCTCCAGGTTCCTCTGTCCATGGGGTTCTCCAGGGAAGAATACTGGAATGGGTTGCTGTGCCCTCCTCCAGAGGATCTTAATAATGCAGGAATTAAACTGATATCTCTTATGTCTCCCGCATAGCAGGCAGATGCTTTATCACTAGTGCCACCTGGGAAGCCCTATTAACTATGTAACTCCAGGTAATTTTAAGTCCAGTGTGTTTCATTTCCTTGTTTGTCTAATGGGAGAATTATTACTTACAGGTACTAGATGCTTTTGAACTGTGGTGTTGGAGAAGACTCTTGAGAGTCCCTTAGACTTCAGGAGTTCCAACCAGTCCATCCTAAAGGATATCAGTCCTGGGTGTTCATTGGAAGGACTGATGTTGAAGCTGAAACTTCAATACTTAGGCCACCTGATGCGAAGAGCTGACTCATTTGAAAAGACCCTGATGCTGGGAAAGATTGAGGGCAGGAGGAGAAGGGGACGACAGAGGATGAGATGGTTGGATGGCATCACTGACTCCATAGACATGGGTATGGGTGGATTCTGGGAGTTGGTGGTGGACAGGAAGGCCTGCTGTGCTGTGGTTCATGGGGTCACAAAGAGTCAGACACGACTGACTGACTGAACTAAACTGAACTAGCTCATAGGTGTGTCCTGAGAATCAAAAGAGACAATACACATGTAACATTCTGTGCTCTCCCAAACACATGAGAAATATTAGGAAATTGAGATTTGTCATAGTGTTAGCACATGCTTTTATTTTTCATAGATATGCACTAAGAATGTCATCTTACTGCAATGTTGCCTACATTGGGGTCACATAAAGATCATGGTGTGTGGATTTTGAAAATTTATATCATATTAATTTAACAATTAACTTTTGTTAAGACTGTCCTAATGAATCACTCACATGAACTTAAAGCCAGACATCCTGGAATGTGAAGTCAAATGGGCCTTAGGAAACATCAGTGCAAACAAAGCTAGTGGAAGTGATGGAATTCCAGATGAGTATTTCAAATCCTAAAAGATGATGCTGTGAAAGTGCTGCACTCAATATGCCAGCAAATTTGGAAAAGTCAGCAGTGGCCATAGGACTGGAAAAGATCATTTTTCATTCCAATCCCAAAGAAAGGCAATGCCAAAGAATGCTCAAACTACCACATAATTGCCCTCATCTCATACGCTAGTAAAGTAATGCTCAAAATTCTCCAAGCCAGGCTTCAGCAGTACATGAACCGTGAACTTCCAGATGTTCAAGCTGGTTTTAGAAACAGCAGAGGAACCAATGATCAAATTGCCAACATCTGGTGGATCATGGAAAAAGCAAGAGAGTTCCAGAAAAACATCTATTTCTGCTTTATTGACTATGCCAAAGCCTTTGACTGTGTGGATCACAATAAACTGTGGAAAAATTCTTGAAGAGATGGGAATACCAGACCACCTGACCTGCCTCTTGAGAAACCTGTATGCAGGTCAGGAAGCAACAGTTAGAACTGGACATGGAACAACAGACTGGTTCCAAATAGGAAAAGGAGTACATCAAGGCTGTATATTGTCACCATACTTATTAACTTATATGCAGAGTACATCATGAGAAATGCTGGGCTGGAGGAAGCACATGCTGGAATCAAGATTGCCGGGAAAAATATCAATAACCTCAGATATGCAGATGACACCACCCTTAACAGCAGAAAATGAAGAAGAACTAAAGAGCCTTTTGATGAAAGTGAAGGAGGAGAGTGAAGAAGTTGGCTTAAAGCTCAACATTCAGAAAACTAAGATCATGGTATCCAATCCCATCACTTCATGGCAAATAGATGGGGAAACAGTGGAAACAGTGGCTGACTTTGTTTTTCTGGGTTCCAAAATCACTGCAGAAGGTGATTGCAGCCATGAAATTAAAAGACACTTACTCCTTGGAAGGAAAGTTATGACCAACCTAGACAGCATATTGAAAAGCAGAGATATTACTTTGCCAACAAAGACCCGTCTAGTCAAGGCTATGTTTTTTCCAGAGGCCATGTATGGATATGAGAGTTGGACTATAAAGAAAGCTGAGTGCAGAAAATTGATGCTTTTGAACTGTGGTGTTGGAGAAGACTCTTGAGAGTCCCTTGGACTGTAAGGAGATCCAACCAGTCCATCCTAAAGGAGATCAGTCCTCGGTGTTCATTGGAAGGACTAACGTTGAAGCTGAAACTCCAATACTTTGGGCACATGATGCGAAGAGCTGACTCATTTGAAAAGACCCTGATGCTGGGAAAGATTGAAGGGAGGAGGAAAAGGAGACAACAGAGGATGAGATGATTGGATGGCATCACCGGCTCAATAAACACGGGTTTGGGTGGATTCTGGGAGTTGGTGATGGACAGGGAGGCCTGGCGTGCTGTGGTTCATAGGGTCGCAAAGAGTCGGACACGACTGAATAACTGAACTGAACTGACTGAATGTGACGATAAAATCATGATTATTTTCCCAAGAATGATCAAAGGCGATACCGCTTATCACTAAGATTCAGTTCAAATGCTACCTCCTTGGAGAGAAGATGTAAGGGGAGAGCACTCCAGGCTGAGAACACTGGGTAAAAACATCTCCTTGAGTCAGAAATGAGACAATGAGGGTAAGGATAGCATCAACTGGGAAATCATCATCTTGCTATGGCTTACAATTACATATTCCAACTTGCATGGTCAAAAGAAAAATTCTTATTGTAAGAAAGTGTCTTAGTGCCTTCCAGTTGCTTCTAGTTTACCTTTGGGACTGTACAATAATGTAAGCTTAGTTCTTCTAATATTTGTCATCTTTAAAATTAAGCTTTCTCATCTTTTCAACATTATATTGTTTTAGGTGAATTACATAATCTTTGTTAGCTCCAGTTTCCTTTCTTATAAAATAAGGATAATCATATCCAACTTCCAGGAATATTGCGTGGATTAAATGAGAAAACTGTATAAAGTACAAACACAGCACCAGGTACATAGCACATGTTAAATGAAAGGTAGCTATTATAATAACAGTAACCATATTCTCATCACCCATGCTTTATGGTAGCTCTTCAATTTCTTCAGTGTTCCTTTGAAAATGCACCATCTAGAAATTAGTATAGAATTCCAAACAAAGTGCGTTGACATCATCAATTAAGGACTATTTCATTCTTTGTTCTTCAGTTCAGTCCAGTTCAGTCGCTCAGTCATGTCCGACTCTTTGTAACCCCATGAATCGCAGCACACCAGGCCTCCCTGTCCATCACCAACTCCTGGAGTTCACTCAGACTCACATCCCATCGAGTCAGTGATGCCATCCCACCATCTCATCCTCGGTCGTTCCCTTCTCCTCCTGCCCCCAATCCCTCCCAGCATCAAAGTCTTTTCCAATGAGTCAACTCTTCGCATGAGGTGGCCAAAGTACTGGAGTTTCAGCTTTAGCATCATTCCTTCCAAAGGAATCCCAGGGCTGATCTCCTTCAGAATGGACTGGCTGGATTTCCTTGCAGTCCAAGAGACTCTCAAGAGTCTTCTACAACACCATAGTTCAAAACCATCAATTCTTTGGTGCTCAGCCTTCTTCACAGTCCAACTCTCACATCCATACATGACTACTGGAAAAACCATAGCCTTGACTAGACGGATCTTAGGCGGCAAAGCAATGTCTCTGCTTTTGAATATGTTATCCAGGTTGGTCATAGCTTTTCTTCCAAGGAGTAAGCGTCTTTTAATTTCATGGCTGCAGTCACCATCTGCAGTGATTTTGGAGCCCCCCAAAATAAAATCTGACACTGTTTCCCCATCTGTTTTCCATGTAGTGATGGGACCAGATGCCATGATCTTGGTTTTCTGAACGTTGAGCTTTAAGCCAACTTTTTCACTCTTCTCTTTCACTTTCATAAAGAGGCTTTTTAGTTCCTCTTTACTTTCTGCCATAAGGGTGGCGTCATCTGTATATCTGAGTTTATTGATATTTCTCCCAGCAATCTTGATTCCAGCTTGTGTTTCTTAAGTCAGGAAACACCTGGAGTAACAGGCAAATTTGGCCTTGGAATGCGGAATGAAGCAGGGCAAAGACTAATAGAGTTTTGCCAAGAAAATGCACTGGTCATAGCAAACACCCTCTTCCAGCAACACAAGAGAAGACTCTACACATGGACATCACCAGATGGTCAACACCGAAATCAGATTGATTATATTCTTTGCAGCCAAAGATGGAGAAGCTCTATACAGTCAACAAAAACAAGACCAGGAGCTGACTGTGGCTCAGATCATGAACTCCTTATTACCAAATTCAGACTTAAATTGAAGAAAGTAGGGAAAACCGCTAGACCATTCAGGTATGACCTAAATCAAATCCATTATGATTATACAGTGGAAGTGAGAAATAGATTTAAGGGCCTAGATCTGATAGAGAGACTGCCTGATGAACTATGGAATGAGGTTCATGACATTGTACGGGAGACAGGGATCAAGACTGTCCCCATGGAAAAGAAATGCAACAAAGCAAAATGGCTGTCTGAGGAGGCCTTACAAATAGCTGTGAAAAGAAGAGAAGGGAAAAGCAAAGGAAAAAAGGAAAGATATAAGCATCTGAATGCAGAGTTCCAAAGAATAGCAAGAAGAGATAAGAAAGCCTTCTTCAGTGATCAATGCAAAGAAATAGAGGAAAACAACAGAATGGGAAAGACTAGAGATCTCTTCAAGAAAATTAGAGATACCAAGGGAACATTTCATGTAAAGATGGGCTTGATAAAGGACAGAAATTGTATGGACCTAACAGAAGCAGAAGATATTAAAAAGAGGTGACAAGAATACACAGAAGAACTGTACAAAAAGGATCTTTATGACCCGGATAATCACGATGGTGTGATCACTCATCTAGAACCAGACATCCTGGAATGTGAAGTCAAGTGGGTCTTAGAAAGCATCACTACGAACAAAGCTAGTGGAGGTGATGGAATTCCAGTAGAGCTATTTCAAATCCTGAAGGATGATGCTGTGAAATATGCCAGCAAATTTGGAAAACTCAACAATGGCCACAGGACTGGTAAAGGTCAGTTTTCATTCCAATCCCAAAGAAAGGCAATGCCAAAGAATGCTCAAACTACCGCACAATTACACTCATCTCACACGCTAGTAAAGTAATGCTCAAAGTTCTCTAAGCCAGGCTTCTTCAGCAATACATGAACCGTGAACTTCCTGATGTTCAAGCTGGTTTTAGAAAAGGCAGAGGAATCAGAGATCAAATTGCCAACATCTGCTGGATCATTGAAAAAGCAAGAGAGTTCCAGAAAAACATCTATTTCTACGTTATTGACTATGCCAAAGCCTTTGACTGTGTGGATCACAAGAAACTGTGGAAAATTCTTCAAGAGATGGGAATACCAGACCACCTAACCTGTCTCATGAGAAATCTGTATGCAGGCCAGGAAGCAACAGTTAGAAATGGACATGGAACAACAGACTGGTTCCAAATAGGAAAAGGAGTACGTCAAGGCTGTATATTGTCTTTGTTCTTAACACTTGATAATTGAAGCCTAGGATGCTTCAACATTTTTCTGCAAGTATATGATACTTATATTGACCATACTATAAACTAAAATAACTGTCCTGTTTTTATATGTCTGTCTTTTCTATACTTTTCTGAACTGAGAGATCTCCAGGATTTAGATGAGATACAGTGTACCAAAGGGAATAAAATACTGGCTTTTTGGCCCCATATAGCTTTGATTGCTGTCTTCTGAACTCGAGCAAGTTGTTAAAAATAATTCTGGCTTTTTCTTTTTTTATTTTTTTAATTTGTTGAGCAGATATTAACTACCCTGAAGGAGTTTTGTAAAAATTAAAAAGTATAATACATTTAAAGTGTTTGCTATAATGCTTAGTATATAATAATAGATCAATGACTGATAGCTGTTATTAGCAATCTATTAAAATGTATTTTGTTAGTTCAATCATTACTATAGTTAAGCACATCTCTCTCTTTCTTTTTTAGATTTTTATTCTACAATCTGTATACATTCTCTTCTCTTTTTGAGTCAAGCATTCATTTTATTAATGTTCTACTACATTTATCACTACTTGATTGATGTACCTTTGAAAAGAACAAGGCTGAGTGTAGCATCCCAGGATAATCCTCAAGATACCTCTTTATATGATCAGTTGGTTGGTGCATAAACAATCAACCAATATCAAAAGTATATTTGTTCTTTTGAGCTGTATTTACTTTTGAAGCATGTATAGTTCAGCTTTATTTGGGTTGATGTGATTATATAACAGATGAGTTGGCTTTATGGCAATACAAAAATTAGCTTTATTATCCTTAGTTTGTGAAGTATGTTAACAATAAAATTTATATTTTCAATGACTGCCAATTTTTTAAGATTTATTTGTTCAAATCACACTCATTTACTAGAAGCAAATAAAAATACATATGAACAGTCATTTTACTGTAGCCACTATAGTCTCATCATTTGCAATAATTTCTGTTTATTCCTGACTATGGACATAGCAGTTTTTTATTTCAACAAGTTAGAGTAGAAGGACATAGTTAACAAATCATTTTTTTATTCTTCTATATAAAGTTGCAGGGACATATTTTTATCAGTTTTTGACTTGTTATATAAAAGTGGTATAATCTGAGCTTCTGTATCAGGTAAATGATGTCAGCAACCTGTTCCAATTTTGCAGTATAAGAAGTATCATCACTTTTATAAACATTTTTATAAAATATAGGAGTCAACTGAAGTGAAGTCAAGTGAGTCTAATTTTAATAGTGTAAATGTCATTAAGCAACAGTAATCTCTGTATTTTACCCTGTTCCCCTAGGTTTTTAGACTTTACAGTTAGGAGAATTTTGTTCTTAGGAAAAAGATAATGGAGAGAAAGTTTATTATATTACTGATTTCTAAATAGAAAAGAAAATTCTTTTGCTCATAATTTTTCTTCCATATAGAGATTCCTAGGGAAAGTAAATGTAAATTTATGTTAAAATTAATTTTACAAAGGACCTTGATCGATTACAATATGCATTCTTACATCATTGTTAAAATACAAGATGTCTCAGGATGAGTGATTATGTTTTAAAGGGGAAAATTTATTTGAAGAAGGTGTTAATTTTAAAATCTACATGATTTAATTTTTTATCTTGTTTGTATCTTAACATTTGCAATCATATCATCACTATGTAAAATATAAATCTTTATTCTTCTCTTTAAAGTCTCAAACAATGAGCAGTACTGAAGACTTAAATTGGGGACCTGACTGTGGAAAAAATTACATATATTTTTAAAAATAAAATTTTAATTTATTAATCATCTTTTAATTTAAAACCAGGTTGGAAGTCATTTAATAAATGGTTTATAATTACTTTAAAGATGTTAATAACTTTCCTGAGCAAGCAATTTTATTTCTGTGGCTTATTGCTATTGATATTCTGATCCAGTCATACAATGAATATATATATGGCTTGGGAAAAGATGAATTATCTTTTTCTTTAAGAAGAAGCTGAAGTTTTCTTTCAAGGCTAATTTTGGTGTCCGTATATCTCATTGAATGGTTTTTAACAAAATGTATTAGAGAAAATGAAATCATACAGTGTATTAAGAAGGCTAATGAGAAAGCACATAAGCTTTATTGATTTAAAATTACATTGGTTTCATTTTGCTTATCTGAGTTAAATAGATTTCAATTTTGATTTTAATTCATTGAAGGCCTTACAATTTATTAAAAAGAACTGTTGAAAGGTTGTGGGATATGGGTAAAATAGGAGTAGAGTAATGTTTGGTAGTTGTAGTAAATGGGCTCCCTTCAATCTGTTAGATTAAGAGCTGAGTCTGGTTCACTGTTGTAAACCCACTCACACAAAGAGCTGGACATGTCTAAGCATTCCCTGATCGTTTTCTGAACAAATATATGAATGAATGGATGAATGCTAATACATTCTGAGACATACTGGCAGTAAAGGTAGCTTTAAATTTTATGAGAACAGTCTAAAAAAATTGACATGTTTATATATACACACACATTTTTAAACAGCTGAGAATCAATCTTGTGACATTCCAAAGAGATGACAGAGGAGGCTCCTGAACTATCCCTCCAATGGACACACCAAACTTAAAGCTACATATGGGGCAATTCCTCTGACAAAAATCCAGAAAATACCTGAGCAACATATATACATAGATGAATGAGAAAGTACCCACATCAAAACAGGTAGAAATGTCTTGAGACACACTTCCATCATAAGCCCCATCCTTGGCACAGTGATATACAATTGAGAAGTAACTTACAAGCCTCAGCTACTTGCTGAGGCACAAAGTGTTTGAATTCAACATCTAGCACCATAACCTTTATGACTCCCACCCAAGGGATGAACCCACAAAAACCTAGCTCTGAAAATTAATAGAGCTTGCATCTGTGAAACCCATAAGACTATAGTAAACAAACAAAAAATGGTTTTGAACAGTTTTTTAAGGACTTGTGTGGCTTTCCACCCAAGGTTTAGCCTTGAGGGGGCAAACAGCAATATGCTTCTTACAATTTTTACCTGAAGGAGGCCTATTTGTGTATTGCAAAAGTTGCTACTTTATGGTCAGACTTCTGACTTAGCACATATCTAAGAGTTGACTGCAGTGCCCCCGGAGACCAAAAAGGATGGCAGATGCAATCTCCACATTCTACATTTAGCCCATACTTCTCTGGAAGGAGGTTGGGCACATATCTGTTTCCCAACTTTTGCAGTTGCTGTCCAGTGGATGCACCCATTAATTGCCTTGCTCTAGCCGACAAAACTCTGTATAGTCAAAACTATGGCTTATCCAGTAGTCATGTAAGGATGTGAGAGTCAGACCGTAAAGAAGGTTGAGCACTGAAGAACTGATGCTTTTCAACTTTGGTGTTGGAGATGATCTTGAAATCCCTTGGACTGTAGGGAGATCAAACCACTCAATCCTAAACGAAATCAACCCTGAATATTCATTGGAAAGACTGATACTGAAGCTGAAAATCCAATCCTTTGGCCACCTGATGTGATGAGCTGACTCATTGGAAAAGACCTTGATGCTGGGAAAGATAGATGGAAGGAGGAGAATGGGACAACAGAGGACAAGATGGTTGGATGGTATCACTGACTCAATCGATGTGAGCTCAAGCAAACTCCGAGAGATGGTGAAGGACAGTGAAGCCTGGTTAGCTGCACTCCATGAGGTTGCAAAGAGCTGGAATGACTGAGCAACTAAACAACAACAATGTGTGTATTATGGGGCTTGCACTTTCAGGTCCCATAGCACTATTAACAATTACAGCAAAAACAGTTCTTAACCACATATCCTTCCTCCAGGGCACAGCACAGAGAGAAAAGGTAGAAAGGCCATTGCCTAGTCTTTCTTTGAAAAGGTCTATTAGATACTTCAAAATTGACTGTCTCAATATCAGCTTCTAGTCAGCCTACATCTTGATGCTGACTGAGATCCTTCCATTTGGGACAGTGACAGGTTTTAGCACAACCTCAAAACTTGTGGGAGCCATTGAAAACAGAATGGACTGCTTGGATGATCAAAAAAGTTTGAGAGAAAACCAAGAGCTAGGGCATGGTTAAACAATAAGTTTCATCTCCTATACAAGACCACTCCATCAGGAATTGGAATGTTGCCTGTTAAATCAATGTGCAGAAATCAAAACAGGAAGCCAAGGAAAATAAAGAAAAGAAGGTTTTATTCCAAACAAAAGAACACGATAAAACTTCGGAAACAGACCTTAATACAATAAAAAGAACATAGTTGCTTTTCCTTATAAAGAGTGCAAAATATTGGTCATAAAAATGTTCACTGAGGTCAGGAGAACAATTCGTAAATGAAGTGAGAATTTCAACAGACACAGAAAAAAATTAGAAAGCACCAAACAGAAAACAGAACTGAAGAATTCAATAACTACACTTATAAATTCAGTAGAGGGGTTCAGCAGCAAACTGTGTTATTTGCTCAGTCATATCTGACTCTATGACCCCATGGACTATAGCCCACCAGCCTCCTCTACCCATGGACTTCTCCAGGCAAGAATATTGGAGTGGGCAACCATGTCTTTCTCCAGGGGATCTTCCTGACTCAAGGATTGAACCCTGCATTGCAGGCAGAAGCCCAGAAAACTAGAATAAGCAAAAGAAAACAACATCAAACTCAAAGATGTCAACTGAAAATAAAACAAAACATACAGTCCATACAGTCTAAAAGTTGATACTTCTTTTTATCTGGGGACATTACTTAGGACTATACCCCAGAAGCCTGGTAGGGTGCAGTCCATGGGGTCGCGAAGAGTTGGACACGACTGAGCGACTTCACTTTGACTTTTCACTTTCATGCATTGGAGAAGGAAATGGCAACCCACTCCAGTACTGTTGCCTAGAGAATCCCAGGGATGGGGGAGCCTGGTGGGCTGCCGTCTATGGGGTCACACAGAGTCGGACACGACTGAAGCGACTTAGCAGCAGTAGCAGCAGTAGCATAGCCCAGAAGACAGCCGAGATAGTTCCGAGGAACTGTTCTAAGAGAAGGTACCAGTATATATCATTTTTTGCTGGAAAGAAAACAACTTTAAAAGATTACTGCTAATCACTAAAAGGGGTTTCCTGATAAGAAATTTGGATGATTGAAATTATTTCTTTGATATGTATCTTATCTAGACTCAGTATTCTGTTTTTCTCCATCCTGAATTTCCCTCAGGGCTGACCATCAAGATGGCTGCAGTGGCTGATAGCTTGAGGGCAGGCAGCTGATCATTGTTCGCTGAAGTGGCAGACAGCATTTTTTTTTTTAAATCCACAAAGATAAGGTAGTAGAGTTCATCCAATCTCAAAGGAGAAAAAAAAAAAGTGAAAAAGAATGAAGATAGTTTAAAGGATTCATGAGACATCTAGTAAACTAATGTTTATATAATAGGGGTTTCAGAAGGAGAAGAGAGAAAGAAAGGGGCAGAAAGCTTATTTGAAGAAATGAGTTACATCTAAATTAATAAAGTACCTAGAAGTAAATTTGCCCAAGAAACTGAAATATCTGTACACTTAGAACTGAAACAAGAATTGAAGATGAAAAACATGGAAAGATATTCTGTACTCATAGATGTTAAGATGATCATACCATACTGTCCAAAACAAATCTACAGATTCAGTGTAGTCCTTACCAAAATCCTAATAGCATTTTTCACAGAAATAGAGAAAAAAAAATCCAAAATTTTTGTGAAAACACAAAAGATCCCAAACAGCTAGAGAAATCCTGGGAAAAAAGAATAAAGCCAGAGGCATCACACTTTCTGTTTTCAAACTATAGTACAAAGCTTTAGTAATCAAAATAACATGGTATTGGCATGTAAACATACACATAAATCAATGGAACAGAATAGAGAGCCTAGAAAGTCTTACATATAAGATCAACTAATTTTCAGTAAATAAGCCAAGGAAAAATGGAGAAATGATTAATAAACATGTTAGTGAAACTTGATAATCACTTGCAAACAAATCTGGACCTGCATCTTAAAGTATACACAAAAAATAAAATGAATCAGAGAAGAATGTAGCCATAAAACTCATAGAAGAAATCACAATATATAAGCTCCTTGACATAGGTATTGGCAATGATTTTTTAAATTTGACATCAAAAGCTGATGTAGTAAGACTATGTTAAATAGAAAGCTTCTGCACAACAAAGGAAACCATCAAAAGTATGAAAAGGCAACCTATCAAGTGGGAGAAAATATTTTCAAACACATATGTTATGAAAGGTTAATATCTAAGATATACAGAGAACTCATAACTCATACAGTTCACTAGCAAACAAGCCCAAATAATCCTATTTAAAAATGAGCAAAGGTCTTGAATAAACGTAAATCCAAAGAATACACAGAAATGAGCAACAGGTGCATGAAAAGTTGCTCAACTACGTTGATCATCACAGAAATACAAATCAAAACCCCAATGAGATATCATCTCACACCTATTAAAATTACTGTTGTTTAAAAGACAAAAGGAGTGTTGGTGAGGATGTTGAGAAAAGGGAACCCTTGTATACTGTTGATGAAGATGTATTTTAGTACAATCATTTTTGAAAACATTATGAAGGTTTCTCATAAAACAAAAAATAGAATTACTATATGATCCAGCCATCCTACTTCTTGGTATATATTGGAAGGAAACAAAATCATTATCTTAAAGAGATATCTGCATACCTATGTGTTTACTGCAGTTAGGAAATCTCAGACATGGAAGGGTTTCCTAGGTGGTGCTAGTGATAGAGAACCTGTCTGCCAATGCAGGAGATGTAAGAGACTCAGGTTTGATCCCTGGGTCAGGAACATCCCCCGGAGGAGGGCATGGCAAGCCACTTCAGTATTTTTGTCTGGAGAATCCCATATACAGAGGAGCCTGGCAGGCTACAGTCCACAGTATCACACAGAGTTGAACATGACTGAAGCACCTTAGCACAAGACATGGAAGCAATCTCAGTATCCATTGAAGGTAAATGGATAAAGAAAATGTGATGTGACAGAAAATGTGCTTCAGCCATAGAAAAGAAGGAAATCCTACCCTTCGTGACAACATGGATGGACCTTGAGGCATTATGCTAAGTATGCCAGACAAAGACAGATACTCTATAATCTAAAATTATGTGTGAAATATGAAAAACCACACAAATTCATATAGAGAACAGGCTTATGCTTGCCAGAGACAGGAGCTGGGGGTTGAGGGAAACATGTGAAAGTGATCAAAACGTATAAACTTCCAAGTATAAGATAAATAAGTTCTAAGATGTAATGTAGATCATAATGACTGTAGTTAACAAAATCGTATTGTATACAGTCATATCTTGGAGATATGCAAGTTCAGTTGCAGATTACTGAAATACAATATATATTGTTATAAAGTGAGTCACAGGATTTTTTTGGTTTTCCAGTCCATAGAGAAGTTACATTCACACTATACTGTAGCCTGCTGTGTGTAAGAGCATTAGGTCTAAAAACAGTATATACCTTAATTAAAAAATACTTTATTGCTAAAAAATACCAATGGTCATCTGACTATGCAGGGTTGCTACAAGTCTTAAATTTGCAAAATGCCTAGGATCTGTGAAGCACAATAAAGGGAAACACAATAAAATGAGGTAAACCTGTATTTGAATATTACTCACAGGATAAATCTTAAAATTTCTAATCACTGGAAAGAAAATTGTAACTTCTTTGATGGCTATTTTCTAAACTTAACTGTAGTAATAATTTCACAATATGTGAAAAAAGTGAAAGTGAAGGTCACTCAGTCATGACCCACTCTATACAGTCCATGGAATTCTCCAGGCTAGAATACTGGAGTGGGTGATAGCCTTTCCCTTCTCCAGGGGATCTTCCCAACCCAGGGATCAAACCCAGGTCTCCCTCATTGCAGGTGGATTCTTTACCAGCTGAGCCACAAGGACACAATATGTACATATAGCAGATCTTTATAGTGTACACTTTCATATAGTGTTATCATCAATTATACCTCACTAAAACTAGAGTTTATACCATGACANTTCCCAACCCAGGGATCAAACCCAGGTCTCCCTCATTGCAGGTGGATTCTTTACCAGCTGAGCCACAAGGACACAATATGTACATATAGCAGATCTTTATAGTGTACACTTTCATATAGTGTTATCATCAATTATATCTCACTAAAACTAGAGTTTATACCATGACATCCAGTACAGTGTTCATTTCTATATGCCTTCTTATAGCCAATGATGTGAGAGAAGTTATGACCTGGATTCACAGAGTCCTAAGAATGTACTCTCGGTTCAGAGGAAAGTACATTTTTCCTGAAACTTAGACCTGAGAGACCTAACCCTATTTAAGGTTTTTCACTTGAAACATGGTCATTCTGGGTAGAATAAGACATTTTATGAGTTATTTTTTATAGTGAATATGACATAGGCAGTATAGCAAACATAATTTGCTTGAAATTTGGTCCATTTGCACTGTGAGTTATTCTGTTTGATAAATTAAGTGGTCCAGAGCAACATTTTTCAGATGATGTTCTGTAGATTCCAAGAGATCCTTGAAAGTGTTGTATAGAGGCTTCCTTCAGAAAGATGAAGCATGGGGCTAACTGAACTGGAAGCAACACAAGCACAAACTGGTTGGATTCAGTGTACAATTTTAAGAGCTGCTTTTACTCTCCTAAAAAATATTTGAAAAATCACTGGTCTACAGCAATGTTGGACTACATAGCTTTTGGAGAATCATGCTTAATTTTTTGTAGAAGTCAGTTTCTTTTTTCAATGTAAATAAAGAGTAGAAAATTTAAAGTTGTTGTTTATGGTAAAGTAAGAAGTTTTGTTGACAATTAAGAATGGAGCCATATGTTTTGTCAATGAACTTGATAGTAGATAAAGTTATTGTCTTAGAAAATCAATGCTTATAAACTGAAACATATTCTAAATTGGAGGGATGACATTTTTCAAAACTGAAGCTATCTGGTGAGACCAAAACTGCATAGATTAAAAAGAACTTATAAATTTTTAAAAGGGAAGCATTGACCAATATTTATTAATATTTGATAAGCAAAAGTTGCTTTGTAGCCTGAGAAATTGAGAGAACAATGGTATGCTTTTGAAGTATTTATTAATGCACTGTTCTTTTGAACTGAAACTAAATAAAAATGTCAGTGTGAAAGACAAAAAAAGTTAACCAAAGAGGAGTTTCATGATTAAATAGTGAAGGTTTGTGAAATATAAATATATATTTGTATTTGTATATATGTGTATATACATGCATACATATGCATAGACATACATAAAATATTTCATTCTGAAAGTAGTATATATTCATTCCCAAATTTTAAAAAGACAAAGAAGGTAGTAAAAATAACCTACAGATTCCACCAAAGAGAGAGATTTACTCTTACTTGGACTATTGCAATACTGATTTCCCACATAATGTATGTATTTTATAGAACTGAGATTACATCTTTCTAATACTTTTTAAAACAATGTTATAAAGATTTTCTCTTATGTCAAGCATTTATAAACATAACTTTAATGACTGTTAATGACTTTGTAATATACTATTCCATAGCTGTAACATAATTCATTGTTACATTGAACCATTCCCTTGTTTTGTGGAATTAAGTTTCCTCTGTTTTTAAATGTTTATAAAAATGCCATTTAAAAAATATTTAAACTATTTGTAAGTATGCTTATTATGTTCCTGATTGTCTCTTGTAGTGCCATCCTAAAAATTAAAATACTGGAATAAAAAATCGCAAACATTTATGTCAGTGTCTTGAATTAATTTCTGAGAAACTATAGATATTTATAACTTACCTGCTATGCTTTAGGATTTCCATCTTATTATACATTCACCATTATTGAGTGTTATCTATTAGTTTCTGTTAGTTTGCAAATACAAAAAAGAGAAGGTGTGACCTTAATTTGCATCTCTGTGCTTACTGCTGCTGCTACTGCTAAGTCACTTCAGTCGTGTCAGACTCTGTGTGACCCCATGGACGGCAGCCCACCAGGCTCCCCCATCCCTGGGATTCTCCAGGCAAGAACACTAGAGTGGGTTGCCATTTCCTTCTCCAATGCATGAAAGAGAAAAGTGAAAGTGAAGTCGCTCAGTCTGTCCGACTGTTAGCGACCCCATGGACTGCAGCCCACCAGGCTACTCCGTCCATTGGATTTTCCAGGCAAGAGTACAGGGGTGAGGTGCCATTGCCTTCCCCGTCTGTGCTTACAGGTAAGATCAAATATACTTTAAATTATATTCACAGTTTTGTCTTCTGTGAATTTCATACTCACCCATTTATCTATTTGAGTCTTAATGTGTATCTCATTATGAGTTCCTAGTTGTTTTAAATAGTAAACTCTGCATTTTTACAGTCTAACATTTGGATAAAAAGAATATATGAAAAAACAAAGCAATCAAGAAAATAAGCAGAAGACCTAAATAGACATTTCTCCAAAGAAGATATCTAGATGGCCAGTAGGTACTTGAAATGATACTAAATATTGCTGTTATTGGAGAACTGCAAATCAAAACTACCATGAATTACCACCTTACACTAGTCAGAGTGATCATTGTTAAAAGGTCTACAAATAACAAATACTGTTGAGGGCATGGAGAAAGGAGAACCCTCTTACACTGTTGGTGGGAGTGTAAACTGGTGCAGCCACTATGGAAGCAGTAAGGAAAAACTAAAAAACTTAAAAAAAAAAAAACAAAAAACTAAATATAGAGTTAAGTAAGTAAGTAAGTAAAGTCACTCAGTCCTGTCCAACTCTTTGTGACCCCATGGACTGCAACCCACCAGGCTCCTCAGTCCATGGGATTCTCCAGGCAAGTATACTGGAGTGGGTTGCCATTTCCTTCTCCAGGGGATCTTCCCAACCCAGGGATCGAACCCAGGTCTCCCGCATTGGAGGCAGACGCTTTAACCTCTGAGCCACCAGGGAAGCCCAAATATAGAGTTAAAAAACTAAAAAACTAAAAAAACTAAATATGGAGTTGCTATCTGAGCTAGAAATCCTGTTCCTGGGTATATATCCATGGAAATCTCTAATTGAAAAAGATTCAAGCACTCCAATGTTTATTGCAGTTCTGTTTATAATAGACAAAACATGGAAGCAGCCTAAATATCTATCAGCATGTGAACAGATAAAGATGTGGTGTGTGTATATACACACACATACACACACACATACAATGGAATACTACTCATCTATAAAAAAGAATGAAATAATGCCATTTACAGTAACATAGGTGGATTTAAAGCTTATCATACTAAGTGAAGTAAGTCAGAAAGAGAAAGCCAAATACCACACAATATCATTTATATGTGAATTTTAAATATGACCCAAATGAAATTATTTATGAAACAAAATCAGAGACAGAAAATGAATTTGTGGTTACCAGTAAGAAAAGATGTGAGAGAGAAACAAATAAGGAGTTTGAGATTAGCAGATACATACTATTATATATAACATAGATAAACAACAGGATCCTACTGTATAGCACAGGAGGAAAAAGAAACAGAAAAAAAAAAAGTGTATATTTTGAGCTATCTCTTTATCACCTTTCAATTTCATTAACAAAAGTCTAAAAGAGAGTGATAAATTTAGCATGGTCACAATTTTTGTGGGTTGTACTAAACTATTTGGAATATTTGCATTTAAAATTTAACAAATCTAGCTATGACTTTTTGACTTTTTGTCCTTGTCTCTTCTTACTTCAAGAAATAATTTTGGAATGAAATGTACCATGAATTGTGACTTTCCCTAGATGAGATCCAATTTATTCAGTTACAGTAATTGACTCAGTGGAATAAACAGAAGTGTACTTAAACTCATGGCTATTACTAGAAAGTCTATATCCACAGAATAAAGCATCTGAGCTGTAGCTCATTAATTTGGCATGAATACCAAAACTGTCTTTTTTCCAAGATACATAAATAAGTATATACATGGAAAATCAGGATTAAAAAGCATGTTGAATCTTCAAACAAATCATGTTCATGCAGAGTAAGTGAGGATTAAGTAAATGAAAAAGTACCTATGATTGAACAGCTAACTCCTTGATCACTGATCACATTAAATATCTTGTTTGAAAAGTTATTGGAGAAGAAATACAGTGCAGTGACTAAAAGCAGAGTTCAAAGTCAAGCTCCTCCAGGAAGTTACTCTGGGCGCCTACTCAAGTTATGTAACATCTCTTGGCCTCAGTTGGTCTAGGTCAGTAATCTATTCAAGAGTTTTTACTTTTAATGTCCAGCCCCCCATGCAGAAATGATGCGTGCAGATGAGTTTATTCTCTACAAATGAAAAAGCCAAAGAAAGTTTGTGGTTTTTTTGTTCTATAAGTGAAGGAANGTTGGTCTAGGTCAGTAATCTATTCAAGAGTTTTTACTTTTAATGTCCAGCCCCCCATGCAGAAATGATGCGTGCAGATGAGTTTATTCTCTACAAATGAAAAAGCCAAAGAAAGTTTGTGGTTTTTTTGTTCTATAAGTGAAGGAATATTGAAATACACTTGAAAAGTGGGGCTTCCCTGGTGGCTCAGTGGTAGATAATTCACCTGCCAATTCAGGAGACATGGTTTCCATCCCTGACATGGGGAGACCCCACATGCCTTGGAGCAACTAACCTTTGCTCCAGAGCCCAGAAGCCACAACTACTGAAGCCCATGTGTCCTAGAGCCTGTTCTCAACAAGAGAAGCCATCTCTATGAGAGGCCCTTGCACTAGAGAGTAGAGAGTAGCAACTAGAGAGTAGCCCCTGGTCACTACAACTGCAGAAAAGTCTGCACAGCAACAAAGACCCAGCCTAGCCAAAAAAATAAAAAAGAAAGAAAATTACATAGAAAAAGAAATATACGGAAAGTTTATCATTAGAAAAAGTAAGTTCTTTGGAAGAGGACATTCATGTTATGCCATGTATAAATTCAGTTAATTTTGTCAAAATGAAAATGAATTCATTATCTTTACTAGAACTTCATAAATTAGATGTGAAATACCTGTGGTTGTATCAATATACATATATGTGCTTTCGGGTACATGGAAGTGGGAGAAATTACTTTTGCTTTTTGCTTCTTAGTTTTTAAATAGGCTTATATAACTTATATACCCCTTGAGGCTAGAACTTTTTCCTGCACCATAGTGGAGTTCCCTAGAATGTCCATTGAACCTAGCCAATGAACACAGAGTGCTCCATGCAAGGGGCTCATACCAATTAATAAAACCTTAATCCATACATAAGAGGCCTTAGCTGTAAGCAGCATTTCCAGACAGGGAGGTAGTGAGGTCTACCAACCCTGTGTTATCAGTTAGAGTACTTTCTAAAACTTAGTAGTTGAGGGGAAGATAGGAGTCATATTACTTTATATCCTCTGAGAATTTGCAACATCTATTTTTAGAGTATCTTTCTAGAACTAGTGCTACTTATAGTATTTCTTTGAAACTTCAACCTGTGTTGATATTGATAACAAATCCACCTTAATTTGTTTCAAGTGGAACTGCCCCTTTGAAAGAATAGTTCGAAAAAGAAAAGTATTAATTATACTATCTATTGAAAAACTGCTACCTTCTAAATCAGTGAATCTCTTCATCTTGATTATTTTAATAAAGCTCTCTTCATTTACATAACTTTTCCCTTCCTGCAGTCAGTTCAATTACCTTATTTTCTTGTTTTATAACTCTGCTAACAGGTACATCATTTATAATCCATGAAACCAGCTCCTGTATTCAGTTTTGCTTGGTTTTCTCTCCATCTCTCTTTCCTTAAATGCCATTTGGAAGTCAGGCTTTTTTAATGAAATTATTGCTTTCTTATCAGTTGTGACACCTTCGAATTATTCTGTATAAGTGCTGCAGTTTTAAAAAATGATTTATTTTGACTTGTTTTAAAAGTTAATATCAATGATGACATTGTGGCTGTAGTCTTGTATTTGTAATTTTAGTTTACCTGGAAAAAACAAAGACAACTATAGTGCTGATGGCCCGATTAATAAATACTATGTTAGTAGAAAAATATTCTAAGACCAAACCAGCTCTGTGTGATGTAGATAAACCAGCTCCTCACCTAAGGATCAGTCACACCTGGGGCTGCCTGAGACCAATTGAGGAGATAACTTAATATATGAGTGTTAGAGGGAATTCAATGAACTTTATATGAAAGAACGTGAGAATGGAATTTCCTAGTGTGAGTCTATCCCATGTCATTAGGGCAAGAGTGAGCTAGAGGAGTGGATTATGAAGACTATACACTGTCTTTCTAGGAGGGGCTGTATACACATGGTGGGGAATGAAACACCGTGATTAACCTTACAGAATTTTATGCTCACTGGCACGTTTATCCCTGAACTCTTATATTTGAAGAAATAACTTTCTATTGATGGCTACCATAAAAGATATTAAAAAATGTATTATCAACAAATGCATTGAATTTGCACCCTAACATTCTCCAAAGTCAAAATTACTGATTTTCTTCCAGTTTTTTTTTTTTAATACACTTGGTTTAACATTATATACCCCAAGGAAAATATATCACTGAATTAAGAAACTGGAGACAACTATTATACAAATGTTTGCCTTTTCCAAATTCTACTTTACTGAAAAGAGAAAGGGGAAAAATAAAACCTGAATAAGACATACATAAATTGTATTTTCACAAAGGACTCTCCCAATTAAACTGATGGTTGGGCATAGCTAAACAGAATTGTGCAAAAGACTGGGGACTGAAAAATGGTGGTTTTTCTCAACCCATTTGAATTAGACACGTGTCAATCAGAATGAAAAAAAGAGGATAAGGACTATATAGTGTGTAGTTATATGTATAGCAATTAAGTTAATAATATGCTAACAGAATACACTATAAAAAATATTTTGCTAAAAATTTTATGGAAGAACCATTTTTCTTTGATTGCCGAGAAAAGGAATATTGCCTAAATATAGCATTAAAATGTATGTTTTTATTTTTTCAAATAGAAAAAAGAATATTTTTGTCATTATGTTTCCAATTCTGTATCAGTTTCTAAATTTAAACAATTCAAGAATGAAAGTGAGCTTGTGTTTGAATCTTTCTTTTCTCAAACTGCTGGGAGCCTGCTGTGCCATCAGATAGAAGATAGCAAGTGTTTTTATCTGTGAAGTAGTTCTAATGACAGGGAAGTCTGGCTAAGACCTTCCAGGTTTGCATAAGTTAGTTAGTTAGTTCAGTCACTCAGTCGTGTCCAACTCTTTGCGACTCCATGAATCGCCGCACACCAGGCCTCCCTGTCCATCACCATCTTGGAGTTCACTCAGAATCACGTCCATCGAGTCCATGATGCCATCCAGCCATCTCATCCTCGGTCGTCCCCTTCTCCTCCCGCCCCCAATCCCTCCCAGCATCAGAGTCTTTTCCAGTGAGTCAACTCTTCCCATGAGGTGGCCAAAGTACTGGAGTTTCAGCTTTAGCATCAACTCCCTGTCCATCACCATCTCCCGGAGTTCACTCAGATTCACGTCCATCGAGTCCGTGATGCCATCCAGCCATCTCATCCTCAGTCGTCCCCTTCTCCTTCTGCCCCCAATCCCTTCCAGCATCAGAGTCTTTTCCAATGAGTCAACTCTTCGCATGAGGTGGCCAAAGTATTAGAGTTTCAGCTTTAGCATCATTCCTTCCAAAGAAATCCCAGGGCTGATCTCCTTCAGAATGGACTGGTTGGATCTCCTTGCAGTCCAAGGGACTCTCAAGAGTCTTCTCCAACACCACAGTTCAAAAGCATCGATTCTTCGGCACTCAGCTTTCTTCACAGTCCAACTTTCACATCCATACATGACCACAGGAAAAACCATAGCCTTGACTAGGTGGACCTTAGTCGTCCAGGGGGTCAAAAAGAGTCAGACATGACTAAGCGCACATGCACACACACATATTTGCAATTGCTTTCAATGTAAATAGTCTAAATATACCAATTAAAAGACAGACCTGCGGAAAAAATACAGATTTGGAAGAGTGGATTCAGTTCAGTTCAGTTCAGTTGCTCAGTCATGTCTGACTATTTATGACCCCACGCCAGGGGCTGCAGCATGCCAGGCCTCCCTATTTATCACCAACTCCTGGAGTTTACTCAAACTCATTTCCATTTGAGTCGGTGATGCCATCCAACCATCTCATCCTCTGTTGTCCCTTTCTCCTTCCACCTTCAATCTTTCACTTCACAGTCCAACTTTCACATCCATACATGACCACTGGAAAAACCATAGCCTCGACTAGACGGACCTTAGTCGGCAACGTAGTTGGGTAATAAAATGAGATAAAAATTCATGCTTTTTTCATATCTGACTCTTCCTTTTTTATATCCTTCAACATTTAAACATAAGCTATACTTTAATCAATGATATACTTTAGTTCAATATACATTATTATTATAGTCTTCAGATCTAAATGTATAACTTATGAGAATTTTGAATGCTTCATGGATGCAACAAACATTCATGTTGTCATTATAAGTTTTTAACATGATTTTATTAAAAATATGAACTTTACTGACTCCCTGAGTACAATTGCATAAAGTGAAAAAGTAAAAGTGTTGGTCACTCAGTCGTGTCTGACTCTTTACAGCCCAAAGGACTGTGGCCCACCAAGCTCCTCTGTCCCTGGGGATTCTCCAGGCAAGAATACTGAAGTAGGTAGCCATTCCCTTCTCCAGGGGATCCTCCCAACCCAGGAATGAAACCTGGGTCACCTGCATTAAAGGCATATTCTTTATCATCTCAATAACTCCCTGAGTGCAACTGCATAAAGGAGCATCTTTTAAGAGAAATTAATAAATATATTTACCTTCTTTCTCTGATTATATTTTTCTCCATCAGTCTAATCTGTAACTAATCAGTAAGGACCATGACTAGATTTTATTATGAAAATATGTAACTGGAAAGAAACCCATCAGTGAGAAATTGGAACCACAGAATATATAAACCTATATTAAAGTATAAGAACATAAATTATATACTAATCTAGTTTCTACATGGAAGGAAATATGTACAGTAAAGATGACTGTAATATTTGGAAATCAGTCTAATCTGTAACTAATCAGTAAGGACCATGACTAGATTTTATTATGAAAATATGTAACTGGAAAGAAACCCATCAGTGAGAAATTGGAACCACAGAATATATAAACCTATATTAAAGTATAAGAACATAAATTATATACTAATCTAGTTTCTACATGGAAGGAAATATGTACAGTAAAGATGACTGTAATATTTGGAAGAAATAATTTCTGTGAACTTTCTAGGCAGAAATATGATAGATTAGGAAAATAATCAAATACCCCAGAGACAAAAAATTATATTTCCCCCATTGTATAAAGAAAAGCAGAAACAGGTTGATTTTTTTCCCCAGTGTTATCTTAGAAGCATATAGACTTTGGGGCTTGTTTCAGTGAATATTCTAAAGGATTTTTAAAAAATTTAAAATATGACTTGTCTTTACTAAAGAAATATATTTGATAAAAATTAAGCTTTTTTTTTAAAAAAAAAGCATAAATCTTGGATAAAAATAATACTAAAGCTGACAGAAAGCAAAAACAGACCAAAAACAACTTTTCTGTGAGGAGAAGGGGTCAACAGAGGATGAGATGGTTGGATGGCATCATTGACTCAATGGACATGAGTTTGAGCAAACTCGAAGATAAGTGAAGAACAGGGAAGACTGGCGTGCTGCAGTCCACAGGGTTGTGAAGAGTCAGCCATGACTGAATGACTGAACAACAACAAATGAGTAGAAAGGAAACATCTATATGTTTATTTGTCATAAATACCAGAGNTGAGGAGAAGGGGTCAACAGAGGATGAGATGGTTGGATGGCATCATTGACTCAATGGACATGAGTTTGAGCAAACTCGAAGATAAGTGAAGAACAGGGAAGACTGGCGTGCTGCAGTCCACAGGGTTGTGAAGAGTCAGCCATGACTGAATGACTGAACAACAACAAATGAGTAGAAAGGAAACATCTATATGTTTATTTGTCATAAATATCAGAGGTCTTATAAACAAAACAATAGACGCAAATAAAAGTAGATTGTTTTGTAAACATCAAGAGATGGTGTTCCATGTTTTAACAAAGGATTTCAATAAGATCCTCAATAAGCCAGAGAGATACAATGAAATAATATGCTTCCTAACAGCTACTTGCAGCAGGCTTAAATGATTCTATTAATAGGATTGTCAGGTAGTATTGACAGGAAGTATGCTGGAGGCACTTCCATTTTGACAGCCCAGTAATGACTTGGAGCTAATTTTAGTTAGTTTCTGTTCAGAAATAAATGAAAAGATCTTTGTAGAATGAAACTCTTCTTTGGGTTCCAAAGAGGGAATTGTAATGACTAAAATCAGGTTTAATCTGTAATCTTCATAGTAATTACATCAATGAACAACATGCAGAGGAGAAGGTATTATCCTCTTCTCCTGCCAGGTTTCATAGCTCCTGGCCCATCAGGTCCATTCAGTGTGAAAATAACTCAGAAAGAAAAAGTAATGATTAAACTGGAAGCCAAGTGCTTACTAAATTACTATTCAGAGGCAAGCATCTACCATCTAGGAAAGTCCTAATCGCACTGAGTTCCAAAATTAACCCCTGGGTCTTGAGAAAATGGTACAATGGCAATACCATCAGACATGTTAGTGATTCAAACATTTAATTCAGCAGTTATTTAATAGGTGTTACTTTCCGGCATTGTTCTTGATGTTGAGTCATATAACAGTGATCGTTATGGCCAGGGTCCTTGTCCTTACAGAGTATGTAGTTTGGTGGGGGAGAAATCAAGAGTGAATATCATTGACATATACACACTGCTATATTAAAAATGGATAGCCAACAAGGATCTACCATACAGCACAGGGAACTTCGCTCAATATTATGTAACAACCTAAATGGGAAAAGAATGGAAATAGAGTAGATGTGTGTGTGTGTGTGTGTGTATGTGTGTATGGTATAACTGAATTATTTTGCTATTAATCTGAAACTATTACAATGTTAATCAATTATACCCTGATATAAAATATAGAGTTAAAAAAAGAGTCCATGCAGGATACAGGATGCTTGGGGCTAATGCACTGGGATGACCCAGAGGGATGGTATGGGGAGGGAGGTGGGAGGGG
>SJYX01024438.1:52817-96814 GCA_006410675.1 Oreotragus oreotragus | reverse complement strand
CTTCCTGACCTGCATACAGGTTTCTCAAGAGGCAGGTTAGGTGGTCTGGTATTCCCATCTCTTTCAGAATTTTCCACAGTTTATTGTGATCCACACAGTCAAAGGCTTTGGCATAGTCAATAAACAGAAATAGATGTTTTTCTGGAACTCTCTTGCTTTTTGTCTGATCCAGCAGATGTTGGCATTTGATCTCTGGTTCCTCTGCCTTTTCTAAAACCAGGTTGAACATCTGGAAGTTCATGAGTTAATGAAATAAAAATGCAATGTATTGGACAGATTCTAGAAGGGACACAATCAAAGAGAGAATAATAAATTTAAAGGTAGAACTGCAATGCTAATCCATCATTCAGTACACAGAACGAATATGGAAGAGCAGTTAAGAAATGTGAACAATTAATTGAGAAGCTCCAATATTTATCTGAGTTACAAGAAAAAAAAAGAGAGAATGAAGGAAATATTAAAGAATAAATATGTGAAAGAGAATTGTTAAAGTTTCTAGAATGTAAGATTATCACTCACACACTCCAAGTATAAAATGTATGAATCAAGATAAGTTCATTTTTAGATATATAATGGAACTAAGTCATTAAGAATAAAGGAAAATCTTTAAAGTTATTAGGGCAAATAAATTAACTTCAGATTAACAACAATGACAGACAGCAACGTTTTGCTCTGCAACCATTGATGCCAGAGAGAATGGGTTTTGCCTTTGAAATGCTGCGAGATCTAAGTAAATTTAGAATTGTATACACAAAAATCATGCAGAAGTGATGGAAAATAAAGAGCATTTGAGACACAGAGAGTAAGATAATTTCTCATTCACATCCACTGAATGATTGTTTTCTTTGGCAAGAAAAAGTGACCATGGAGGAAAGATGTGGAGCATGGAAAATAAGAATGAACATTGAAATTAATGAGAAATGTTGGCAAATTTAATTAATTAATAATTATAAGAAATTCTGCCTTTGCTTAAAAAAGATAAAAGTGAAGCTCTAGATAAAAATAATAAGGTGTGGAGCTGTTCAAGTGTTCCTAGGGTGCTGTACTCACTGTTTTAACTATGAGTTGGAGAGAAATGCTACATAATTCAAGATCTTGTTAGAAAATTTTTAGTTGTTTGAATCTCAATATTCTAAAGTGAATCACCAAAATAATAGCAATGCAATCTACAGCTTTTAATTGAACAGAAGGAAAAAACACAGGTATAAAAATAATTTAACAGAAAGCAAGTCAGTGAAGAAATGATCATGAAACAATATGATGAAAAGAAGATAAAAAAGAAAAGAAAATCAGATCATGGAAGTAAATCCAAATGCACCAGTAATGCCTTAATCACAAAACATGTTCATTGATTAAACTCATCTGTTTAGAAGTTGGATTATCAGGTTGGTTATAAAATAAAATCAGCTTTACCCTGCAAGAGAAATAGCAAAACCAAAATAAAACTGAAAGTGTGAAATTGCAGGGATGTCAAAAAGATCTAATGTGCAAATATAAATTTAAAAAAGCTGAAGTCCTCAAATGAGATACACTTTAAAGTAAGAAAAAAAATGTATATATGTAAAGAGAAATACTACCAAATAATATTAAAAAGAAATAATTTACCATTACAAAAATCAATGTATATGTTTGTATATGAGAAAGCACTGTCAACTTATAAAGCAAAACTAAAGGAAATAACCAATAAATCCTCAATTGTAGGGAAGCTGATAGAATAAGAATATAAAAATATAAAAACAAGTAAGGTTATGGAAGCAATGAAAAGTAAAATTAATAATCTCACTATATATATCTCTCTATATATGTATTGTATATACCTCTATGTATCTATATATCCATCATTTCCAGTAATGAATTTAAATAACTTTAGGGTAAAAAAGAAGAAAATAATATAAAAGTTGCACAAGAATAAAACTGCAGTATATAAAAATGTGTGGGAAGCAGCTAAAAAGCAGTCTTTACAGATAACTTTATTAGAAAGAGGCTTCCCTGGTGGCTCAGAAGTTAAAGCACCTGCTTGCAATGCGAGAGACCCGAGTTTGATCCCTGGGTAGGGAAGATCCTCTGGAGAAGGAAATGGCAGCCCACTCCAGTATTCTTGCCTGGAGAATCCCATGAATGGAGGAGCCTGGTAGGCTACAGTCCACGGGATTGCAAAGAGTCGGACACGACTGAGCGACTTCACTTCACTTATTAAAAAGAAGAAATTCTGAAAATGTATGATTCATTATCCATCCCAGAAATTAGAAAAATAAAAATACAATAAATGAACATAAAACTATACAAACAAATAATAAAGATTGAGAGAAAAATTAGTGAAATAAAAAAACTCCAAACACAGAGAAGATTGACATAATTCAAAACTAGCAATTTGAAATAATTCTATAACAAACTCCTAGAAAGACTGATCAATAATAAAGAAAAAAGATGCAAAGAAAACATTTGGGAATTTTTAGATAGAAATAAATGAACATAAAACTATACAAACAAATAATAAAGATTGAGAGAAAAATTAGTGAAATAAAAAAACTCCAAACACAGAGAAGATTGACATAATTCAAAACTAGCAATTTGAAATAATTCTATAACAAACTCCTAGAAAGACTGATCAATAATGAAAAAAGATGCAAAGAAAACATTTGGGAATTTTTAGATAGAATATAGAAGAAACATATATCAATAGATGATAAATGGATATAGTAAAGAGACTATATATGTACAAATACTGTGGATTTAAAAATCATAAATGAATACTATGAATGGCTTTATGAATATATGTTTGAAGAATTAAAGGAAATAGTTCATTTTTGAGAAGAAAATTACCAAAATCAACATAAGGAGAATTAAATGGATAACTACCAAAGAAATGTAATTAATAATCCAATTTCTTTTCCCCTAAAGACACGAAGTCCAGATGGTTTTCTGAGCTAATTTTAATTCTAATCTTCAAGTAATAGAAACTTTTTTGTATATACTCATTCAGTGACTATAGGAAGAGAAAAATTTACCTATCTCATTTTTATAAGACTAGTATGTCTTTGATGGAGCTCCCTGGTGGCACAGTGGTAAAGAATCCACCTGCCAACACAGAAGACGAGATTGGATCCCTGGGTTGGGAAGATACTCTGGAGAAGAAAATGGCAACCCGCTCTAGTATTCTTGCCTGAGAAATTCCATGGACAAAAGAGCCTGTCAGGCTGAAGTCCATGGGATCGCAAAAGAGTCGGACATGACTTAGTGACTAAACAACAACATGTCTTTGAAGCCAAAACTGAACAGACAATAAAAGAAATATGAATTATAGATACAATTGTTTTTTAATCATAGACGGAAAANATTCCATGGACAAAAGAGCCTGTCAGGCTGAAGTCCATGGGATCGCAAAAGAGTCGGACATGACTTAGTGACTAAACAACAACATGTCTTTGAAGCCAAAACTGAACAGACAATAAAAGAAATATGAATTATAGATACAATTGTTTTTTAATCATAGACGGAAAACACACACATTTAAAAAATCACAATCCAGAAGTGTATAATAATTGTACCATGATAAAGGAGGACTTATCCAAGGAAGGTGAGGTTTTTCAACTGTAAAAAATGAATTGATATAATTATGCACCATATTTTAAAAATTGCTAGAACACAATCCTTCTGTTTCTGTGCAGCTTGCAAACAGACAATGACTGACTTTTGTTTGGGACTTTTAAACATGTTTGTAAAGTGAACAACCTTGGAGAATAGAGACAATGTTTCTTTCTGGAGCAAAAAGCTGCTGCTGCTGCTAAGTTGCTTCAGTCCTGTCCAGACTCTGTGCGATCCCATAGACAGCAGCCTACCGTGCTCTGTCGTCCCTGGGATTCTCCAGGCAAGAACACTGGAGTGGGTTGCCATTTCCTTCTCCAATGCATGAAAGTGAAAAGTGAAAGTGAAGTCACTGAGTCGTGTCCAACTCTCAGCGACCCCATGGACTGAAGCCCACCAGGTTCCTCCGTCCATGGGATTTTCCAGGCAAGAGTACTGGAGTGGGGTGCCACTGCCTTCTCCGGGAGCAAAAAGCAGGCATACTTATTTTCCAGTATGATGGCGATAATGTCTCCCTTCAGAGCAGAGAGCAAGCCTCTTAAGATTTGGGTTTCCTGAGCTCAGGGTTCCTTCCTTGGAATGCAACCTACTGCCTGTACAGGTATCTACCTGGACCCATTTGTGGTTTTCCCAACAACAGATCTGGAGATCTGGAGCCAAGAGAACCTGACACAAATATGCTGATATTCATGCTGCTTGCTGTGCCATGGGTAAAACAGTCTTTTGACCCTGAACTGAGTCTCATGTCTTCTGCCAGCATCTGTGAAATTGTGGCAGGCTAACTTGTTAAGGCTCTCAGGTGGCACAATGATAAAGAATCCTCCTGCCAATCCAGGAGATGCAAGAGATGTGGGTTTAATCCCTGGGTTGTGAAGAATCCCCTGTAGAAGGAAATGGCAACCTGATCCTGTATTCTTGCCTAGGAAATTCCATGGGCAGAGGAGCCTGGTGGGCTACAGTCCATAGAGTCGCAAAGAGTTGGAAATGACTGAGCGACTCAACACAAGAAAGTGAAATCTCACACTCCTCACAGTTCTTGACAATAGCTGCAGAAATAGCAGTTGGCAAAATTTAAAATTCATCTATGGAAAAAAATTTTGGCTAACTAGGAATCAGAAGGAACTACCTTAACCTGCTAAAGCTTATATATCAAATAGCTACAGTATGTTTACTTAATGGTGAGATTTTAGAATGAGTTCTGTTTAGGTGGAGGTCAAGACAAAGAATTCTACTACTGTTACTTCTATGTAGCTTATGCTGGAGATCTTAGACAATGAAGTAAGATAAGATAAAACAGTCAAAGGTATAAAGATTAGAAAGAAAAATAGATTAAAGAGAAGAAATTTAATGTGCTCTATAGATAGACAAATGAAATTAATAAGAATGTTTAGCAAGTGGCCCATTTGAGCAGACTTAGGTTAATATGTCTGTATATCCTGCTACACTCAGGAAAAGAACCATATCTTGCTCATTTGAGTACACACAGCACCTAGTACAGTATATTGTATATAATAGGTGCTTATTAAATTGTTAAATAAATTAAATTATTGGATACATATGAAGCTATATATTCTGATATTTTCAATTTATAGATGAGGAGACTGAGACTTTGATAGACTATGTTCAACTTTACATAGTGTATTATTATTAGAGGAGATTCAGATATTTTGAATCCAAGTCCATCCTTTCCATATATCTATGTATTACCTTTGATGCTAACATGATAGCTTATTTGTAAATTACAGAGGTTAACAAATATTTCATATAATCACAGCACTGATATGACTTACAAAATAAGAAATTTGCCTAGGGAACAACCTTCTTGGGCTTTCTCCTTTTCTTTTACATCCTATTTTGACAAAATATTTTAGTAGGCTAAAGTATTTTCCTTTTCATTTAATGTGGATGAGTGTCACTAACTAGATATGGTGCCTGGTGTATCCATGGAGGATACTTAATATGTTGAGTGAATACTGGTATCAACATATTCTTGTCCAGATCACCCCAAGTAATTGGTTTCATGGAATGTTGCCTCCTTGGCATATTCTTACCCCTATCTCCTCATTCCTGGCACTTCCAGGAATGCTTGTCACACAGATAGGTACAGTTAGGATAAGATAACATTAATAGCTAATATATNAGGATACTTAATATGTTGAGTGAATGCTGGTATCAACATATTCTTGTCCAGATCACCCCAAGTAATTGGTTTCATGGAATGTTGCCTCCTTGGCATATTCTTACCCCTATCTCCTCATTCCTGGCACTTCCAGGAATGCTTGTCACACAGATAGGTACAGTTAGGATAAGATAGCATTAATAGCTAATATATTCAATTAACAAACTTTGCTACATCCATGCCTCTGCATTTCTGATCTTGGGAATATCTGTCAGTCAACATGATGGCTAAAGGTAACAAAAATGACTCCATTCAGCCTCCCTGAGCTGCATGGGCTTGTGCTTGCCTGCTTCTGTCAGGTTTGGCCAGTGTCCCCGCTACTTCCAGTCCTCCCGAGCGGTCACGGCAGTTTATGCTCCAGCCCTGCTGTTCAGTACAGAAGTCACCAACCACCTATGGTTATTGAGAACTTGAAATGTGGAAGTCCAAACGTGGCAGATGTAAAATACACACAGGACTTTGAAGACTTCTGAATGTAAGAATGTAAAATATCTTTATGGATTAAATGTTGAAATGACATATAGGATTAAATAATATATGTTAATATTATTGAAATTTATTTCACTTGTCTACTTTTTAAGAATGTGGCTATTAGAAAAAAAATTGAATTATTTTTGTGTGTTTTTTTCTTTTTTTCCATGTCCTAAAAGAAGTATGCATTCTAATGGAATAGAAACAAATAAAAACAAAATTAAAAAATCAAATTCAGATTATGCTAGATAGATTGGGTAGAACAATAGTATCATAATCTATCTTAACAGAGATCCAGAGGCAACAATGGAGCAGAGGTACTATTCAAAATGATAATGGCTGAAAAAAATTCCAGAAAGATTAAGAGATGCAAAAGGCCTCAGCAAACCCTAAAAAGATTAACCTGTTTAGTCACTTCCACATCCTTGTCTGCTAAAGCCAATAGTTAGATTATCTGCAAATTTGCTTCCATTATCTATTTTTTGTCTTGATTTTCTTTTTTTAATATAAATTTATTTTAATTGGAGGCTAATTATTTTACAATATTGTAGTGGTATTGCCATACATTGTCTGCTTTTCAAATACATATCTTTGCCTCTTCATGTAGAGGCATAGACTTACAGAACAAATGTTCAGATACCAAGGGGGAAGCAGAGAGGTGGAATTGATTGAGAGGTTGGGATTGACATATATACACTACACGGAATCCCTGATGGATGAAGAATTAGCCTTCACTGCAGGAGACACGGAGAAGTGTTTCAATCCCTTGGTCAGGAAGATCCCTTGGAGAAAGAAACCACTCCAGTATTCTTGCCTGGGAAATCCCATGGACAGAGAGCAGGCTACAGTCCATCCACAAAGAGTTATAAGGAGCTGGACATGACTGAGTGACTAACTATGTACCTATATACATAACTATGAAAGAAAAGAAAGTATTACTTGCTCAGTCATGTCCTACTCTTTGTGACCCCACTGACCGTAGCCCCCCAAGCTCTTCTCTCTATGCAATTCTCCAGGCAAGAATACTGAAGTATTTCTTTCTCCAGGGGTCTTTCTGACCCAGGGGTCAAACCAAGGTTTCCCACATTGCAGGCAGATTATTTACTGTCTGAGTCACCAGGGAAGCCCCCTTTCGCTTTTGCTTTTGCTTCCCTGGTGGCTCAGAGGTTAAAGCATCTGCCTCCAATGCGGGAGACCCAGGTTCGATGGTTCGATCCCTGGGTCAGGAAGATCCCCTGGAGAAGGAAATGGCAACCCACTCCAGTATTCTTGCCTGGAGAATCCCATGGACGGAGAAGCCTAGTAGGTTACAGTCCACTGGGTCGCAAAGAGTCGGACACGACTGAGCGACTTCAGCTTCACCTTCACCTTTCATGTATAAAATAGCTAACTAATGAGAATGGACTATATAGCACAGGAAACTACTCAATGCTCTGTGGTGACCTAAATGGGAAAAATGTCCACAACAGAGGAGATATATGTACATATGTATAGTTGATTCAACACAAGAAATAACTCTATACATGGACATTACCAGATAGTCAATACTGACATCAGATTGATTATGTTCTTTGCAGTCAAAGATGGAGAAGCTCTATACAGTCAACAAAAACAAGACCAGGAGCTGACTGTAGCTCAGATCATGAACTCCTTAATTGCAAAATTCAGACTTAAATTGAAGAAAGTAGGGAAAACCACTAGACCATTCAGGTATGACCTAAATCAAATCCCTTATGATTATACAGTGGAAGTGAGAAACAGATTCAAGGGATTAGATCTGATAGAGAGAGTGCCTGAAGAGCTATGGACAGAGGTTCATGACATTGTACAGGAGGGTGTGATCAAGACCATCCCCAAGAAAAAGAAATGCAAAAAGACAAAGTGGTTGTCTGAGGAGGCCTTACAAATAGCTGAAACAAGAAGAGACACTAAAAGCAAAAGAGGAAAGGAAAGATATATCCATCTGAATGCAGGGTTCCAAAGAATAGTAAAGAGAGGTAAGAAAGCCTTCCTCAGTGATCAATGCAAAGAAATAGAGGAAAACAAAAGAATAGGAAAGACTAGAAATCCTCAAGAAAATTAGAGATACCAAGGGAACATTTCATACAAAGATGGGCACAAAAAGGACAGAAAAGGTATGGACCTAAAAGAAGCAGAAGATACTAAGAAAAGGTGCCAAGAATACACAGAAAAACTATGCGAAAAAGATCTTAATGACCCAGATAACCACGAGGCTGTGATCATCTACCTAGAGCCAGACATCCTGGAGTGTGAAGTCAGATGGGCCTTAGGAAGCTTCACTATGAACTAAGCTAGTGGATGTGATGGAATTCCAGTTGAGCTATTTCAGGTCCTAAAAGATGATGATGCTGGGAAAGTGCAGCACTCAATATGCCAGCAAATTTGGAAAACTCAGCCACAGGACAGGAAAAGGTCAGTTTTCATTCCAATCCCAAAGAAAGGCAGTGTCAAAAATGTTCAAATTACTGCACAATTGCACTCATCGCGCATGCTAGCAATGGAGAAGGCAATGGCAACCCACTCCAGCACTCTTGCCTGAAGAATACCATGGACAGAGGAGCCTGGTAGGCTGCAGTCCATGGGGTCGTTAGGGTTGGACACGACTGAGCGACTTCACTTTCACTTTTCACTTTCATGCATTGGAGAAGGAAATGGCAACCCACTCCAGTGTTCTTGCCTGGAGAATCCCAGGGACAGTAGAGCCTGGTGGGCTGCCGTCTATGGGGTCGCACAGAGTTGGACACGACTGAAGTGACTTAGCAGCAGCAGCAGCAGCAGCACATACTAGCAAAGTAATGCACAAAATTCTCCAAGCCAGGCTTCAAAAGTTGTGAACCAAGAACTTCTAGATGTTCAAGCTGTATTTAGAAAAGGCAGAGGAACCAGAGATCAAATTACCAACATCCACTGGATCATAGAAAAAGCAAGAGAGTACCAGAAAAACATTAGTTCTGGTTCATTGACTATGCCAAAGGCTTTGACTGTGTGGATCAGAAGAAACTGTGGAACATTTTTAAAGTGATGGGAATACCAGAACACCTGACCTGCTTCCTGAGAAACCTGTATGCAGGTCAAGAAGCAACAGTTAGAACTGAACATGAAACAAAAGACTGGTTCCAAATTGGGAAAGGAGTACATCAAGGCTGCAACTTATCACCCTGCTTATTTACCTTATATGCAGAGTACATCCTAAGAAATGCTGGGCTGGATGAAGCACAAGCTAGAATCAAGATTTCTGGGAGAAATATCAATAACCTCAGATATGCAGATGACACCACTCTTATGGCAGAAAGCAAAGAGGAACTGAAGAACCTCTTGATGAAAGTGAAAGAGGAAAATGAAAAAGCTGACTTAAAACTGAACATTTGAAAAACAAAAATCCTGGCATCCAGTTCAATCAGTTCATGGCAAATAGATGGGGAAACAATGGGAACAGTGACAGACTTTATTTTCTTGGGCTCCAAAATCACTGCAGATGGTGACTNGGGAATACCAGAACACCTGACCTGCTTCCTGAGAAACCTGTATGCAGGTCAAGAAGCAACAGTTAGAACTGAACATGAAACAAAAGACTGGTTCCAAATTGGGAAAGGAGTACATCAAGGCTGCAACTTATCACCCTGCTTATTTACCTTATATGCAGAGTACATCCTAAGAAATGCTGGGCTGGATGAAGCACAAGCTAGAATCAAGATTTCTGGGAGAAATATCAATAACCTCAGATATGCAGATGACACCACTCTTATGGCAGAAAGCAAAGAGGAACTGAAGAACCTCTTGATGAAAGTGAAAGAGGAAAATGAAAAAGCTGACTTAAAACTGAACATTTGAAAAACAAAAATCCTGGCATCCAGTTCAATCAGTTCATGGCAAATAGATGGGGAAACAATGGGAACAGTGACAGACTTTATTTTCTTGGGCTCCAAAATCACTGCAGATGGTGACTACAGCCATGAAATTAAAAGATGCTTGCTCCTTGGAAGAAAAGCTATGACCAACCTAGACAGCATATTAAAAAGCAGAGACATTATTTTGCTGACAAATGTCTCTCTAGTCAAAGCTATGGTCTTTCCAGTGGTCATGTATGGATGTGAGAGTTGGACCATAAAGAAAGCTGAGGACTGAAGAATTGATGCTTTTGAACTGTGGTGTTGGAGAAGACTCTTGAGAGTCCCTTGGACTGCAAGGAGATCCAACCAGTCCATCCTAAAGGAGATCAGTCCTGGGTGTTCACTGGAAGGACTGATGCTGAATCTGAAACTCCAGTCCTTTGGCCAACTGATGTGAAGAACTGACTCATTGGAGAAGACCCTGATGCTGGAAAAGATTGAAGACAGGAGGAGAAGGGGATGAAAGTGGATGAGATGGTTGGGTGGCATCACCAACTCGATGGACATGAGTTTGGGCGACGTCCTGGAGTTCGTGATGGACAGGGAGGCCTGGTGTGCTGCAGTCCATGGTGTCACAGTCGTGGTGACACGACTGAGTGACTGAACTGAAATGAACTGATTCACTTTGCTGTCCATCAGAAATGAACACAACATTGTAATGCAACTATACTCCAATAAAACAACAACAATAACAACTATTCTCTTTCTGTTAACAGCACTGTCCTGGGCAATTCTTCCTCTTCCTGGGCGCTTGCAATCTCATTTTCTCCTATCTTCAGGCCCAGGTGTAGTGACAACTCTTCTGCTGTTCTGGGTTTCTGTGTTATCTCTGGTGGTTCTCTCATATCCTACCCACTATACAAATTTTATTATTAATATTTTTATAAATAATCTTCCTGATTTTTTTTCAAACATTCCATTTCCTGTTGGGTCCCTGACTCAGCTAGTGGCTATCTGACACAGACTGCTATATGATCAAGTTAACTATGACTTCCACCTTTGACTATAGATGTTGTTGGTATCAGAACACTGTTGTTTTACTCTCATCTGACTTAGTGACTACAAGCAATTATAACATGAAAGCACTTTTATGATTAACAGTGTTATATATATATATTTGTGTGTATATATAGGAAAAGACCCTCATGCTGGGAGCGGTTGAGGGCAAAAGGAAAAAGATATGGCAGAGGATGAGATGGTTAGATAGTATCACTGCATCAATGGACATGAATTTGAGCAAAGTCCAGGACATAGTGGAGGAAAGAGGAGACTGGTGTGCTGCAGTCTATGGGGTCACAAAGAGTTGGACGTGATCTAGTGACTGAACAACAACAAGATATATATGTGTGTGTGTGTGTGTGTGTGTATGTATATGTGTATGTGTGTGTATATATATATATATATATGTATATATATTTGTGTTCCAATAAAATTTATTTATAAAAACTGGTGGTGGGATCCTTTAGACTTCTAATTATATGTGCTAACCTTTGTTTTACTTCTTTGTAGGTGAGAAAGCTTTTCTCTTCTTTGATAAGAGGGGCAAAATGGAAGAAAATTGACATTGACTGAGTTCATACTGTAAACTAGGCAGTGTAGTCATGGCATTTGTGCTCATTGTATGATTTACTCCCTGTATTTTAATCCCTATGCTACAAATCAGAAAATGGAGTTACAGAAAGCTGAAATAGATTTTCCACAATCACATATCTGGTGGGAAGCAGAATCCTCTGACTCCACAGTGCTCTGTCTTCCTCATCCTCACAGCTTTCCTTCTTTCTCATCTGCATGCCTTTTCTGGAGTCTCCGGTCAAACTTGCTTCTAATTCTACAACAACAATGACAAATAGCAGCTAAACTTCCTTTAGAGAGATGTGGTCTCTCTCTTATTCTTCTTTTTAATTGAAGTATAGTTGATTTATAATATTTTGTGAATCATTTATAATATTTTGTGATTCATTTATTTTTGTAGGCTGTATTCCATTACAGGTTATTAGAAGATAGTGAATATAATTTCTTGTACCAAACAGTAAATCCTTGTTGCATATCTATTTTATATACAGTAGTTTGTATCTGTTAATCTTATACTCCTGGTTTGTCCTTCCACAACTCTGTTTCTCTTTTGAAAAGTGAAAGTGAAAGTCACTCAGTTGTGTCTGAATCTTTGCAACCCCATGGACTACTCAGTCTGCGGAATTCTCCAGGTCAGAATAACTAGGGTGAGTAGCTGTTCCCTTCTCCAGAGGATCTTCCCAGCCCAGGGACGGAACCCAGGTCTCCTGCTTTGCAGGTGGATTCTTTACCATCTGAGCCACCAGAGAACCATACATCTATTTTCTGTGTCTGTGAGCCTGTTTTGTATATGGAGTCACTTGTATTGTTTTATATTCCTGTATAAGTGATACCATATAGTATTTGTCTTTCTCTGTCTGACTTATTTTGCTAAGCATGATATTTTCTAGGTCCATCTGTGTAGCTGCAAATGGAAATATTTCATTCTTTTTTATAGCTGAGTAATACTCCATTGTGTACATATACCACATCTTCCTAAGCCCAACGTCTGTTAATGATCCCCAGGTTGTTTCCATGTCTTGACTCTCATAAATAATACTGCTGTGGGCATTGAGGTGCATGTATCTTTTTGAATTAGTGGTTTTGTCTTTTCCAGATATATACCCAGGGGTGGGATTGCTAGATCAAGTGGTAGCTCTNAGGCGGCGGCAGCGTCTTCGGCTCGTGCTGTACCTAGCTGGTGAGTTCTCGCGGGAGCGCGGTTACGTCCTCGTGGGATCCGTTGGCGGTGGTGGAGGTGGCTCGGGGTGGGGTGGGGTGGGGTGGGGGGGGCAGTGACTAGGGTCGGTCTGCTTGCTGTTAAGATGGCGGCGGAAGCTGATGTCTGTCCGGCCAGGACCCGGGAGTGAGGAGTTGGCTCTCGGCGTTTGTGACGCTTCTCAGGTTCCCGACGTTAAGCAGGTGACGATTGGCGAAAAGACGAGGTGCCAATAAGCCGAACCTGAGGCGAAGACCACCCCCTCTCTAGTAGGTTGAGGCGTCACCATTTCCCGGGCCTCAGCCGCGTGTGGGCCCGCCTTTACCCCACCAATCGGTCAACGCCTCCGTTGTCGCCGCTGCCTTGGGCGGGTTGGGAATGACGGGGGGCAGGAGTCCTAGAGTTCGTTGGGGAGTAAGGTTGGGAGTTAGATTGGGCACTGGGGGAGAGGGAACCATCCAACGACTATTGGTTTCCTCCCACTACCTTTTTGTGGGCCCGATTTTCCGCTCCTTCGGAAAAGGGGACAAACGAATCCTCTAGTTTTATTTGAGGTAGGCTCTACTTCCTCAACCCCTATGGTTTTTGAACTAAGGTATAGGAGGTCAATCTTTGATGCCTCTGACATTCCTTCTCTATTCCCCCCTAATTCCACCGTCCCATTGAATTTTTCTCTACTACATGGATATTGGAGGCTCGTATTTAAGAGGGAAAGTCAAAGCGTTTCCCTGTCACCCCCTCCCCGGTCCTGCTAAGGCAGGGCTTAGCCCAGGTCCCCTAACCTGTCCCGTTCTCCCCCTTCCATCGGTCCCCTTGACACAGATGTTGACCAGAGACCCTTTCCTGTTCCCTGTATTTATTCCATCTTTGTGGATAGAGTCATAGTAGCTTTCACGTTTGTATGACCCTGATTGGAGCACAGGGCACTCATTTCTCCCAGCTCTGCTGCTCAACCATTCTTAGGTGGAACAATGAATTGGGTTGATGGTTGAATCATTGCTGTCTTCATGATTTCTTAGCTTTGGGGGCCGTTAGACCCCCACCCCCCATCATAACACTCACTCCCCTCAAAAAAGGGGAAAGAAAACTTTTTTAAAAGAGACTCTAGGAAATAACCCTCCAGTAAGCCAACTTTTTGCCCTTTCTCACCCGCCATCCCCTTTGCAAACTTGAGAATCACCTCTTTTCCCTGCCTTGCTCTTGAGTTCCTATGGCCTTTTGGTCTGGACATCTCTCTGCTGCTAACCACCTCTTACATGTTTCTCATGTAATCATTAAGGATTTCTTAATCCTTCTATTTCCACACCCCACCCCATGCTGTTTTCCTGGGAGCTGAATCCCCTAGAGAGAAAGTAGCCTCTTGTTAGGCTTCACAGCATTTACCCACCTCCATGTGCTAAAAAATATAATAGCTTTGATAGATTATCTCTTGATAATCATTGCCCCATTCTACTCCCATCCCATTCTATAGTTACTGTAAACAATTCCCTATCATTTGTTTCCTTTTTAGATTACATGTCCAACATTGTTTTCTTTTAGCCCCAGTGTTGCCTGTATTGAGGAGATAGCAACATTCTCCACTCAAGGGAAGCAGCCTGGTATGGTAGAAACACTGTATGCTTTGGGTTCACATCAAACTTTGTGACCTTGGGGAAATTACTTTTCAGATTCTCAGTTTTTCATGTGTATAATGGGAATAGTGGCTCTTAATAGTTGCTAGAATTAAACAACTTACAAAGTGCCTAGATTATGATAGGTATATAGTAAATTGTGGTTACTTTTTCTTGGTGTAAGAATACATTGGCAGATGCATCTGTTTCATATGGTAGTTTTATGACCTGGGAAAGAAGAGGCTTTTGTTTAAAGAAACAGTTAACTGTTAATTTAGTACACTTCTAGAACTGTTAATTTTTGGTATATTGGTAGGCCAGTCCTATCATTTTTGTGTTTTTTTTTCCCTCCTTGTAGGTCAAGCTTTTTATCTCCAATGGTTTATTATGTTTGAATGTGATTCCCACTTATGTTGACCTTCTAGTCTAGGAATTTTAGTGCAGAATCACCATCCTGGAGTGACCACCAGCCATAATGTTCCTGTCAAGAACCACACCCAAGTGTTCTACCTTTTGAAAGGGATGTTTCATCCCTTGCCTACTCCCTTCTTGCACTCCTTCAAAGGTAGTCTGTCCTGTCAGTCACCCTATGAAAGTAATGAAATTTGGTGCTGTACTTTTCACAGTAACAGAGCACTTCTGCTAGCTAGTATTTAAATGTTCAAATGCTTTTCCTCTACCTCCTTTCTTTGGTCCCTCAGATCAGAGTGGTGGTGGTGGTGGTTTAGTCACTAAGTCGTGTCCTACTCTTATGACCCCGTGGACTGTAGCCTGCCAGGCTCGTTTGTCCATGGGATTCTCCAGGCAAGAATACTGGAGTGGGTTGCCATTCCCTTATCAGAGTAGGGATCTGTTATTTGACCTTACCTGAGCCAGGATAATTCCTATCTGAGAGGGTTTAGAAAAGTTTGGGGTACCAAGCTTCTTTTCCAAAGTGAATTGCTGACAGTTCTTTAATACACTACCTCCTGTTGTATGTTTGCTGGATTATGTTTTCCAACACGAAATAGAAGTGACTATATTCATTTTGGATGTAGTTTTCCTTACTGTTAATATTTTAATTAGGCCAGTATTAAAATGAGTGCTTTTTACTAATTACCTTGGATGGATAATGGGGCTTGAAATATGATGGTGAAAAGTTTACATAGTATTAAAATTTTACCATAGGTAACCATCTAGTAATTAACTATACACAGACACTGGTTTTGCGCTTTAATGGGTGCTTTATTTAGTTTGAAGTGCTTTGGAAGTCATTTAATTTTCCCCCTTTTTCATTGGAGGACAAGAATGTGAAGAACCCATTGTTCTTCACATTGGGTCTGGGGCTTCCCTGATAGCTCAGTTGGTAAAGAATCCACCTGCCATGTAGGAGACCCTCGTTCGGTTCCTGAATGGGGAAGATCCACTGGAGAAGGGATAGGCTACCCACTCCAGTATTCTTGGGCTTCCCTTGTGGCTCAGAGACTCTTTTGTTGACCATGATGGCTACTCCATTTCTTCTGAGGGATTCCTGCCCACAGTAGTAGATATAATGGTCATCTGAGTTAAATTCACCCATTCCAGTCCATTTTAGTTCGCTGATTCCTAGAATGGCGATGTTCACCCTTGCCATCTCTTGTTTGACCACTTCCAATTTGCCTTGATTCATGGACCTGACATTCCAAGTTCCTATGGATTGCTCCAATAAGGCATCTTTCATTTAATGTCTTTCTTCCATACGTCAAGTTTCAACTGTTTCCAAGCCTTTTTTCTCTCATGGGTAGATGGAAGAATGCACATGTGTAAGGGGAGAGGCTGGGGGCTGTATGAGTATAGCCCTTCTGTCTGTGAGAATCATATTATGCTATCATGGAATATAAATATATGTTATGGAATATAAATATAGTATAGTTAAAACAAATGGTCTTTCACTATTCTAGTTTCAGTTCTGAGAAAATGTTTGAAGTTCCATCAGGAATATCTTTGTTTCTCCTCACACACAAATATGGTTTTGATTTTAACTCTGGCACTTACTTGCTGACTGGCCTTGGGCAGTCACTTATGATCTTTGAGTTTTAGTTTCTCTGTATTTAAAATGGGTATAGTACTTATCTTGCAGGATTGCCTTGTGGACAATAGAAAATTTATACTTGGCACAATGTATAGTACCAAAAGATTACTTCACTGAGGGCAGTTTTTGTCAGTATTTGTGGTGGTATATATATTTTTTAAAGTGTTTAATATATCAAAGTCATCTACTCTCGAGGTCACCTCACCCACCCAAATTTTTCTCCACTTGTTAGGTAGCATAGTAGGAGTTAGCATAGTGATTAAGCATGTCGGCTCTGACATCTATGGTCTGAATTCAGATCTTGGTTCTACCACCTACTGTTAGGTGATCTTGAAAAAAATTTTTTTAAGTCGAAGTAGATTTGATTTACAATGTCATATTAGTTTCATGTGTAAAGCACAGTCATTCATATACACTACTGTATGTGTATATATATATATATATATACATACACATACTTTTGCAGATTATTTTCCCTTACTGGTTATTAAAAAATACTGAGTACAGCTCCCTGTGCTATACAGTAGGTCCTTGTTGGTTATCTACTTTATATACAGTAGTATATGTGTGTTAACCCTGTGTCCTAATTTGTTCCTCCTCCTTCCACACTTTCCCCTTTGGTAACCATAAGTTTGTTTTCTTTATCTGTGAGTTTATTTCTGTTTTGTAAATGAGCTCATTTGTATCTTATTTTTTTAGATTCCACATATAATGATATCCTAGGATATTTGTCTTTGTCTGGCTTATTTCACTTAGTATAAGAATCTCTAGGTCCATCCATGTCGCTGAAAATGGCATTATTTCATTCTTTCTTATGGCTGAGTAATATTCTATTATATATATTTACCACATCTCCTTTATCCATTTCTCTGTTGATGAACATTTACATTGCTTCCATGTCTTGGCTGTTGTAAATAGTGCTTCAATGAAAACTGGGGTGCACTTATTTATTTATCTATTTTTGATTAGTTTTTCCTGGATATATGCCCAGGAGTGTGCTTGCAAGATCATATGGTAACTCCATTTTTAGCTTTTTAAGGAACCTTTGTACTATTCTCCCTAATGGCTATACCAATTTACATCCCCACTAAAAATGTAAATAAGGTTCCTCTCTCCACATTTTTTCCAGCCTTTATTTTTTGTAGACTTTTTGATGATAGCTGAAGAAATTCTTAAACCCTCTTGTGCTCACCTGTAAAATGAGAATGTCCTTGTTCTTATCACCTTATATGATGGTTATAAAAATTAATAAGATGAAATGAATTAATAACCAACAAAAGTACTTTCTGAAAAATACAACTCTGCAAGAATTTAGGCGATAGGTGGTCAGGTGCCTTGTCTGTCTTGTTTACCACTGTTATCTCCATTATTTGAATGATGCCTAGCATTTAATAGGTATTCAGTGTATGATGATTTGACAGACAAAGGGACAGTGTCTCTCACACAGAGTGCATTCTAAGTCACTTCAGTTGTGTCTGACTTTTGGGAACCCTATGGACTGTAGCCTGCTAGGCTCCTCTGTCCATGGGATTCTCCAGGCAAGAACAGTGGAGCATTTTGCCATTTCTTTCTCCACTCAACACTGTACATAGACATTATCTGTCTTGTCATTCTTCACATGTGTCTTCCTCAGATCTGCATGTTCTCTTCACTGTCATTTGAATATTCAGTTCCTAGCCTTCTGTTTTTACCTAGGAGTGGTCCCTCAGTTGAAATGTTGTCTTTCTCTTTATCCAAAATTAACCAATTTTCTGAAATGAATAGGAAGTGAAGCCTTCTTTAAGAAGTTTATCTTAAAAAGTTTCTGATTTTGCAGTTTGTCTTTTAGATTTAGACTCTTGATTGTGATCACTTTAAATTTGTATATGTTATCAACTTCCCTTGCCTTAATTTGACAACAGAATTGTGTCGGGAGATGAAGTGAAGGGGTTGCATTACCTTTGAGGAATCGTAATGTACTACTTTGTTCTCATATTAGCTTTCTATTGTTCTCAGGCTTCCCTTATGGCTCAGCTGGTAAAGAATCCATCTGCAATGCAATGCTGGAGACCTGGATTCGATCTTCCCTGGGTTGGGAAGATCCCCTGGAGAAGGGAAAAGCTACCCACTCCAGTATTCTGGCCTGGAGAATTTCATGGACAGTCCATGGAGTCGCAAAGAGCCAGACACAACTGAGTGACTTTCACTTTCACTTTCATTGCTACTGCACCAAATTAACACAAACTTAATGGCTTAAAACAAAAGAAGGTTTTTATTTTACAGTTTTGTAGTTCAGAAGTCTGATGTGGATCTTACTGGGTTAAAATCAAGGTGTCAGTTGAACTGTCTCTAAGATTTTCCTCAGGGTCATGACTTTTTAAGTTTTATGTTAGTTCATTTTTTATTGTGATAAAATTAGATACTTTTATTTAGGTCAATTGGTACTTTAAGATGAGTAGCTTATTTTTTTTTAATTTCAGGATTATTTTGATGGTTTTTATTATCACAGAAATATGTCAATTATTCATTATTTATATCTTATTTAAATCCTTTAAATATGCCTCCTTTCAGTTTGGAACTTGAAATTGCTTTTTAGTTTACTCAAACATTAAATATCATAAGTTAATTATATAATGGCTATGCAAATGGTGAAATATCTTCATAAATAAAAATAAAATTAGGTATTAGCATATCCAAAATTCATTTTTTAAAAATTTTCATTTGCCTTGTTTGAATATCAAGCCTTATGCTCATGAACTGACCAGGACCTGATTTCATAGACTCTTATTTTTCTGGTCTTATCCATTTTTAAATAACATTAAAACAACAAGTTTCCTAAATAATTGAGATGTGAAAAGGGGCAAGTAGCATGTTCTTTCTTCAAAGGAACTTCTTACGTATTTTTACAGATACAAAAATAAAGAAAGAAAGAAAGAAAGGGAAGAATATTGTGAGTGCAGAGAAAAAGAGCGAGCCGGGCAGTCAGGCAAGGAAAGGAAATTTATTAGAGGGAAGTCTAGTCAAGGCTGTGGTTTTTCCAGTGGTCGTGTACGGATGTGAGAGTTGGACTGTAAAGAAAGCTGAGCACCGAAGAATTTATGCTTTTGAACTGTGGTGCTTGAGAAGACTCTTGAGAGTCCCGTGGACTGCAAGGAGATCCAACCAGTCCATTCTAAAGGAGATCAGTCCTGGGTGTTCACTGAAGGACTGATGCTGAGGCTGAAACTCCAATACTTTGGCCACCTCATGCAAAGAGTTGACTCATTGGAAAAGACTCTGATGCTGGGGGGGATTGGGGGCAGGAGGAGAAGGGGACAACCGAGGATGAGATGGCTGGATGGCATCACCGACTCAATGGACATGAGTTTGAGTGAACTCCGCCAGGAGTTGGTGATGGATAGGGAGGCCTGACGTGCTGCAATTCATGGGGTTGCAAAGAGTCAGACAGGGCTGAGTGACTGAACTGAACTGAATTGATTAGAGGGAAAAGAGAGGGTGACTGGCTCTTAAGAGAACCAGCATTCTCCCTTTCTGACAGAGTCCTTCTTATACCCCACCAATAAAAAATTCTCTGAAGGGATGGTCACATAGCTGGAGGTCTGGAATCTGGTGGTCTTACAGCTTTGGGAAGATAAGCGACAGTGAGATAACAGGATGCCACTTGGGCAATTTGGTCAGAATCACAGATCACTGTAATTTTATCCTTCATTTGCAAGGTTGACATAACGAGCCATCTTATGAGACCCCATGTGGGCCCTATCGAAAATGAAGAGGGAGAGAAAGGAAAACAGCAACTCTCTTTTTGGGAAAAGAAACTTGAATTTTCAGAGGAGGTGCTTCTAAAAATGCTCATGAATAAAGAAAATAAACTGTGAGCATCAGTTACCTGTTTAAAGATTTTCTTTTTGATAGTATTTTAAGTGTTTTGGGAGACAGTCTCAATTAGACATTAATCTATGTTTAACACAGGTACGTCTATAAGAGTCTGGTCAGGTAAGCATGGCTACTGAGCATGAATAAGTGATGTGAAATAGATATGATATTACATAAGGGAGAAGCAGCCAGAAAAGTAAAAATGTGGGTGCTAGAATTATAGAGAATGAGAGAAAGGGTGAAAAACCGGTGCAGGTGAGTGAGCAAGAACCTTCAGCAAAAGTCAAGGAGCCAAGCACCCCCTGCTGCCAAAGGGGGATAACGAAAGGTCAGCTTGTGCAGAGGTCTTTGGATGTTGCCTCTATGAGGTATTCAGTCTCCACAGGTCATCAGCCAAGCATGTGGAGTGAGCTGGAGCCACTGCCTGCCAGCAGGTGGGAGAGACAGATGGGAAAGACAAGAAAAGGCGGAGCCCACTGAGCACTTCTGCATTCGCCTGTAACGCCATCTGACTGAAAAGACCTTCCAGGAATCATGACTGCTGCCTCTCTTCGGTCTTCCAAAACTTATGCAAATTTCTCTTTTCCCTAATGTTAACCAGAGCACAAAGGAAAGGGGAGTCCAGGAGAAATGGTTATCTGTTTCATAGGTTAAAACAGCACCATCCTGCACACCTCACTCTCATCCCCTAGTACTTTTTGATTAGAGAGTGGAATGGAAGGGTGTAACAGCAGACACTCACAGGCCATGGGGTTGACTGGAAGGGCATCAGGAGGAATTGAACCCTTGAATGATTTTAGAGACAAAAGTAAATTGCACTTAAATAGTTTGAATTTATTAACAATTTCTTTAAGGGATTTAGTCAGCTTTGCAACTTACTTTCTGTGTTATATTGAGTTAACCTATAAATTCTCTGAATCTCCCTTTTTCTATTTTAAAATGGACTTACTTTTAAAACTATCTGTCTTGGGATGGGTACCCAGGAGTAGATACTGAGGTGAGTGTGTGTGCAAAAGTGATTTATTAGGAGGTAGACCCAAGAAAGGGCTTCCCAGGCAACTCAGTGGTAAAGAACCCGCCTGCCAATGCAGGAAAATTGTGTTTGATCCCTGAGTTGGGAAGATCCCCTAGAGGAAAAAATGGCAACCCACTCCAGTATGTTTGCCTGGGAAATCCCATGGTCAGAGGAGCCTGGTGGGCTGCAGTCCATAGGGTTGCAAAGAGTGAGACACATGTAGGGACGCAGCAACTAAACAGCAGCAGCAGTCCCAGGAAAACCTGGCAAGGAAGTGGAGAAGGGGGAAAGGAAAGGAAATCAGACTCACATAAGTTAGCAATATATCAGTAGTAAAGAGAGAAGGGTTTGCTTCAGTCCCATAAGGGAACTCTGATTATAATAGAGGCTTCATCTCAGAGTTGACAGGGGAACAAGGGAACTGGGGAAATTATACTCTGTACAATTGTCATGAGCTAAGGCTATCCTAGGGGAATGTCTGAGCTAAGGCTATCCTAGGGGATTTTCATTTTTCTGAATAAGTACCTAAGAGTGAAATTGTTGGACCTTATGGTAGTTCTCTTTTTAATTTTTTAAGAAAATTCCATCCTATTTCCATAGTGGATGCCCATCCATAATTCTTATTTATTACATGTATTACACTTTCCCTTATAGTCCACAACTGTCCACTTAGTTTTAACTTAACATGGCACTAGAAGTAATGAATCCATCTGCCATTGCAGGAGAAACAATAAACATGGGTTCAGTCCCCATCAGGAACATCCCCTGGAGTAGGAAATGGCACTTCACTCCAATATTCTTGCCTGGGAAATTCCATGCACCAAGGAGCCTGACAGGACACAGTCCATGGAGCCACAAAGAGTAGGACACAACTGAGCAACTGGACAAAAACAACAAATAATTCAGGATAACCTTTCCATCTCAAGGTCATTCATATTAATCAAACCGACTGCTTTCCCTAACACAGTTGTAAATTATGCCTTGGTCTCTTGGTTGGATACAAGATTCTAGGTTGTAGTCTTTTTTCTTAGTAGTCTGTACATTATTCCCTTCTACTGTTTAGTTTTTCATGCTGAAGATCAATAATCAATTCTCATTTTACATTTTTTCTTGTAACTGAATTGTTCTTTCCTGCTGAAAGCTTAAAGACATTTTTCTTATATGTACTTAAAAATTCAGGTACTTTACTACAGTGTATCAAGATGTGAGTCTGTTTTCATCAGTCTTGCCTTGAACTGTAAGCCTGATCAGCTTTCAGACTCAAGTCTTTCTTAAACTCTGGGAAATACTTGTCTGATAATTATTTAACTATTGCCTAACTTCCATCTATTTCTTTTTCTTCTTTCAGAACTCCTTATCACTTACATATTAGGGCTTACTGATCTAAATTTTCAGTATTTTTCTTTTTCTTAAAAGATTTTTATGTCCTTGTATTATTCTCTGACATTTGAGATAGTTTTACCATTTCATCTTTCAGAACCATTAGTTTCTGTATGTGTATGTGAGTTGTATGTTTGTATATGTCTCTCTGTGTTGCTATTTTTAATATAAAAGATTGTACTCTGTTTTAATTTATAGGCTGAATATATTAAATGATTTTGGTTTCAAAAAGTCTTTCTTTATGCTGTACTTGAATGTCAAGTACTTTGTTATTGCCTTAAGTCTTTGTCTGTCTTCCCTAATAACTCCACTTCACAGGAGTCTCCTGCGTGTTTTCTCCTTGTTCCTCTCCTTCTATCTTTGGCATGATTGTGACATAATTCAAGGCTTCTTTCTCATCCTCTAGGATCTGTCTACTGGCAGAAGAAGAAGAGCTCAGAGAGGATGAGAAATGAAATGTATTTAACCCATTGTCTTCCCAGCATCTTTAGAAATGTTCTTTCATTCTTTTATCTGCAAGATTGTATTTTTAAGAGGGCTGAAGCAAACAGGCAAAGTGTCAACACTTGTTAAGTCTAGGTAGTAGGTATATCAATAGATGGTGAATGTTTGTTGAATTATTTTCTATACATTTAGTTTGTTTGAAGCATCTATAAGCAAAATGAATTGTTAAAACATTAATGTTATATTTATTCTGATAATTTATTAAATTTCTCTCTCCTCTGAAGTCCAGACCCATATACCTCTAACTGCTAATGGCTATCAGAAATCATCAGCACCTTCATAGTTAACTTGTCCAAAATGAGTCTTTTGGATTAAACCCCCTAAAATCTTTCCCCCAGTATTTCTAATTTCAACAAATGACACCAATATCAATCCAAGCAAAAAGCATAGAATTGGTTGTTGATGCCTTCCTTTCCCAGACCTCTGCATGCATCCCCTAGCAAGCCCTATCAACCCACTTCTAAACATCAATTAAATCCTTTCACTTCTCTCCTATTCCGGCCTCCTCCTGCTTCAAATGACTTCTCTGCATTCATCTCTGCTTCCACTTTGCCCCTAAAATTCATTACACCTGTACCCAAAACATTATTCTTTCAAAGTCAGATCCTGTCATATTTTTTGTTTAAAACATTATTAAGACTTCTCACTGCTCTTTGTTGTTAAGTCATGTCCAATTCTTTGTGACCTCCCTGCAGCATGCCAGGTTTCCCTGTCTTTCACTATCTCCCTGAGTTTACTCAAACTCATGTCCATTAAGTCAGTGCTGCTATCCAGCCATCCCATCCTCTGTTGTCCCCTTCTCCTCATGCCCTCAATCTTTCCCAGCATCAGAGTCTTTTCCAAAGATCCAGTTATTCACATAAGGTGGCCAAAGTATTGGAGCTTCAGCTTCAGTCTTTTCAATGAATATTCAGGGTTGATTTCCTTCAGGGTTGACTAGTTTGATCTCCTTGAAGTCCAAAGGACTCAAGAATTTTCTCCAGAACCACAATTCAAGAGCATCAGTTCTTCTGAACTCAGGCTTCTGTATAGTCCAACTTTCACATCTGAACATGAGTACTGGAAAAAACACAGCTTTGACTAGATGGAATTTGGTCAGCAAAGTGATGTCACTGCTTTTTAATATGCTTTCTAGGTTTGTCATAGCTTTTCTTCCAAGAGCAAGTGTCTCTTAATTTCATGGCTGCAGTCACCATTCACAGTGATTTTGGAGCCCAAGAAAATAAAATTTGCCAGTTTCCATTTTCCCCTATCTACTTGCCATAAAATAATAGCCTCAGATGTCATAATCCTAGTTTTATGAATGTTGAGTTTTAAGCCAGCTTTTTCACTCTCCCCTTTTACCCTCATCAAGAGGCTCTTTAGTTCCTCTTCACTTTTTGCCATTAGAGTGGTATCATCTGCCTATCTGAGGTTGCTCATTGCTCTTTAGTTCAGTTCAGTTCTCTTCAGCCGCTCAGTCATGTCTGACTCTTTGTGACCCCATGAATGCAGCACGCCAGGCCTCCATGTCCATTACCAACTCCTGGAGTTCATTCAAATTCACGTCCATCGAGTCGGTGATGCCATCTAGCCATCTCATCCTCTGTTGTCCCCTTTTCCTCCTACCCTCAATCCCTCCCAGTATCAGAGTCTTTTCCAATGAGTCAACTCTTCACACGAGGTGGCCAAAGTATTGGAGTTTCAGCTTCAGCATCAGTCCTTCCAATGAACACCCAGGACTGATCTCCTTTAGGATGGACTGGTTGGACCTCCTTGCAGTCCAAGGGACCTGCAAGAGTCTCCTCCAACACCACAGTTCAAAAGCATCAATTCTTCAGCGCTCAGCTTTCTTCACAGTCCAACTCTCACATCCACACGTGACCACTGGAAAAACCACAGCTTTGACTAGACGGACCTTTGTTGGCAAAGTAATGTCTCTGTTTTTCAATATGCTCTCTAGATTGGTCATAACTTTTCTTCCAAGGAGTAAGCATCTTTTAATTTCATGGCTGAAGTCACCATCTGCAGTGATTTTGGAGCCCAGAAAAATAAAGTCTGACACTGTTTCCACTGATTCCCCATCTATTTCCCATGAAGTGATGAGGCCAGATGCCATGATCTTCGTTTTCTGAATGTTGAGCTTTAAGCCAACTTTTTCACTCTCCTCTTTCACTTTCATCAAGAGGCTTTTGAGTTCCTCTTCACTTTCTGCCATAAGGGTGGTGTCATCTGCATATCTGAGGTTATTGATATTTCTCCCTGCAATCTTGATTCCAGCTTGTGCTTCTTCTAGCCCAGCGTTTCTCATTGCTCTTAGAATAAAACAAAACTCCTTGTAATAGACTACAAATGAGAATATAATCTAACTGCTCCTTTCAAATCCCAACTTCCATCTTCTTCTCCCTTGTTTTCTGTCCTCCAGCCACAATGGTCTCCTTTCTTCTATTCAAAAATACTAGGCTCTTTCCCAACACACGGCTTTTATAGTTCTATTCCCTCTGCCTATTAAGAGCCTGTATCCACTTTTTGAACAGATTAACTGCTTTTTATCATTTAGATATCAATCAAACATCATTTCTTCTTGGAAGTATTTCATAGTTACTTTATCTAAGCACCATTCTTTGGCTCAGCTCACATTACTCTGTCAGACACCCTGCTTATTTCTTGTTATCACATTATTTCATTCTATAGTGTTCTGCTGCTTATTTAAATCACTATTGTAATTAGATGGCACCTCCATGAACAGACTCATGCCTTTATCAATTAATTAACCACTTTACTTAGTATTGGATTGTAAGTATACCACATAATAAGAAGACATAATGAAGGGATATTCAGCAGTCATAACACTGGCTGGTGCACTCAGATGTAAGTACCTTGTACAAGTGAATCTTTCTTTTCTGAGTAATAACCAACTGACTGGCTTGAGCATTCTGTAAAACTCTTCCTTGCATGCAAAGTATAGCTAACAGTCATTTTGAATAATAATATGTTAAGTTTAACAGATCCAGCTATAAATAACATATTTATATAACTTATCTATACTTTTAAATGACTGCCTTTGTGAGACTCATGATCTAGGCATCCCCTTTATATAAACCTCCACTACAACTATATACTTCCCCCAGTATTACTTATGATACAGGTTAAGCTACTGTATCAGAGAGAAGCCCAAAACAACAAAAAAATTGTATTTACTTCCCATGAAAACCCAGTGTGGGTGGCAGCTCTCTATGAAGCTATCACATGCTCAGGGCCCTTCAGCTTTGCTGCTCCATCAGGCCCATGGTGTTACCTTGGCCACAAAGTACAACAAATCTCACCACTGCACACCCATTCCAGTCCACAGAGATGGGAGAAATGGAAGTGAATGGACATCCTTTGATTTTTGGTATGATCTCCCAGAACCTAGTGTATATAGGTTCTAGCTAGATTAAAAGGAAGCTGCAAGAATGGCTTTGAAAGAACTGTCGGTTTTCTGGGGAACCACGCACTCAGTTACAATGCTAGCTTTCTTCTTGTTGGAAAGAAGGAAAGGATGGATATTAAGAGTTCTCTTCTATGAAAAAGTGAAAGTGTTAGTTGCTCAGTCGTGTCCAATTCTTTGTGACCTCATGGACTGTAGCCCGCCAGGCTTCTGTGTCAATGGAATTCTCCAGACAAGAATACTGGGGTGGGTAGCCATTCCCTTCTCCAGGGGACCTTTCCGACTCAGGGATTGAACCTGCATCTCCCGCACTCTTGTAGATTCTTTAACATCCGAGCCACCAGGGAAGCTCCATATACCTCCTTAGAATGGAAACTTCATAAAAATAGAGAGTTTCTCCGTTACATTCCACTGTATCTCAGTGCTTAGAACAGTGTCCTATAGCACATGTGTCCTCTGACCATTTTCCTAGACTTTGTCTTGACTCAGCCATCATCATTGCTTACTTGGACTAAAGCAAGTCTACATTACCTTTCTGTCTCAATATCCATACCACACTGCCATCAAAGTGAGCTATTTAAAATAAGAACATTTGTTTTATTTCACTTTTTAAGTCCTTCAGTAACTTACCATTGTCCTCAGGCAGAGCGTTCAAGGCCCTTGCCAACTATCTCACCACGGTCACCCTGTTCCATGGCCAAATGCAATTAAAGATAGTCCCTTCAACATCCCATCCTCTTTCATGCTTTTATGACTTTACACACATGGTGTCCAATCCAGGAAGAATGGCCACTCACTCTTCTGCATTCCCACAATACCTTGCACATATAACAACATCATTTTGTAATTTTTAAACATACACTTCTGCCTTTCTATGAGACTGTAACTACTGAAGAGAAAGACAAAGAAACAGATCTTGTTCATATTTCAGTTCTTAGCCCTGAGTTTTCAATTACTGTTGGTGTCTAAAATGGCCACATATTTGAAGGAACAGAGCACTATTCAGTTCAGTTCAGTTCAGTCGTTCAGTCATGTCCGACTCTTTGCAACGCATGAATCGCAGCACGCCAGGCCTCCCTGTCCATCACCAACTCCCAGAGTTCACTCAGACTCACGTCCATTGAGTCAGTGATGTCATCCAGCCATCTCATCCTCTATCGTCCCCTTTTCCTCCTGCCCCCAATACCTCCCAGCATCAGAGTCTTTTCCAAAGAGTCAACTCTTCACCTGAGGTGGCCAATGTACTGGAGTTTCAGAGCACTATTAGCTTATCTAAAACTAAGAAGCCTGTTTTATCTGAGATCTATTAATAGCATCCCCTATGGGATGTTGGGCAGCTCCCACCCAGAAATTTATGGATGTCGGGGTGAATGACATGTATGATGGATAGATATGAAATAAGTTTACTACTCACACAGCAAACAGCAAAAGGATTCTCCAAGGAGAAGGGTTCAGATTTTGTCTAAGAGGAAACAAAATTGAGAAAGAGGTGGAAGGTCACTTAGGGTTTTATTATGATTAACAAGGGGCAGGGGGTATGGCTAGGATGAGGGTTTTCAAAGAGGGCAGGACTTTGCGTTGTTTGAACTTCTCATAGGCATCAAGGAAGGCAGCATCTAGATTTTCTTATCCTTCCTAAATGGGGACAAAAGGGAAAGGGGAGAGATGGAGAGTTGAAAGCTATCAGCCATCAATTGTCAAAAACGGAGTCTTTCTGTATCATGAAACCTCTCATGCCCATGATTCAACTGAATTCAATCAATTCAGTTGAATCATTCAGTTGAATCAACAAACCCATTGTTGTTTGTTCTTGCTTTAGCTTAAGGTAAAAGTGTCCACCTCACAAGGTCATTGTGAGAGTTAAATAAAATAAGAAATGGAAAGAGCATTATGTATATATTATAGTGAGAACATTATCTCTATACTGTAAAGTATTACATCAATTATTACAATCATAGACTAGATTCTATCCTAAAAGTAGATAGAGTAAATAAGTAGATAGAGTAGATAAAGTAATAGAATTTCTTCATAATTCATATTTTAATATAATTCTAGTTTATGCTTATATAAATTTGGCCTGGCTCATAAAAAAATATACAAGCAATGAGGGATGGAATGGATGACACGTGATTTTAAACATCCATTGGCCATTATTTCACATACCTGAAGGGGAAAGTCTGAGGGGTACTCTGTAAATTGCTGACCTGTAGATTGCAATGTTTGATGCATGAATTACAAATGCAGTTTCTGTCGCCAAAGATTTCAGCGGGTGGTGAAGCCTGGTGGGAGCTAAGCAGAAGTGTCATCGATTTCCCATCTTCACACCAGTGTTTGTTGAATCTATGTCATATGTACACAGCATCTGTGGCTATTTTGATATTTAAAAGAGGGCTTTAGGCTTCATAACCAAGAGGCAACCCCAAAATATAACATATTTTATTGAAAACCTTATCAGACAGTAAACTTGTGACAGATTGTGAAAGCAACAAAAAGCACACCCCATGTTTGTGAACCACCACCTCAGCAGACTAACCACATCCCCCTCCCGTGATCATGAGAACAGTTGAAATTGCTCCCAGCCTTCCAGACAGCAACAGGGCAATTGACACCACTTCCCCAATGGAGGCGAGAGTCAGAACAGCAAACATTAAGGACATGACGCCTAAGTTAATAGATGCCCAAATAGAATCATCATGTTCACAACTGAAAAACTTAGAGAAGCAAAGCACAGCCCTCAGGCAGATGAAGGTAGGAGATAAGCAAACTGATATTTATAATCGTCTTTCAGGGAATAACAAAGGAGAAGCCAGAATTGTTTCTTATTAAAAAGTATAAAGTGAAGTGAAGTCGCTCAGTCGTGTCCAACTCTTTGTGACCCCAGGACTATCAGAATCCTGGGTCCATGGAATTTTCCAGGCAAGAGTGCTGGAAGTGGATTGCCATTTCCTTCTCCAGGGCCCAGGAATCAAACCCAGTCTCCCGCATTGCAGGCAGACGCTTTACCGTCTGAGCCACCAGGGAACCATTAGGAAACCCCTGAAAACAGATTCCGTGCCTACTTTCTCTCTGTGTTCTTCCTATCCACCTGAAAATGCAGCTGAAAGTAGTTGTGTTGCATCATTAAGAGGTGAGCATTCTTAAAGCAGTACTGTTACCAAACCCCTGGACGTTCATTCAGTCCTATGACAGGTCAGCTGGCAAGGGGCACGAAAAAGAAATGTCCGTAGACAAAAAAAAAAAAGTACGTTTGCTGATCTGGAACAATGTATGCCTTTGGCTTAATGGGTCCGCACTTCCTTATTCTCAGCAGATGACCTAATCTACTCAACTGAGAAAATCTAGGCCAGAGTCCTCAAAATGCGGTCCCTAGATCAGTTCCACAAGTATCACCTAGGAACTTATTAGAACTACAGATCACCAGCTCTATCCCAAACTCCCAGCTCTATGGTTGGGGTTCAGAAATCTGTTTTTCAGTAAGTTATCCAAGTGATCCTGAATCACTCTAACATTTGGCAACCACTGATCTCCACCGTATACTGTCACCCTGCTTATTTAACTTGTATGCAGAGTACATCATGAGAAATGCTGGGCTGGAAGAAGATCAAGAGATGGGAATACCAGACCACCTGACCTGCCTCTTGAGAAACCTACATGCAGGTCAGGAAGCAACTGTTAGAACTGCACATGGAACAGACTGGTTCCAAATAGGAAAAGCAGTATGTCAAGGTGGTATATTTTCACCCTTCTTATTTAACTTATATGCAGAGTATATCATGAGAAACACTGGGCTGGAAGAAGCACAACCTGAATCAAGATTGCCAGGAGAAATATCAATAACCTCAGATATGAAGATGACATCACCCTTATGGCAGAAAGTGAAGAGGAACTAAAAAGCCTCTTGATGAAAGTGAAAGCAGAGAGTGAAAAAGTTGGCTTAAAGCTCAACATTCAGAAAACGAAGATCATGGCATCTGGTCTCATCACTTCATGGGAAATAGATGGGGAAACAGTGGAAACAGTGTCAGACTTTATTTTGGGGGGCTCCAAAATCACTGCAGATGGTGACTACAGCCATGAAATTAAAAGACGCTTACTCCTTGGAAGGAAAGTTATGACCCACCTTGATAGCGTATTGAAAAGCAGAGACATTACTTTGCCAACAAAGGTCCATCTAGTCAAGGCTATGGTTTTTCTTGTGGTCGTGTATGGATGTGAGACTTGGACTGTGAAGAAAGCTGAGCATCCAAGAATTGATGCTTTTGAACTGTGGTGTTGGAGAAGACTCTTGAGAGTCCCTTGGACTGCAAGGAGATCCAACCAATCCATTTTACAGGAGATCAGCCCTGGGTGTTCTTTGGAAGGAATGATGCTAAAGCTGAAACTCCAGTACTTTGGCCACCTCATGAGAAGAGTTAACTCACTGGAAAAGACTCTGATGCTGGGAGGGATTGGGGGCAGAAGGAAAAGGGGACGACAGAGGATAAGATGGCTGGATGGCATCACTGACTCGATTGACATGAGTTTGGGCTCCAGGAGTTGGTGATGGACAGGGAGGCCTGGCGTGCTGCGATTCACGGGGTCCAAAGTGTTAGACACAACTGAGCGACTGAACTGAACTGAAGTGAATCAAACTTAAAAGCTTTATCACAAGAAGGAAACCATCAATAAAATGAAAAATCAACCTACTGAATGGGAGAAAATATTTGAAAATAATATGACCAATAAAGGATAAATCTCCAAAATATATGAAGAGCTCATACAACTCAACAAACAAAACAAAACAAAACACAACCTGATTATAAGATGGGTAGAAAACCTGAAAGATATTTTTTCCATGTAAGGCATACAAATGGCCAATAGGCATTTGAGAAATTCTTGGAATCTCAAGTCATCAGAGAAATGAAAATCAAAACCACAATGAGATTTCACTTCACACTTGTCAGAATGACTATCATCAAAAAGAACACAAATAACCAATATTGGTAAGGATGTGGAGAAAAGGAAATTGGTGTAGCCATTATGGAAAATAGTATGAAAATAGTATGAAGTTTCCACAAAAACTGAAAATAAAACTACCACATGTTCCAGGAATTCCAATTCTGTTTATATAACCAAATAAATTAAAAAAAACTAATTTGAAAAGATACAGGCATCCCATGGAATATGTATCATAGGAGCATTATTTATAATAGCCCAGATATGGAACCAACCTATGTGTTCATCAACAGATAAATAGATGAAGAAGTGGTATATATGCACAATGGAATACTACTCAGTCATTAAAAAGAATGAAATTTTGTCATTTGCAACAACATGGATGAACTTGTAAGGCTTTATTAGTGAAATAAGTCAGAGAAAGACAAATACAGTATGATATCACTTATATTCAGAATCTAAAAACAAGCTAGGGAATATAGCAAAAAATCAGTTCACAGATATTGAAAAAATTGTGGTAACTAGTGGGGAGATGGTAGAGGGGAGGGACTAGATAAAGAGAAAGGGAATTAAGAGATATAAACTACTCTGTATAAAATTAAATACAAAGATATACTGTATGGTACAGGGAATGATAATTATTTTATAATAACTATATATGGAGTATAATCTTAAGAAACTGAATCACTGTGTTATACACCTGAAACTTACATAATATTATAGATCAACTATACCTCAATTTTAAGAAAGGGGAATTGGCAAAATGATGTATAATATATTTATAGGAAGGAATGTAAACCATAGTTAGTGTAACAAATATACTTCTTCATATACTAACATAAAATAATCTCCAAACATATTAGTAACTGTAAAAGAGCAACTTTTAAAAATAGAAGTAAGCACATTACCAGAGGATCTTCACTTTGGCTGCTGTCAGCTAATCCCTAAATTAATGAAAGTCTATTGTTGAAAAAAAAATCTTAACCACAAAATTATCCATTTTTTGAAATATGACCAGAAATTTGTTCATCTGTGTAAGGAATATTTGCTCTGCTTAAAGTACTCACCAAACTGTTACTGTCTAAAGCAAGATAATTTTGCTAGCTTGTGTCTTATGATAGAATTTGATAAATGGTGAATATTGGTTCATATCTGGAGGCCAAATAAATTTTGGCCAACACATTGATTTGTTTGCTTTTTTAAATCGAACAGTTATTAAATAAAGCACAGTGGTGTTAGTCGCTCAGTCAGATCCAACTCTTCGTGACTCCATGGAGTGTAGCCTCCTTTGTCCATGGAATTCTCTAGGCAAGAATACTGGAGTAGGTAGCCATTTCATTCTTCAGGGGATCTTCCCAACCCAGGGATCTAACCTTGGTCTCTCTCGCATTGCAAGACAAAGGGAAAAAAAGAAAAGAATTACCAGTCTCTCTTAAAAATTAGATTTGGTGACAGTAGAATGAAATTCTGCAAGGCAGGCTGAACGTAAACCAAGCCCATCACAATGTTTATTGATCCCTTTACTCTTATTCATGAACTACCTGGCACCCATAGGTTTGTGAATTTTATGTTTTGACTAGTTTCATTATCATTATATATCTAAAATTCGTGACTTAATACACTTCCTTGGATGCTAATGTACTGCTCAAATTGATGATGCATCTGCAAAATGATGAAGTAAACTTTCTAGTACTCCCCGATAGGTGTTTTTCTTTCGTATATGATAATGACTCCAAAGTCCATCCCAGTGTGCCAGGCACATCAGGGAACCTTAGTGAAAGAATAAATTAATGAAAAAATTATTGAAATCTGTGACTGTGAAATAGAATAAAGGCTAGATTTTTGTTCTCATTAACTAAATGTTATCAATGAGCTGAGAATCTGTAGCTATGGTTACATACTCCAGAGCAGTTGGGATTTTAGGATAAAATTTAATGTGATTAAAGTTTCTTAGCTCTCTGTATGGCAACAGAATCTCCTTTGAGTAGCTACTTAGAGAATTATAAGTTCATGGCCCCTGACATAGATCAGAACCAATTTGCTAGAAAAACCATAAAAATGAAATCTACTAGTTAGGTAATCCTATGTTAATCCTAAATGAGTAGGTCAAAATCGAATCCTATCCTTCCAGTTTTCAAAAATGAGATGACGAGTTTGTGTTATCTTCTCTCACTTTGGGAAACTGTAGGTTTAAATTCAGAAGTAAATTAATTTGAATTTAAGCAGTGAACTAACATTCAATAGTCTCAAATTGACTCTACGAATCAGTTGAGTAGCTTCACAATGAGGGGTCATTCCCTTCCATTAGAACTAGTTGAAAACGCATGTACCTCTTAATTTGTCCTTGACATTTTCTATATGTAAGGTATTATTGACTTGGGAAATGAATATACAGAAAATCAGGATTCATTCATTAAAATTTAAACTTTTATCAGATTGCATTTCTAAATACAGAGAAAACAGCTAATATATATATATAGTTTATATTTAAACATTTTCATTTGATCTGTCACTTGATCTTTCTTTGAGCTAAATGGACCCAGCATACACATAAGGAGATCAGCAAGAAAGTGAAGCCTCACTTTTTAATTACAGCAAATGTGTTAAATGGATACAAAGTCATTTGAATACAGCAGAGACCTCTTAAATCTCTATCAATAAATCTGGAACTGCAGCAGGTCTATCTCTGCACCATAGATTTAAAGTTGGATTTGAATTACAACAGTAAAATGAATTTGTTACTAGTATAATCAAGTGTCAATAATTCATGAGAAAGTAATTTTTCAATGTTCATGACTCACTTAATAATTTAAGATGTTTTAGACTTTATATAGAACCAGGGAGGTCTTCATACATGAAAAAAATCAATTCAGTATTGTATTCCTTAAGTTCATCTAATTTTCATGCTATTTATTTTCTGAAATAAAGTTATGGTAATGGTCTGTTTCTATTTAGTGTTTATATAGATTGCAAACAATTACTATTTCCTACATAATTAATAATCAGGTTGGTTCTGATTACATGTTAAACTTTTGAGCAAATCAGTCATCTAAATCACTGGANTTAAGTTCATCTAATTTTCATGCTATTTATTTTCTGAAATAAAGTTATGGTAATGGTCTGTTTCTATTTAGTGTTTATATAGATTGCAAACAATTACTATTTCCTACATAATTAATAATCAGGTTGGTTCTGATTACATGTTAAACTTTTGAGCAAATCAGTCATCTAAATCACTGGATGTTCATCATTTGTAATGTAGATTGATTACATATAGGGATTTATTTTGAGGAGCAATGATAAATATGAAAAGATATAGTCATGGTTTTATAAACATCCATTTTGGCTTTGTCTATTTTGTTGGCAGCATTTTTTCTCTAGAGACATTTATTTGAAAATGCTAACCAATCTATATTACCTATCCTACAAAGGGGAAAAACATAATTTGATAAGACATACAAGGGTAAAAGTGTGTTTTCTTTTTTTAATTGACATTTCACTGTATACGCTCTTTGCTAGATAATATAAAGAAAAAACAGTAAAATCCATATGTTTTCATCTCTTTTCACACACTTCTCAGTCGTTTCTCTTAATCCAGTGTTCTCTGTGTTAAAGGAGTTCTGTCTAGCACCATAAAAAGTGTCCTTATTTTCATCACTTTTGGTATTAGATGTTCAAAAGTCCTTTGAAAAAGTTCAAAATGTATTGTATCTGCTAGAGCTTCTTACCTACTTGTTTATATCAGCTCCTTAGAAAACTCTTTACAGTTTTTCCTTCACTCAGAAATAGTGTTGGCTTTTATCCTTTAAATTGTTTTGTTATTTAAGTTACATGAAACATGCAGAATTTAACAATGTGCTTAGAGGGAGAAGAGAAGGTTGCTTAACTTAATCCAAGCTGAATGCCAAGTTCAGAGCACTTCAAGACAATAACTGGATTACCTGAGGTAAATAAAAGGGATTCAGATGCCCAGGAGAACCACTGCGGAAGTTTTAGTGTTGTTAATGTTACACCTTTTCTTTATCTAGTCTGGGTTGAAGATCAGTGGTAGTTTTCCCAAATAGTACAAAAGCTAAAATTATCCTCTGTATTTTTTTTCTGTATCTCTAGAACTGTATTGCTTCTCACAGTGTAGTATGTGGCTCACATATGTTTTAAACTGTCTCGCCTGTAATGCTCATTTAAAATGCTTGTTATCAGGTATCCCTCAAGACCCAATAATATCACTAATCATGTGCAAGATCAGGCCTTGGAACCTGCATTTTAATAAGCTTCTCAGATGAATTTTAGACACTCCAGATTTCAGAAACACTATATATAATCTTCTCTGACAGCTGAAATCTTTTCAGCAAAGTTTAAAGCTGTGAGTCAGGATGTGAGCCCCAAGGGGTTGGAGAAAAATCCTCAGATATGTCATAATTCTAGTTTTGAGATTTTAAGGGAATAATGAAGAACTGATGATGTCAGTCTCTGGAAAAGTTTTAATAACACTATACCCTGAAGAATCACCATACTATACAAACTCTGTGTTTCAATAAAAACGTATCTGTGGGATTTAGAAAAGGCAGAGAAGCCAGAGATCAAATTGCCAACATCCTTTGGATCATCAAAAAGGCAAGAGAGTTCCAGAAAAACATCTACTTCTGCTTTATTGACTGTGCCAAAGCCTTTGACTGTGTGGATCACAACAAAATGTGAAAAATTATTCAAGAGATGGTGATACCAGACCACCTTATCTGCCTCCTGAGAAATCAGTATGCAGGTCAAGAAGCATCAGTTAGAACTGGGCATGGAACAACAGACTGGTTCCTAATCAGGAAAGGAGCACTTCAAGGCTGTATATTTAGCTTATATGCAGAGTAAAACATGAGAAATGCCAAACTGGATGAAGCACAAGCTGGAATCAAGACTTCTGGGAGGAATATCAATAACTTCAAATATGTAGATGACACCACCCTGTTGACAGAAAGTGAAGAAGAACTAAAGAGCCTCTTGATGAAAGAGAAAGAGAAGGTTGAAAAAATTGGCTTAAAACTCAACATTCAGAAAACGAAGATCATGGCATCCAGCCCCATCACTTCATGGCAAATAGATGGGGAAATGATGGAAACAGTGGGAAACTTTATTTTTGGGGGCTCCAAAATCACAGCAGATGGTGATTGCAGCTGTGAAATTAAGACACTTGCTCCTTGGAAGAAAAGCTATGACCAACCCAGACAGCATATTAAAAAGCAGAGACATTGCTTTACCAACAAAGTTCTATCTAGTCAAAGCTATGGTTTTTCCAGTAATCCTATATGGATGTGAGAGTTGAACTATCAAGAAAGCTGTGTGCCAGAGTTGGTGCTTTTGAACTGTGTTGTTGGAGAAGACTCTTGAGAGTCCCTTGGACTGCAAGGGAGATCCAACCAGTCCATCCTAAAGGAAATCTGTCCTGACTGTTCATTGGAAGGACTGATAGTGAAGCTGAAACTCCAGTATGATGGCCACCTGATGTGAAGAACTGACTCATTGTAAAAGACCCTGATGCTGGGAAAGATTGAAAGCAGGAGGAGCAGGGGACAACAGAGGATAAGATGGTTGGATGGCATCACCAACTTAATGGACAGGAGTATGAGTGGACTCCGGGAGTTGGTGATGGACAGGGAAGCCTGGCATACTGTAGTCCATGAGGTCACAAAAAGTCGGACATGACTAAGTAACTGAACTGACTGACTGACTGTGTCTATGGTTAAATTATCAAGGTACTTAAGTTTATGACTATATCTCTAGTTTGACAGTTTTGTACTTCTCAAGAGATCTGTTGCATCATTTGCACTTAAAAATTGTTGATGCCTTTAGTTTTTTAAGTTAAAAATTAACTCATTGTGTTGTCTTTACTTATAGGTATTTTGTTTTCTGTATTTTCTCACTATAAAATATGGGGATTTGATATTTTTATTAAAATAAATTTAAGCATTAGCATAGAGCTGAACAAAAATTCTCACCCTGCTGTTTAACCCAAAATTAAAATCGATTTAGCAGTATTCCGGTATACGTTGTACTATGAGAGATCCATTCAAATAGCATTGTCAGGATCTTTCTCCTTTTTTTTTTTTTTCCTTAAACCAATGCCAGTAGTTCTTGGCATCAATAGGCTATAGATGAGTTGGATGGGGCTGCTCAAAAGCAGGTTCAGAGAAGAGATGAAGACAGATTAGTCAGTTCTTATCATTACAATTTTATTCCTGAAATCTGCCTTGTTCTGGTAGAGTTACTAGGAGAAACAGCTTATCCTTCCCTCCTATAATCAGAGTCTGGTTGCCTTTCTTTAATATTCTGAAACACAGAATAACTGAGACCCAGCTCAAAGTGTTTACAGGCCATGAAGAGATCAAAAAGGAAAATTGTAAGACTTCTATCCAAGTCTTTAATTGACTTAACTATATAAGTATCAGTGAATTAGTGCATAAACTAGACAAGGACTTTGCTTTGCAGAAAATTTAGCAAACTGAGTGAGATTGAGATTCAACTTTATAATATAAGATGATTATAATAATATAATGTATATTATAGCATATATATTATATGATAATATATACTATGATTCCAATTTATAGCTATTTGGACAAAGTGCTTTGCTCTTTATGCCTCAAAGCCACAAAACATCATAGTGAGAATCTGTATTGCTAAATGTGTCAGATTATTGTGTATGCTTGAGGTGGTATTGTTTTCCAGGTGCTCCAGTCATGTCTGACTCTTTGTGATACCATGGACTGCAGCACATTAGGCTTCCCTGTCCTTCACCATCTCTCAGACTTTGCTTAAAGTCATGTCCATTGAGTTGGTGATGCCATTCAACCATCTCATCCTCTGTTGTCCCCTTCCCCTCCTGCCTTCTATCTTTCTCAGCATCAGGGCATTTTCAAATGAGTCAGCTCTTTGCATAAAGTGACCAAAATATCAGCTTCAACATCAGTCCTTCCAGTGAATATTCAGGGTTGATTTCCTTTAGGACTAATTGATTTGATCTTCTTGCGGTCAAAGGGACTCTCAAGAGTCTTCTAACGCCAGACTTCAAAGGCATCAATTCTTTAGTGCTCAGCCATTTCTATTGACCAGCTCTCAGATCCATACATAACTATTGGAAGAACCATAGCTTTGACTATACAGACCTTTGTTGGTAAAGTGAAGTCTGTGGTTTTTAATATGCTGTTTAGGTTTGTCATTGCTTTACTTCCAAGGAACAAACATCTTTTGATTTCATGGCTGCAGTCACCATCCACAGTGATTTTGGAACCCAAGAAAATAAAGTCTGTCATTATTTCCATTGTTCCCCCATCTGTTTGCCATGAAGTGATGGGACAAGATGCCATGATCTTCATTTTTTGAATGTTGAGTTTTAACCCTTTTTCATTCTCCTCTTTCACTTCCATCAAGAGGCTCTTTACTTCCTCTTCCTCTTCTGCCATTAGGGTGATGTCATCTACCTATCTGAGGTTATTGATATTTCTCCTGGCAATCTTGATTCCAGTTTGTGCTTCATCCAGCCCAGCATTTCACATGATGTACTCTGCATGTAAGTTAAATAAGCAGGGTGACAATATACATCCTTGATGTACTTGTTTTCCGATCTGGAACAAGTCTGTTGTCCCATGTCCAGTTCTAACTGTTGCTTCTTGACCTACATATGGATTTCTCAGGAAGTAGGTAAGATGGTCTGGTATTCCCATCTCTTTATGAATTTTCCAGTTTTTTTGTGATCCACATAGTCAAAAGCTTTAGTGTTGTCAATAAAGCTAAATGTGTTTCTGGAATTTTCTTGTTTTTTCTATGATCCAGTTGATATTAGCAATTTGTTCTCTGGTTCCTCTGCCTTTTCTAAATCCAGCTTGTACACCTGGAAGTTCTCAGTTCACATACTGTTGAAACCTTGCTTGAGCATTTAGAGTATAACTTTGCTAGTATGTGGAATGAGTGCAACTGTGCCATACTTTCAACATTCCTTTGCATTGCCCTTCATTGAGATTGGAAGGAAAACTGACCTTTTCTCCTCCTGGAGCCATGGCTAAGTTTTCCAAAATTGCTGGCATATGGAGTGTAGTACTTTAACAATATCATCTTTTAGGATTTGAAATAGCTCAACTGGAATTCCATTATCTCCACTAGCTTTGTTCATAGTGGTGCTTCCTAAAGCCCACTGACTTCACACTCCAAGATGTCTGGCTCTAGGTGAGTGACCACACCATTGTGATTATCTGTGTCATTAAGATCTTTTTTGTATACTTTTTCTGTGTATTCCTGCCACTTCTTCTTAATATCTTCTGTTTCTGTTAGTTCCATACTGTTTCTGTACTTTATTATACCTGTCTTTGCATGAAATGTTCCCTTGGTATCTCTATAATTTTCTTGCCAAGATCCATAATCTTTCTGTTGTTTTCCTCTATTTCTTTACATTGATCACTGAGAAAGGCTTTCTTACCTCTCCTTGCTATTCTCTGGAACTCTGCATTCAGATGGGTAATCTTTCTTTTTCTCTTTTGCCTTTCACTTCTCTTCTTTTCTCAGCTATTTGTAAGGCCTCCTCAGACAGCCATTTTGCCTTTAGTATTTCTTTTTCTTGGGGATGGTTTTGATCACTGCCTCCCATACAGTGTTATGAACCTCCATCCATAGTTCTTCAGGCACTCTNTAATCTTTCTTTTTCTCTTTTGCCTTTCACTTCTCTTCTTTTCTCAGCTATTTGTAAGGCCTCCTCAGACAGCCATTTTGCCTTTAGTATTTCTTTTTCTTGGGGATGGTTTTGATCACTGCCTCCCATACAGTGTTATGAACCTCCATCCATAGTTCTTCAGGCACTCTGCCTATCAGATCTAATCTCATAAGTCTATTTCTCACTTCCACTGTATCATAAGGGACTTGATTTAGGTCATACCTGAATGGCTTAATTGTTTTCCCTACATTCTTCAATTTCAGCCTGAATTTTGCAATAAGGAGTTCAATATATGAGTTACAATCAGCTCCCAGTCTTGCTTTTGCTGGCTGTATAGAGCTTCTCCATCTTTGGCTACAAAGAATATAATCAATCTGATTTCGGTGTTGAGTATCTGGTGATGTCCATGTGTAGAGTTGTCTCTTATGTTGTTGGAAGAGTGTGTTTTCTATAGCCAGTGCATTCTGTTGGCAAAACTCTGTTAACCATTTCCTACTTCATTTTGTACTCCAAGGCCAAACTGTCTGTTACTCCAGGTATCTGTTGACTTCCTATTTTTGTATTCCAGTCCCCTATGATGAAAAGGACATCATTTGTGTGTGTGTGTGTTAGTTCTAGAAGGACATGTAAGTCTTCATAGGAATCCTCAGCTTCTTCAGCATTACTGCTTGGGGCATAAACTTGGCTTACAGTACAATATCCTTAATTATAAATCAGCTTCAGTTCAGTTCACTTCAGTTCAGTTGCTCAGTCCTGTCCGACTCTTTGCGACTCCATGAATCACAGCATGCCAGGCCTCCCTGTCCATCACCAACTCCCTTATCAGATGTCAAATCATTGTGCCACAACTTATTGCCTATCTGACTTTTGTAAAGGAATGATGAGGATAAGACTATGTCAGCCCAAAATATGCTTCTTTGGTATAAGCATTATTTTGAGTTGAAGGCAATTGAAAATCAGCAAGTGAAGGGAAAAAACTGGTGAAGATATGATTCCCTTTTGTAAAGAAAATTTATGTTTATAAAGGCATTTTCCATTCATAAAAGGTGTCTCTGGCTTCTCTAACAGAGTGGAGGAGGACTCTTAACAACCTTTAAAAATGGCACTGGTTCAAATCTGCATTACAAATCTTACTAAATAACTTCTGAGTCAATATTTTATAAACTCTCTGATCTCCTTCCCATATCTTAGCTCCCCTTTCTCAGAAACCAAAACCCCTTTTTGCTTTGTCTGCCCCGAGATGGTATATGTATTAGGAAAACCACTGACTGAAACTGCCCACCCTGGCCAGGCAGGATTGTAACCACTTGCAAGACTTGTCTTTCAGCAGGAAGTCTTGGTAAGGAATGTGAAACTAACAAGCTACACTACCAATTGGAATAATTGGGAAAGGTCAGAAGAAGAGAGGAGAGGCCAGTCCATATGGCCTACCAACCTCTCAGAATGCATCTCTGTGGAATCCATCTTGACTGAGTTATGTGCACACCACCAGACAGGACCCCAGGTAAGAATGATCGGCCCAAAGACAATCTGGAGATTAATCCCATCACCATAAAACCTGAGACTGTAAGCCGTGAGGNTCAGAATGCATCTCTGTGGAATCCATCTTGACTGAGTTATGTGCACACCACCAGACAGGACCCCAGGTAAAAATGATCGGCCCAAAGACAATCTGGAGATTAATCCCATCACCATAAAACCTGAGACAGTAAGCCGTGAGGTGGAACAGTTCTTCTGGTTTCCCTTACCCTATTGGCCTCTTCTCAGGCCCTTCCCAGTAAAGTCTTTTGCTTTGTCAGCATGCATATTTCCTCAGATAGTTGATTTCCAAGGTTTAGAGAAGAGCCCATTTTGAGCCCTGGACAGGGTTCTCTCTTCCTCCAACATACACATTCCTCAAATTCTGACTTTGTTCTTGAATCACATTACCTTGTGAATTTCTAATCTTCCCTGTATCTCAGACGTTAAAGAATCTGTTTGTAATGCAGGAGACCTGGATTTGATACCTGGGTTGGGAAGATCCCATAGAGAAGGGAACAGCAATCTACTCCAGTCTTCTTGCTTGAAGAATCCCATGGACAGAGGAGCCTGGTGGGCTACAGTCTGTGAGGTCACAAAGAGTTGAATGTGACTGAGCGACTAACACCACCACTACTACTACTACTACTGTGAATTCCAATGTGTATTCACATACTTAAATTTGTTTTTTCTGTTTTGTTATCTGTTTTTATCAGTTTGATGTCACAGCCATTGAAAGATAAGGGAAGAGTTTTCTTTCCTCCCTTTTTGTATCTTAACATTTCTAAAACTTAGCTTTTTTATTAGAATAATTTTTAATCTATCTCTTAGGGCATGTGTAATAATTAAAACTGTTATTAAACCAAACTCATGTCAGCTCTCCTGATGTGCAGCAAAGTTAATCTACTGACACCTGGTTGCAGCGAAGGAAAGTACAGTGTTTATTGCAGGGTGCCAAGCAAGCAGAACAGACAGTTCATGTCCCAAAGACCCAACTCCCTGATGGCTTTCAGACAAGGGGATAGTTCAGGAAACATTACAGGTCTCACAGGGACTCACATGATAAGCTCATGGCCATTCTTCACTGGCTGGTAGTAGATGTTAAGATGATGTTTCAAAAATCTTAGTCATCACCTCCCTGATTCCAGCCAGTCTGGGGTCTGTCTGCTATGTTGTGGTCAACATACAGTCAATATTACTCACTGAGTGGGTATCATAACTTCTGTGAAATAAATCAGACATATGTGTCATATTGTTATGTATATGTCTGAGGAGGAATAGGACTCTGTGACTCTGTCTTATTGCTGAACTATTGTTTAATGTATCATTACTTTTCTTGCTTGACTGCTTTTCCTTTGTTCATGCATTTCTTGGCTTCTCTAACTGCTTGAATCTTCTCTTTGGAACTCAAGGAAAGCCTCAGAGACTAAAGCTATTTTCTACAAATAAGAAACAGGGTACCCTTTTGTCCTTGAGAATGGGCACACGGTATTGCTCAGTTTCAGTTCCCCCTTTTGTTTGATACTCTTCAACCCTGAGGGGAACAGGGACTGTGCAAGAAAGGGAAAAAAACCTTTGTATAGAGAGATTAACCATAAANCAAATAAGAAACAGGGTACCCTTTTGTCCTTGAGAATGGGCACACGGTATTGCTCAGTTTCAGTTCCCCCTTTTGTTTGATACTCTTCAACCCTGAGGGGAACAGGGACTGTGCAAGAAAGGGAAAAAAACCTTTGTATAGAGAGATTAACCATAAATTAGGTAGGGGAACTCAATTTTATGTGAAATTGCTTTCAAAATTCTAATATATCCAAAACTTTTAAAACAGTTCAGTTCAGTTCAGTTCAGTAGCTCAGTCGTGTCCAACTCTTTGCGACCCCATGAATCGCAGCACGCCAGGCCTCCTTGTCCATCACCAACTCCTGGAGTTCACTCAGACTCACGTCCATCGAGTCCATGATGCCATCCAGCCATCTCATCCTCGGTTGTACCCTTCTCCTCCCACCCCCAGTTCCTCCCAACATCAGAGTCTTTTCCAATGAGTCAACTCTTCGCATGAGGTGGCCAAAGTACTGGAGTTTCAGCTTTAGCATCATTCCTTCCAAAGAAATCCCAG
>SJYX01024438.1:23848-49012 GCA_006410675.1 Oreotragus oreotragus | reverse complement strand
CTGGACTGGAAGAAACACAAGCTGGAATCAAGATTGCTGGGAGAAATATCAATAACCTCAGATGTGCAGACGACACCACCCTTATGGAAGAAAGTGAAGAGGAACTAAAAAGCCTCTTGATGAAAGTGAAAGAAGAGAGTGAAAAAGTTGGCTTAAAGCTCAACATTCAGAAAACGAAGATCATGGTATCCGGTCCCATCACTTCATGGGAAACAGATGGGGAAACAGTGGAAATATTGTCAGAGTTAATTTTTTGGGACTCCAAAATCACTGCAGATGGTGATTGCAGCCATGAAATTAAAAGACACTTACTCCTTGGAAGAAAAGTTATGACCCACCTCAATAGCATACTGAAAAGCAGAAACATTACTTTGCCAACAAAGGTCCATCTAGTCAAGGCTATGATTTTTCCAGTTGTCATGTATGCATGTGAGAGTTGGACTATGAAGAAAGCTAAGCGCCGAACAATTGATGCTTTTGAACTGTGGTGTTGGAGAAGACTTTTGAGAGTTCCTTGGACTGCAAGGAGATCCAACCAGTCCATTCTGAAGGAGATCAGCCCTGGGATTTCTTTGGAGGGACTGATGCTGAAGCTGAAACTCCAGTACTTTGGCCACCTCATATGAAGAGTTGACTCATTGGAAAAGACTCTGATACTGGGAGGGATTGGGGGCCGGAGGAGAAGGGATGACAGAGGATGAGATGGCTGAATGGGATCACTGGCTCGATGGATGTGAGTCAGTGAACTCCGGGAGTTGGTGATGAACAGGGAGGCATGGTGTGCTGCAATCCATGGGGTCGCAAAGAGTCAGACACAACTGAGCAGCGGAACTGAACTGATACTGTGTTAAAAAAAAAAATGGACTGTATATCTTTTTTATATATTAGAGTTTAAGCTAAGAAATAATTTGTCATTGATAGAATGTTGTCAAATAGTACATTTTAAGTTAAAAATTAAACTTATTTATAGCCTAATTCTTTTTTAATGATTTATTTATTTATTTTTGACTGTTGGATCTTTGTTGCTGTGTGGCATGTAGAATCTTCCCAGATCAGGGACTGAACTAATTTCTCATGCACTGGCAGGCAGATTTTTACCACAGAGCCACCAGGGAAGTCCTTTTTTATATTTTAATTCAAATAAACAAAATTGGGTAGAATTTTCTGAGAATATGCTAATATTTTTTTGCATTCACCTTGATGTGAGTCATGATTAATTACTTTCAGAAAGCAGGCCATCCAAATTCCCATGAAGCTAAGTTACTGGTTTGGAATTTTATAAGATTATGCATTTTTCAAGTGTCAGTTGAAACAATTATACAACATGACAGTTGTGAGCAAAATTTTATTTGGGACAAAATGAAGACTATAACCTGGGAGAGAGCATTCAGGTAGCTCTGCAAAACTGCTCCAGAGAGGTAGAGTTGAAGGTCAGTATTCTATATGATTTTAGTGAAAGGGGTTATATGCAGTCAAGCACACATTCTTGCAGAAGTTTGCTGCTGATCACAAGGGGCAGATTTCACCATTAATGATTTTAGTGCTTTTCTCTATATAAGGAGATTCAGAAATTGGGCTGATAAATTCAGCCTGCCAGAGTCCAGCTCCAGCAGCCAGGGATTCAACCTGAAAAGATGGATGGTGCTGGTGATGATATAGCTTCTGACTCATAGTATGGAGCTACATCTTGATATAGCCTCTGACTCAAAGTACGGGACTACATCTTTATTTCAAGCTTCAGGTTCTCTTTTATACTTTGACAAGAGCATTACATCAGAGATTTGACACTCCCAGTTTCCCCCACCCAGATTTATCATTGTTGCCCTACAAACAGAGTTCCTGCTTCAGCTGATTCTCTCAGAATTGGCTTAACTATCTATTACCTTCTTTCACTGCTTTGCTGGAGCAGCCATGAAGAGATACCAAATGTCCAAGGTAAGAGAAACCCAAATAAGACAGTAGGTGTTGCAAGAGGGCATCAGAGGGCAGACACACTGAAACCATAATCACGAAAAACTAGTCAATCTAATTACACTAGGATCACAGCCTTGTCTAACTCAATGAAACTAAGCCATGCACTGTGGGGCCACCAAAAATGAGCAGGCATGGTGGAGAGGTCTGAGAAAATGTGGTCCACTGGAGAAGGAAATGGCAAACCACTTCAGCATTCTTGCCTTGAGAACCCCATGAACAGTATGAAAAGGCAAAATGATANGCTGGGAGAAATATCAATAACCTCAGATATGCAGATGATGCCACCCTTATGGCAGAAAGTGAAGAGGAACACAAAAGCCTCTTGATCAAAGTGAAAGAAGAGAGTGAAAAAGTTGGCTTAAAGCTCAACATTCAAAAAACTAAGATCATGGTATCCAGTCCCATCACTTCATGGGAAACAGATGGGGAAACAGTGGAAATATTGTCAGACTTAATTTTCTGGGACTCCAAAATCATTGCAGATGGTGATTGCAGCCATGAAATTAAAAGCCGCTTACTCCTTGGAAGAAAAGTTATGACCAACCTGGATAGCATATTCAAAAGCAGAGACATTGCTTTGCCGACTAAGGTCCGTCTAGTCAAGGCTATGATTTTTCCAGTTGTCATGTATGCATGTGAGAGTTGGACTGTGAAGAAAGCTAAGCGCCGAACAATTGATGCTTTTGAACTGTGTGTTGGAGAAGACTCTTGAGAGTCCCTTGGACTGCAAGGAGACCCAACCAGTCCATTCTGAAGGAGATCTGCCCTGGGATTTCTTTGGAGGGACTGATGCTGAAGCTGAAACCCCAGTACTTTGGCCACCTCATGCAAAGAGTTGACTCATTGGAATAGACTCTGATGCTGGGAGGGATTGGGGACAGGAAGAAAAGGGGATGACAGAGGATGAGATGGTTGGATGGCATCATCGACTCAATGGACATGNGAGGGACTGATACTGAAGCTGAAACTCCAGTACTCTGGCCACCTCATGCAAAGAGTTGACTCATTGGAAAAGACTCTGATACTGGGAGGGATTGGGGGCTGGAGGAGAAGGTGATGACAGAGGATGAGATGGCTGAATGGGATCACTGGCTCAATGGATGTGATTCAGTGAACTCCAGGAGTTGGTGATGAACAGGGAGGTCTGCCGTGCTGCGATTCATGGGGTCGCAAAGAGTAGCAGAACTAAGCAGCAGAACTGAACTGATACTGTGTTAAAAAAAAAAAAAAATGGACTGTATATCTTTTTTATATATTAGAGTTTAAGCTAAGAAATAATTTGTCATTGATAAAATGTTGTAAAATAGTACATTTTAAGTTAAAAATTAAACTTATTTATAGCCTAATTCTTTNAATCCATGGGGTCGCAAAGAGTCAGACACAACTGAGCAGCGGAACTGAACTGATACTGTGTTAAAAAAAAAAATGGACTGTATATCTTTTTTATATATTAGAGTTTAAGCTAAGAAATAATTTGTCATTGATAAAATGTTGTAAAATAGTACATTTTAAGTTAAAAATTAAACTTATTTATAGCCTAATTCTTTTTTAATGATTGATTTATTTATTTATTTTTGACTGTTGGATCTTTGTTGCTGTGTGGCATGTGGAATCTTCCCAGATCAGGGACTGAACTAATTTCTCATGCACCTGCAGGCAGATTCTTTACCACTGAGCCATCAGGGAAGTGCTTATTTATATTTTAATTCAAATAAACAAAATTGGGTAGAATTTTCTGAGAATATGCTAATATTTTCAGTTTATCAGTTGGTCATTCCATTTTTCTTGCATTCAGCTTGATGTGAGTCATGATTAATTACTTTCAGAAAGCAGGCCATCCAAATTCCCATGAAGCTAAGTTACTGGGTTGGAATTTTATAAAATTATGTATTTTTCAAGTGTCAGTTGAAACAATTATACAACATGACAGTTATGAGTTTTTATTTGGGACAAAATGAAGACTGTAACCTGGGAGATAGCATTCAGGTAGCTCTGCAAAACTTCTCCAGAGAGGTAGAGTTGAAGGTCAGTATTCTATATGATTTTAGTGAAAGGGGTTATATGCAGTCAAGCACACATTCTTGCAGAAGTTTGCTGCTGATCACAAGGGGCAGATTTCACCATTAACGATTTTAGTGCTTTTCTATACATAAGGAGATTCAGGAATTGGACTGATAAAATCAGCCTGCCAGTGTCCAGCTCCAGTAGCCAGGGATTCAGCCTGAAAAGATGGATGGTGCTGGTGATGATATAGCTTCTGACTCATAGTATGGAACTACATCTTGATATAGCCTCTGACTCAAAGTAAGGGACTACATCTTTATTTCAAGCTTCAGGTTCTCTTTTATACTTTGACAAGAGCATTACATCAGAGATTTGACACTCCCAGTTTCCCCCACCCAGATTAATCATTGTTGCCCTACAAACAGAGTTCCTGCTTCAGCTGATTCTCTCAGAATTGGCTTAACTATCTATTACCTTCTTTCACTGCTTTGCTGGAGCAGCCATGAAGAGATACCAAATGTCCAAGGTAAGAGAAACCCAAGTAAGACAGTAGGTGTTGCAAGAGGGCATCAGAGGGCAGACACACTGAAACCATAATCACGAAAAACTAGTCAATCTAATTACACTAGGATCACAGCCTTGTCTAACTCAGTGAAACTAAGCCATGCACTGTGGGGCCACCAAAAATGAGCAGGCATGGTGGAGACGTCTGAGAAAATGTGGTCCACCGGAGAAGGAAATGGCAAACCACTTCAGTATTCTTGCCTTGAGAACCCCATGAACAGTATGAAAAGGCAAAATGATAAGATACTGAAAGAGGAACTCCTCAGGTCAGTAGGTGCCCAATATGCTCCTGGAAATCAGTGGAGAAATAACTCCAGAAAGAAAATGAAGGGATGGAGTCAAAGAAAAAACAATACCCAGATGTGGATGTGACTGGTAATAGAAGCAAGGTCCGATGCTGTAAAGAGCAATATTGCATAGGAACCTGGAATTCAGGTCCAAATTGAAGAAAGTAGGGATAACCACTAGAACTAGATCATCTAGATATGACCTAAATCAAATCCCTTATGATTGGACAGTGAAGGTAACAAATAGATTCAAGGGATTAGATCTGGTAGACAGAGTGCGTGAAGAACTATGAAAAGAAGTTCGTAACATTGTACAAGAAGTGGTGATTAAAAGGATCCTCAAGAAAAAGAAATGCAAGAAGACAAAGTAGTTNCTGGTCATAGCAAACACCCTCTTACAGCAACACAAGAGAAGACTCTACACATGGACATCTCCAGATAGTCAATACTGAAATAAAATTGATTATATTCTTTGCAGCCAAATATGGAAAAGCTCTATACAGTCAGCAAAAATAAGACTGGGAGCTGACGGTGGCTCAGATCATGAACTCCTTACTGACAAATTCAGACTTCAATTGAAGAAAGTAGGGAAAACCAACTGACTATTCAGGTATGACCTAAATCATATCCCTTATGATTATACAGTGGAGGTGATAAATAGATTGAAAGGATTAGATCTGATAGAGTGCCTGAAGAACTATGGACAGAGATTTATGACTTTATACAGGAGGCAGGGATCAAGACCATCTCAAAGAAAAGAAATGCAAAAAGGCAAAGTGGTGTCTGAGGAAGCTTTACAAATAACTGAGAAAAGATGAGAAGCAAAAGGAAAGGAGAAAAGGAAAGATATATCCATTTGAATGCCAAATTTATGACTTTATACAGGAGGCAGGGATCAAGACCATCTCAAAGAAAAGAAATGCAAAAAGGCAAAGTGGTGTCTGAGGAAGCTTTACAAATAACTGAGAAAAGATGAGAAGCAAAAGGAAAGGAGAAAAGGAAAGATATATCCATTTGAATGCCAAGTTTCAAAGAATAGCAAGGAGAGATAAGAAAGCCTTTCTCAGTGATCAATGCAAAGAAATAGAAGAAAAGAATAGAATGGAAAAGACTAGAGATGTCTTCAAGAAAATCAGAGATACCAAAGGAACATTTCATGCAAATATGTGCACAATAAAGGACAGAAATGGTATGGATCTAACAGAAGCAGAAGATATTAAGAAGAGGTCAAGAGTACACAGAAGAACTATACAAAAAAGATCTTCATGACCCAGATAACCACGATGGTGTGATCACTCACTTAGAGCCAGACACCCTGGAATGTGAAGTCAAATGGGCCTTAGGAAGCATCACTACAAACAAAGTTAATGGAGGTGATGTAATTCCAGGAGAGCTGTTTCAAATCCTAAATGATGATGCTGTGAACGAGTTGCATTCAATATGCCAGTGAATTTGAAAAACTCAGCAGTGGCCACAGGACTGGAAAAAGTCAGTTTTCATTCAAACCCCAAAGAAAGGTAATGCCAAAGAATGTTCAAACTACCCCACAATTGTACTTATCTTACACACTAGCAAGGTAATGCTTAAAATTCTCTAAGCCAGGCTTCTACAGTACATGATCCGTGAACTTACAGATGTTCAAGTTGGATTTAGAAATGGCTTCCCTGGTGGCTCAGATGGTAAAGAGTCTGCCTGCAGTGTGGGAGACCCAGGCTCGATCCCTGGTTCGGGAAGATCCCCCAGAGAAGGAAACGGTAACCCATTCCACTATTCTTGCCTGGAAAATCCTATGAACAGAGGAGCCTGGTGGGCTGCAGTCCATAGGGTTGCAAAGAGTCAAACAGGACTGAACGACTTCACTTTCACTTTCAGAAGGCATTATGATTCCAACATTAGGAAACCCTGTTACAGAAAATGTATAAGCTTCCTAAGGTGCCACAGCAAAGTATCACAGACTGGTGACGTAAAGAAGAAAAATTTCCTTACAATTCTGGGAACTAGAGGTCCAAGATCAAGGTTTCAGCTGAATTAAATTCTTTTGATGCCTCTCTCCTTGGTTTATAGATGATCTTCTTTGTTACAGAGTCCAGGCTCATACTGCTCACTGCATGAAAGGCCAGTAACTCGATATGCAGTTGTTGGGGCAAGGAATAGCTACTTTATTTGGAAAAATCAGCAGACCCAGAAGATGGTAGAACAGTGTCCCAAAGAACCATCTTACCTGAGTTAATATTCAGCCTTCTTTTATACTTAAAGGGGAGGGAGTGTGGCTGGTTGTTGTAAACTTCTTGGTGCCAGAATCCTTTGTTCTTGAAGCTGTCCAAATAGGTCAGGTCACAATGTTCTCATAAATTTCCAACAAGAAAAATGTTATTTTCTGTTCTGTAACCTTTTGTCTCTATGTGAATGGAAAAGTGTTATACCTTTAAAGGTCAGAGACTTGAGAATGGGCTAGCCTATATATTTCAGGCTCTAGGCAACATTCTTTCAAAAAAGTACAGAATCAGTATGACTAAGCAAAAGTGAAGTAACCCATTCCACTATTCTTGCCTGGAAAATCCTATGAACAGAGGAGCCTGGTGGGCTGCAGTCCATAGGGTTGCAAAGAGTCAAACAGGACTGAACGACTTCACTTTCACTTTCAGAAGGCATTATGATTCCAACATTAGGAAACCCTGTTACAGAAAATGTATAAGCTTCCTAAGGTGCCACAGCAAAGTATCACAGACTGGTGACGTAAAGAAGAAAAATTTCCTTACAATTCTGGGAACTAGAGGTCCAAGATCAAGGTTTCAGCTGAATTAAATTCTTTTGATGCCTCTCTCCTTGGTTTATAGATGATCTTCTTTGTTACAGAGTCCAGGCTCATACTGCTCACTGCATGAAAGGCCAGTAACTCGATATGCAGTTGTTGGGGCAAGGAATAGCTACTTTATTTGGAAAAATCAGCAGACCCAGAAGATGGTAGAACAGTGTCCCAAAGAACCATCTTACCTGAGTTAATATTCAGCCTTCTTTTATACTTAAAGGGGAGGGAGTGTGGCTGGTTGTTGTAAACTTCTTGGTGCCAGAATCCTTTGTTCTTGAAGCTGTCCAAATAGGTCAGGTCACAATGTTCTCATAAATTTCCAACAAGAAAAATGTTATTTTCTGTTCTGTAACCTTTTGTCTCTATGTGAATGGAAAAGTGTTATACCTTTAAAGGTCAGAGACTTGAGAATGGGCTAGCCTATATATTTCAGGCTCTAGGCAACATTCTTTCAAAAAAGTACAGAATCAGTATGACTAAGCAAAAGTGACAGAGTCCAGTGGTTAGAGTTAAAGGAATAGATCCAACATGGAGTCAGTTTTGTTCTTATCTCTCTTTAAGTGGTCTGTGTCCTAATCTTTTTTTTTAAGGATGCCAGTCAGACTGAGGCCCTCTGATATGACCTCGTTTACCTTAATTTCATCTTGAAAGACCCTATCTCCAAAGACAGTCACATTCTCAGGTACTGTGGATTTAGACTTCAACATATGAACTTGAGAGGGACGTGGTTCTACATGTAACAGGAAAAGTCATTCATTCAGATTGACTGGAACCTGAATCTCTGTGGCTAGCACACACAGTTTGGAGGCTTGTAAACTGTCCTGTCTGGTAAGAAAGATGTGACTTTTACCTTCTTTCAAAAGCAGAAGAACCAGAGATCAAATTGCCAAGATCTGCTGGATCATGGTAAAAGCAAGAGCGTTCCAGAAAAACATCTATTTCTACTTTATTGACTATAGCATAGCCTTTGACTCTGTAGACCACACTAAACTGGAAAATTCTGAAAGAGAAGAGAATACCAGACCACTTGATCTGCCTCTTGAGAAACCTATATACAGGTCAGGAAGCAACAATTAGAACTGGACATGGAACAACAGACTGGTTCCAAATAGGAAAAGGAGTACATCAAGGCTGTATATTGTAATCCTGTTTATTTAACTTCTTTGCAGAGTACATCATGAGAAATGCTGGGCTGGAAGAAGCACAAGCTGGAATCAAGATTGCTGGGAGAAATATCAATAACCTCAGATATGCAGATGACACCACGCTTATGGCAAAAGGTGAAGAGGAACTAAAAAGCCTCTTGATGAAAGTGAAAGAGGAGAGTGAAAAAGTTGGCTTAAAGCTCAACATTCAGAAAGCGAAGATCATGGCATCCGGTCCCATCACTTCATGGGAAATAAATGGGGAAACAGTGGAAACAGTGTCAGACTTTATTTTGGGGGGCTCCAAAATCACTGCAGATGGNGAGAGCGAAAAAGTTGGTTTAAAGCTCAACATTCAGAAAACGAAGATCATGGCATCTGGTCCCATCACTTCATGGGAAATAGATGGGGAAACAGTGGAAACAGTGTCAGACTTTATTTTGGGGGGCTCCAAAATCACTGCAGATGGTGATTGCAGCCATGGAATTAAAAGACACTTACTCCTTGGAAGAAAAGTTATGACCAATCTAGATAGCATATTGGAAAGCAGAAACATTTTTTGCCAACAAAGTTCCGTCTAGTCGAGACTATGGTTTTTCCTGTGGTCATGTATGGATGTGAGAGCTGGACTGTGAAGAAAGCTGAGCGCTGAAGAATTGATGTGTTTGAACTGTGGTGTTGGAGAAGACTTGAGAGTCCCTTGGACTGCAAAGAGATCCAACCAGTCCATTCTAAAGGAGATCTGCCCTGGGATTTCTTTGGAGGGACTGATGCTGAAGCTGAAACCCCAGTACTTTGGCCACCTCATGCAAAGAGTTGACTCATTGGAATAGACTCTGATGCTGGGAGGGATTGGGGACAGGAAGAAAAGGGGATGACAGAGGATGAGACGTCTGATTGGAATCGCTGATTCGATGGTCGTGAGCCTGAGTGAACTCTGGGAGTTGGTGATGGACAGGGAGGCCTGGCGTGCTGTGATTCATGGGGTCCAATGAGTTGGACACGACTGAGCGACTGAGATGAACCGAACTTCTCTTATGTGTCCTATACTTAACTTGTGATTACACTGTAACTCATGCCATATGAGTTACAATGAAATACCTTAAATATGTGTGTGAATATACTATCTAGGGCTTCCAATGTAGGCAGGTAAAGTGTCTGCCTACAATGTAGGAGACCTGGGTTTGATCCCTGGATAGGAAAGATCCCCTGGAGAAGGAAATGGCAACCCACTCTAGCGGCACAACCCACAAGAGTGGCAACCCACTCTTGCTTGGAAAATCCCATCGACAGAGGAGCCTGGTAGGCTACAGTCCACAGGGTCCCAAAGAGTCGGACACCACTGAGCAACTTCAATTCACTTCACATGCCACATTCCTCATTTATTATCTTTCTAGATCCTGTTTGCCCCTAGCATCTTAAGATCATTATCTCCTAAAAAGGCTTCTGAAAGTGAAAGTGAAGTCTCTCAGTCGTGTCCGGCTCTTTGTGACCCCATGGACTGTAGCCTACCATGCTCCTCTGTCCATGGAATTTTCCAGGCAAGAGTACTGGAGTGGTTTGCCATTTCCTTCTCCAAGAGATCTTCCTGACCCAGGAATCGAACCCAGGTCTCCCACATTGTAGACAGATGCTTTACCATCTGTACCACCAGGGAAGTTCACACACACACACACACAAAGGCTTCTAGTTATTCTTAATTAATCCTAAACCCTAATCTCAGCAAACTTCTTTTGCCATAAACATTCCCCTCACAAACAGGTCTCAGATAATAATCCTTTCCATGGCCTCAAGCTGTGGCCTACGTGCTCATCCTGGGACATTCTTTGTAAAGATCCTTGAACAAATGTCAATGGTTATTTTATACATTATTTTCTGGGCACAACTGTAGAAGGCTTTGTGCTTTCTCATGCTTCTCTCAAGCACCTTAATATTCTTTCCAGCCAACTCAACTGAAGAAAGGAAAGAACAAGTCAGAATCACAAGGCCTAACTCCTTCATCCTGGGACCATGCCTGCAAGATGAGGAGAGGGGGCTGGGGCCATGGCTCCATTTTGTCAGTAATGCCTAACACGGCTCCCTACATCAGCCCTTGAAAATGTCTAATTATTTGAAGGCCTCTTCTACCAGTTTTTCCTAGAGCTTAGAAGGCCTTGTTCCTGATCTTTGCCCTGAACTTCTTTCAGGAGATATCGAAGGTCAGAAACTAACATTAGCTCATGATTTATCCCTTGTACAGGTAGATGGCAAGTGCCAATTTGGATTTCGCAAAAGCTAAAAGACTCTTGATAGTTATGGATTGTTCCTTGGAGCAATTTGGAAACTACATATCTAAGAGTGTCAAAACACATATTATTAACATATTTCAGTTGCTGGAATATCATATTGTAATGAATATATTCAACTTCACTTCCCCACTGTTTCCCACATTTAACTATAATTCCATACATCTTCTATATTTACTTATTTATTTTACAAAATAACAATCAACATCATGAAGAATGCATTGATTTGGGGTGATAACTTCCTTTAAAGAGAGAAACTTGAGAACTTATTGAATTAAGAGAATTATACAAGGGTGCTGCTGCTGCTGCTAGTAAGTCTCTTCAGTTGTGTCTGACTCTGTGCGACCCCAGAGACAGCAGCCTACCAAGCTCACCTGTCCCTGGGATTCTCCAGGCAAGAGTACTGGAGTGGGGTGCCATTGCCTTCTCTGATACAAGGGTGCAGTAGTCAATAAATCTGAGGGGTGTATGTGTGTGTGTGTGTATGTTTAGTTGTTAAACTCAATTATGTAGTAGTTTCTTTTGCTTTTTATTCACCCAACTAGCTCTGAGAACGTGAATCATATAAGGATCAGAAACAAATTTTTTTTACTGGGACACTATTAGTTGACAATAGTAGTTGAATATAGTATAGTTACAAACTACAGGGAAGGAAAAGACTTCACTACTCTTTTAGGCTCTGCAGTTGGGGGAAGAAGAGGGATGCTATGAACTAAATGGCCAACAGATAGGTTAACAGAAGAAAAAGCATATGCATCTATTAATTTTTAATTTTATGTGCATGGAGGTATCACAGATATAAGTGAATAGTCAAAAGGACATTGAGTTTTGAGAGTCTTTATGTCATCTAATTGGAGAGAGGGCCAGGCAGAGGGTACTTCCATGAGAAAAAATAACTTAGAAGGGTGGGGGAAGGGCACTTTCAGGAATAAAAGCAAATATTTTGAAAGATAATGTTCTGTTAGGAAAATAGACAGGTGCTATGATAGTTTTTTTTGACAACATTTGTTTAGCTTTAGTGCTGATTCTTATGTCCAATGAGAGAATTCCTGGTGACATTTATGAAAACTGAATTCTTTGGGAGAGGTTCTGTTTTTAGGAAAATAAGAAATTTTAGGAACTCAAATACCTTTGGCTCAAAATAATTCTTTTGTCTGTGTGGCATATTTTGGGATGGTATATACCTTCTCCGCTTCAATGCCTACTATATGAATATTCAGTTGATACATTAGAATATTAACAATAAACTTATTAATGCTAATACGTCTTTGTTGATGGTCTGATTAATTTTGGAACAGTACGATAGACATCCCTGAAGAGACCTTTGGAGTTTTAGTTCTAGAAACACTAAAAAACTGTTATTTTAACTGCACTGTATTCTCCTCTTTGCTGAAGGAAAAAATGCATTAAATCGATGCAGTCAGTTGTAAATCACATTGTGTATTCTTGACCTGGGTTTAACTACTCTGTTTTGCAGGTGGAGAGCAGGTGCTTCTTTTCTTTGTAGATGTGTATGTGCATGCTGTTTGCCTTTACATTTATTGCTGAAGTTGGTTCCAAAAAAAAAAAAAATGTTGTTCAGTTCTAGCCCATGCTTGGAGTTTACTTCTGTAAATTAAACTTGACAAAACAGGGGGCTGTTTGAAAACCAGCTGTGTGAATTTGCAAAACTTCTTTTATCTAGCAATATGATATAGAAAATTGAACCCTGTGTGTGCATCAGTACAGTATATTAACTATAGAAAATGTTTGTGAGGGAGCTTTGTTTGTAACTACTTTGAGTCAGGAGATTTAGGATCTTATCTTGTTGAATAAGCTGGTTTTGTACAAATCCAGAGGAGACCAAATGGCCCAATAAATTTTCTGTGTGTGTGTGTGTGTGTGTTTAATATTCTGCACTAGGGTCATCCTTGCTTTGGACTGAGGAGATAGATAAACTTCAGTGGGAGCTGTACAGAATTACACTATACTACTACAGAAAACATTTAATGTTTTCATGACTCACTGAGTGCTATTGACAAAACCCGCCAGATATAGTAAGATGGTATACAGGCCTTCTGATCTGGTTTTTTACAGTTTATATTTGACTTATATTCAAAGTGGCCACTGGTATACTTGAAGAAAAGAGGTTGTTCTGTTCTATAAGGTCATACAGTTTTAATCAATTGCTAAATATCCCTAGAGAACAAGAAATACATCTTCCAGTATATTACTTTGAATAGAAAAAATTTGTAAGAAGTGTTTTTAATAATGATGATAAAACATTATAATATAAAAATGCATTTCAAGAAGATAATGCATATGAATGAGTGCTTATACTTTCAAAAGGGAAAGCTTCCACCAGTTCTTTAGACAGATCACGTAAGCTGCTCTCATCTCTGTCAGAAAACACCATGGACAGTCAGAGAAGGAGTGTTTCTATACCTTTCCACTCTGAAGCAAGTCTATGCCTGTAGCTAGTCTAGATTGCCTCTTGCCCAACTAAAATAAGAGTAGAGAAGTGAGTATGGGCTTCCCAGGCGGCACTAATGGTAAAGAACCTGCCTGCCAATGCAGGAAACATAAAAGACACGGGTCTATTCGTTGGTTCAGGAGAATCCCGTGAAGGAGGGCATGGCAACCCACTCCAGCATTCGTGCCTGGAGAATCCCCTGGACAGAGGAGCCTAGCAGACTATAGTCCATAGGGTTCCACAGAGTCAGACATGACTGAAGTGACTTAGCATGCATGCGTGCATGTATAGAGCTATAAATATTGTGCAGAAAGATACACTAAGTCCAGGTTCCCTAGTATGAATTTCAGCTGTCTTCATCTCCCAGCCTTTCTCATTCATGTATATACAAGGCCTTTAATCTTACTGGCTACAGTTTAGTTCAGTCATTCAGTCATGTACGACTCTGCGATCCCATGGACTACAGCATGCAAGGCTTCCCTGTCCATCACCAACTCCCAGAACTTGCTCAAACTCATGTTCATTGAGTCAGTGATGCCATCCAATGAACTCATCCTCTGTCATCCCCTTCTCCCACCTTCAGTCTTGCCCAGCTTCAGGGTCTTTTCCAAGGAGTCAGTTCTTCATATCAGGTGGTCAACATATTCGAGTTTCAGCTTCAGCATCAGTCCTTCCAATGAACAGTCAGGACTGATTTCGTTGAGGATTGACTGGTTTGATCTCCCTGCAGTCCAGGGGACTCTCAAGAGTCTTCTCCAACACCACAGTTCAAAAGCATCAGTTCTTCAGTGCTCAGCTTTCTTTATAGTCTAACTCTCACATCCATATTTGACTACTGGAAAGAACATAGCTTCGACTAAACAGACCTTTGGTGGCAGAGTGATGTCTCTGCTTTTTAATATACTGTCTAGGTTGGTCATAGCTTTTTTGGTCATAGTGATTTTGGAACCAAAGAAAATAAAATCTCTCACTGTGTCCATTGTCTCCCAATCTATTGCCCATGAAGTGATGGGACTGCATGCCGTGTTTTAGTTTTCCGAATGCTGAGTTTTAAGCAAACTTTTTCACTCTCCTTTTTCACTTTCATCAAGAGGCTCTTTAGTTCTTCTGCCATAAGAGTGGTGTCATCTGTACATCTGAGGCTATTGATACTTCTCTCAGCCATCCTGATTCCATTTGTGCTACATCCAGCCCAGCATTTCGCATGATGTACTCTGCATATAAGATTCTTCTTAGGGTCTCTTTGAATCATCAGTTCTTCAGTGCTCAGCTTTCTTTATAGTCTAACTCTCACATCCATATTTGACTACTGGAAAGAACATAGCTTCGACTAAACAGACCTTTGGTGGCAGAGTGATGTCTCTGCTTTTTAATATACTGTCTAGGTTGGTCATAGCTTTTTTGGTCATAGTGATTTTGGAACCAAAGAAAATAAAATCTCTCACTGTGTCCATTGTCTCCCAATCTATTGCCCATGAAGTGATGGGACTGCATGCCGTGTTTTAGTTTTCCGAATGCTGAGTTTTAAGCAAACTTTTTCACTCTCCTTTTTCACTTTCATCAAGAGGCTCTTTAGTTCTTCTGCCATAAGAGTGGTGTCATCTGTACATCTGAGGCTATTGATACTTCTCTCAGCCATCCTGATTCCATTTGTGCTACATCCAGCCCAGCATTTCGCATGATGTACTCTGCATATAAGATTCTTCTTAGGGTCTCTTTGAATTTTTTTTTTTCTCCATGAATAAAACAATTTCTGATCAAGGATTTTAATCTCCGGTTACCAGTGATACTTTCTAATTAGACAGGTGGATGCCTTGTTCATAATTAATTTCAATGAGAATTGATGAATTACAAGATATCAGAGCACTGTGATGCAAAATAGTTTCTCACTGAGCTGTCCTCAGTCCAGTTGAGTTCAGTTCAGTTGCTCAGTTGCGTCTGACTTGTGAAACCATCGACTGCAGCGTGCCCTTTTTCCCTGCCCATCACCAGCTCCCTTAGCTTACTCAAACTCGTGTCCATCGAGTAGGTGTCCAACCATCTCATCCCCTGTCCCACCCTTCTCCTCCTGCCCTCAACCTTTCCCAGCTTCAGGGTCTTTCCCAATGAGTCAGTTCTTCACATCAGGTGGCCAAAGTGTTGGAGCTTCAGCTTCAGAGTCAGTCTTTCCAACGAATATTTAGGACTAATTTGAATTAACTGTTTTGATCTCCTTGAAGTCCAAGGGACTCTCAAGAGNTCTTTCCCAATGAGTCAGTTCTTCACATCAGGTGGCCAAAGTGTTGGAGCTTCAGCTTCAGAGTCAGTCTTTCCAACGAATATTTAGGACTAATTTGAATTAACTGTTTTGATCTCCTTGAAGTCCAAGGGACTCTCAAGAGTCTTCTCTAACACCACAATTCAAAAGCATCAGTTCTTTGGTGCTCAGCTTTCTTTATACTCCCAACTGTCACATCCATGCATGACCACTGGAAAAATAATGGCTTTGACTAGACAGACCTTTGTTGACAAAGTTATGTCTCCACTTTTTGATATGCTGTCTAGGTTGGTCATAGCTTTTTTTCCAAGGAGGAAATGTCTTTTAATTTCACAACTGCAGTCACCATCTGTGGCAATTTTGGAGTCCAAGGAAATAAAGTCATCCACTCTTTCCATTGTTTCACTATCTCTTTGCCATGAAGTGATGGGACCAGATACCATCTTAGTTTTTTGAATGTTGAGTTTTAGCCAACTTTTCCACTCTCCTGTTTCACCTTGAACAAGAGGCTCTTCAGGTCTTCTTTGCTTTCTGCCATTAGGATGGTGTCATCTGCATTATCTGAGGTTATTGATATTTCTTCTGGAAATCTTGATTCCAACATGTGCTTCATACAGCCCAGCATTTCACATGATGTACTCTGCATATAAGTAAAATAAACAGGGTGACAGTATACAGCCTTGAGGTGCTCCTTTCCTGATTTGGAACCAGTCTTTTGTTCCATGTCCAGTTCTAACTGTTGCTTCTTGACCTCATACAGATCTCTCAGGAGGCAGGTCAGGTGATCTGCTATTTCCATATCTTGAAGAATTTTCCACAGTTTTTCATGATCCACACAGTCAGAGGTTTTGGTGTAGCCAATAAAGCAGAAGTTGATGTTTTTCTGGAACTCTCTTGCTTTTTCTATGATTCAATGGATGTTGGCAATTTGGCCTCTGGTTCCTCTGCCTTTTCTAAATCCAGATTGAATATCTGGAAGTTCACAGTTCACGTACTGTTGAAGCCTAGCTGGGGTAATTTTGAGCATTGGTTTGCTAGCATGTGAGATGAGTGCAATTGTGCAGGAGTCTGAACATTTTTTGGCATTGCCTTTCTTTGTGATTAGAATAAAAACTGACCTTTTCCAGTCCTGTGGCCAGTGTTGAGTTTTTCAGATTTGCTGACATATTGAGTGCAGCACTTTCACAGCATCATCTTTTAGGATTTGAAATNGTTGTGCGGTAGTTTGAGCATTCTTTGGCATTGCCTTTCTATGGGACTGGAATGAAAACTGACCTTTTCCAGTCCTGTGGCCACTGCTGAGTTTTCCAAATTTGCTGGCATGTTGAGTGCAACACTTTCACAGCATCATCTTTCAGGATGATTTGAAATAGCTCAACTGGAATTCCATCACCTCCACTAGCTTTGTTCGTAGTGATGCTTTCTAAGGCCCACTTGACTTCACATTCCAGGATGTCTGGCTCTAGGTAAGTGATCACATCATCATGATTATCTGGGTCATGAAGCTCTTTTCTGTAAGTGCTCCATAAATGTTAGCTAGTGTTTCTATTAGACAAGATATACTCTTCCATTACTGATTCTAGCTGTTCCTCCCTTTTCACCACATCTTCTTTTTCTAACACAGCATACCTTTCCTTTGGCTAAAATCTCATGTTAACTTGATTCATAACCTATACTTTGTTAATTTATATACACATGTGAGATAATAGTATTGTTCCCATTCATTTCCTTATTTTCTGCCAAAACTTATCAGTCTTCTCTGATGTTGTATTCTCTTGTCCTATCTGACATTCTCTGTATGAATATGGTTTATATGGGCATTTTTCCTTTCCTGAAAATTTCAGGAATTTCAGGTTGGCACTCTTCTATCAAATGTATTTCTTCCAACCCATGTAAAAATGTTCTGGCCTCTGCAGGAGACCACTGTCCCAGACATCTGAACTCACCCCTACCCATAAAGAAAGCTGACTGGTCACTTCTCACATGCTCCCTTATCTTGCAAAGTCACAGCCTTTTCCTGGAAGGAAAGACAAACACATCTTATACCTGATGTCCTTCATCTTCCTACCTAGAACTTAAAAATTGCACAGAGGGACCTTTTGGACAGCTCTGACAATGGTCTATAAGCCCAGGTGAGCCATTAGAAGTTAGTCCTAAAAGGATTTGATCAAGAACAGACTCTTTGTCCTAACTCAGATATAATCAAGTGCCAGAAATATGTGGCTACACAGCTAATGAGGATCTGAGCGGTCAGGAAGGAGAGAGATGCAAAGTTGAACTCTGAATAGTGTGAGCTCTCTTATGTCTAAGAGAGTCTGAAGGGTCACGCATTCATTATGCTTGTGTGGTTCCTGCCCAGCAAGGCACTGGAGATGCTCAGAGTATGGGTTGTGTGATGGATAAGGGGAACAAGGACTGAACTATTCTCACATTCATTATACCTGGAGATTTATTCCATGTAAAGAATCTCTGAATTATAATAGATACCTTTACCATACGTACAGTCTTAACTTGGTCCTTTTTCCTATGGGAGTTTATGATGTATAACAAGATGTAAGCTCAGGCCTGCCTCTGATGAGAGCGTCTCTCCACATTCATTAAATTTAATTAAATTCATAGTCTCACTCTCTTATTTTCTCATGTGAAACTTCTGTGCTGGGAGAGGGAGTCTGCCTTTTTTATTTCATCTTACTTATCCGACCTGCCCTTGAAAACTGCAGTTCCCTTTGAAAGTGGAGTTTGGGATCATCTTTTATTTCCATGGGCATCTATCACATATCTTCTTAAACTAATGACAATAAAAGCATCTACTGATATTAAGTACCTACCATGTTTCAGGCTCTGTTCCGCAGTGACTCGGTTCTGACCTCGCCCCAAGGAGGGTGCTATTCTCATGCCTGTGTTGTGTCCCCGTACCTCCTTTCCTCATAACATTTTGCACCCATAACATGGGGCACCCCCAGTTTGCCCTTACCCTTGGGCCCAGGGTACCCCATTGTGACCAGAGGACTCGACACCCCCAAATGTGTTTGGGGGAACACATTGCCACCCTGACTAAACTTAACTCTTTCTGGTCCCAGGTGGGAGTATTGAAATTGTAAGGAACTCTCCAGAAAATAGACTCACTGTGATTGTGAGGTGAACCATCCTAAACAGGTTGCTTATGATTTCAACGGGTGAAAATGCTTATCAAAATCAAAGCCAAACCTTTTTTATAAAATCATATTTTAGCTATTTCAATAATACCAGAGAGTGGAATATATCAGAAATACTGCACTGTTTGGAAGATTGTCTAGAATATACACCTCCATAACACATCTGCCCTTAAGCACAAACATTCAATTTACAGTTCTTGTTACTAGTTCTGATGGTTCCCATGAACACTGGGATTATTATTTCCTGGGCTGATGCTTCACCAGCTTGCTCCCAGCAGCAGAGCAGAGAGTAAACGTGAATCCCAAGAACTACAGACTAGCCTAAAGTGACCCTTTGGAAAAAGGCACTGCCTTTGAAGAGTCCCAGGTTTTACTTCACAAGTTGTATGGGTTTTGCTTTCTATTCCTTAGTATATATAATTGTTTTTAATTTCACAAATAGCATTGAGTAACATGGCTGGGAAATGTGATATACGTAACTTCTGGTCAAAGAGTTTTAACTTCTGGAAAGGCAGGAAGGGACCGGATGCTCGGTGTCCTTCAGTAAGGAGAGCTTCAGTCTGTGTCTCCATCAGGATGTCCCTGTGCTTATCTTCTCCGTGTTTGACCCCTCTTTGCTGCTGAGATCATCTTTCATTTTGCATCTTGGCCTTTCATATTTGTTTTGACTAATATTTTGATTATTTTTTGAATAAATGGAGTCTTGAAAAAACAAGGCTTGCTTTCCGGCCTTCACCAGTGCCCTTTCATCCATTCCTGCTGCTGCTGCTGCTAAGTTGCTTCAGTCGTGTCCGACTCTGTGTGACCCCATAGACGGCAGCCCACCAGGTTCCCCCGTCCCTGGGCTTCTCCAGGCAAGAACACTGGAGTGGGTTTCCATTTCCTTTTCCAGTGCATGAAAGTGAAAAGTGAAAGTGAAGTCGCTCAGTCATGTCTGGCTCTTCGTGACCCCATGGACTGCAGCCCACCAGGCTCCTCTGTCCATGGGATTTTCCAGGCAAGAGTACCGGAGTGGGATGCCATTGCCTTCTCCGGTCCATTCCTGAGGCAACCTTAACTCAAGATAACTCCCAAACTCCCCTCTGAATTAAACCCATCTGAATAAACTTGGGTTTGTCTTCATTCTTCCACTCTCTCATTTTAGTACTGTTCACATTGTCAGATCTTGTTTTAAAAATAACTAAATAATCTATGTATAGTAGCCTTAGATCTTTTTCCAGGGCAAAGTTAAAATGATTCCTATAAATACACATAAGATCATCACAAATGGGAGAAAGAGAAAAGCATGAAGTGACTAATAAAATTATACTGTTTATGATATCTATAACAATGACGATGGTAAATAAGGCTGGTAAACATAAGCAGCAGCTAGGGAAAACATGAGTTCACATGGGCTCACTTAGAGGCCCAGTCTTTATCTTCAGACAGCCTTCCTGGATTTTTGCCAAACTCAGAGTAGAAATGCCACTGATGACTATAACCACATTTGGGTGAATCTAGAAGTGTGTTTCTGTTTCACTGTTTTATTTATAACTCTTTTTGACTGCCTTCATTTACCCCCACCCCCATCATCCTTTAATAAAGTTGAGATGTTGGAATTCCTAAATGACTACAGAAAGAGTGCTGCAGAATACTTTGTTGATTTGACTGACACATGAACTTTCATGTGATTTTGGTATGGAATTACTAAGGGAGGCGAAACATTTATTAAAGATGTCCGATTCTAGACACTCATGTTACCAGTTGTGGTAGATTGTATCATTTCTTCAAAACATTGTCTGCCCCTCTTTAGTGGATTTATTCCTGCAAACTCCCTTCCTGGGGAAGGATTTTATTGGTCAGGCTTAAGGCAATGACACCCACTCCAGTACTCTTGCCTGGAAAATCCCATGGACGAAGGATCCTGGAAGGCTGCAGTCCATGGGGTTGCTGAGGGTTGGACATGACTGAACGACTTCACTTTCACTTTTCACTTTGATGCATTGGAGAAGGTAATGGAAACCCATTCCAGTGTTCTTGCCTCGAGAATCCCAGGGATGGGGTAGCCTGGTGGGCTGCCATCTGTGGGGTTTCACAGAGTCAGACACAACTGAGGTGACTTAGTTGCAGTAGCCATATAACTTACTTTAACCAAACAGCTGTGAGCCTGAGTAACACATGCCTCATTCAAGAAGATGCTGTTAAGAGTCCCCCTGTGGTTTTCCACTGTTCTTTCCCTCTACCATGAGAAAAAGATGCCCACATTAAGGGCATCTCCTTTAATCAGATCCTGGAGTGAGAAGATCATGTGAAACAGACCCTATGAGTGAGAAACAAATCCGGGATTTTTAGCCGCTGAGATGAGGTTGTTTATCACAGCAACATAACCTAGCAATGGCTATGTGACACGCCAGTGAAATCTTATCAGGCAATTTTACCTATCCATGAGCAATGGTAGATGGTTTTTGATATAGTGTATCTACTATATCTTTAATATATTAGTCATGCAAGAGAAATGCAGCTGGAGACTATAGTCCTTGATTATTTTCAGCAAAATCCTTTCTTAAATTTTACTTTTTGATAAATAAGGACATATAGGGTCTAATATTGTGGAATTTTTCCTTCTCCTCTTTGTATTTTAAAGAACATCCATAAGTGAGCGCATTGTATAGACCTATAGTACCTTGTCAACTAAACTGGTTTTCTAGGTACAATTATGAGGTATTATGCAACAGGCAAGATTCCTGGGTTTCAAGGTCTGGTAGACTGGGTTCCCCAGGAAGAAGAATCTGAGATGGAAGCTGCTTAGGATGCAAGGAGTTTAAGGATAACTCTTGGAGTCAATACTTGTGGAAGGGAAGGGAAGAAAGCATGACTGGGCAGAGAGGAAAGTTGGACTGTCACACAGTCTGGAGAGAGGACTCAGCCTGCCTCACAGGGAGCTCTGAAATGGTTTGAAGAACCAGGCTTCAGGGTTCTTGGCCTGACACTTGGCAAGTTGGCATTGCCAACACCTGGCAATGGGGTTGCCATTCACTGAGATGGAACAGACAGTTCAAGGAGCAGCTGGAGAAGTGAGGGCAATAATGGGAACTCAGCTGTGCACACATTAAGCTAGCAATGCCTGTTGGACATCCGATCAGCACCCAGATATGTAAACCTGGAAATCATGGAAGGGTTCAGAGTTATGCATTTGGGGATCTCTACCATAGAGATGGACTTTTAAGCCATAAGAATGAATGAGATGGCTTACTAAGTGGGGTGAGAATGAGTGAGACTGCTTAGGAGTGAGTGTGAGGAGGAAAAACAAAACGGAACCAAGCCAAAGGCACTTCATGGTCCGAGTGTGGGGAGATGGGGCAGCTCCAGCAGGAGAAAGAGCAGGAGTAGTCGGAGCGGTGGGCGGAATCCAGGCCAGACAGCTATCCCAGAAGCCAAGCGGAGAACGTGCCTCAGCAGGAGACACAGGAGAATGAAGGCGCCAGGCACGTGGTCTCAAGGATGTTTTACCAGGGTTGGCTCCTGGGCTGTTTGAACCTGATCTGCATCAGCCAGCATCTAGGCTTATGTGAAGGGTTACCGAACGTGCATGCATGCTTGCATCCCTTTGGAGTGTTAACAATAAAAGTCCAGCTCATCATTTCCAAAACAAGCCTGATATTCTAGAGGAGTGAATCGAGGGTATACAAGATGTTTCAAAGCATTCGATCAGGACTAGTTATTTCATTTCTGTTTTTCTGAAAGCACCTATTTTAACAAGTTGTTTTTGGACTCTTGCCTGGAAAGCTAAAAAAAGCCAGAAGCTGTCTGTCGTCTTGAGCCCGCAGCCTAGCACAGTACATGAGAAGAATGTGTGAATATCCACTGGGGCACTGGTACAGTCATGCTCAGAAGTGGCAATACCAAATAAAAACAACCTGGAAATTTCATTTGCTACTAGCTGACTTTGAGAATGCTTTTCTCTTTTCTTAAATAAGACTTTTGAAGAGAGGGAAGCAGCAATAGGAATTTTAAAACAAATATTTTCAGAAGACAAAAAGGTTGACTTATTTTCTTTTTAGTAACTTCAAGCAGAAATGTGAACACACTTTTAAAAACTGTAGTGAAGATGACTTTTTTCTTGATAAGAATACAATGTTTGGGGAGAATATGGATCAAATATTTCCTCCTGAATCACTGTGTCATACTACATTTGGTATGATTTCATGAACTTCAAATATATTTTAAGACAGGGAAATGGAAGGAAGTAGTTAAATAAATGAATATTCAAGGCAATTTAAAGTAAAGAAGTTTCCTTTCCATAGGAAAGGAAATAACATTAATTATTTTTAATGTTCATTTAAAATTTAAATGTAACAAAAAATAAATAAATAACAAATTTAAGTGTTATTCACAGGACAGCTATTGGAAAGTTTGTACCTCTGAGCAAATTTTCTTTTTTTAAAGGAAACTTTTTTTTTGTTTTTTTTTTTTTGCTTTTGAGTAGCTTATTAAGAGTAAGAAAATTCATTAAGCAACTATCGTTTATTTCTATCATACTTTGGTTAGGTATTTACGAAAATTAATGGTAACTTATTTCTTCACACTCTGCATTTAAACATTAGTGTGTTACTGGATTATTGCCCCACCCTGCATCCTCTAGGCCCCAAGTCCCTCCAGGAGCTTTCTCTAGTGTCTAGAGTCTCTGGTGTCTAGAGCCTCTGGGTCCAAGCAATTACTCCTTTTGCCGCATGAGAAGCCACTTGGGGGCGACATCTTGCTGCAGTCGCAGTGGCTGAGCCCTGTGAGAGGGAGGGCTCCCGAAAGCTGCAAACCTCAGTTTCAAAACTGGGAGAAGGCAGCCCCTTGCTAAACTGCTTTTTTTTTTTTTTTTTTTGGCCATTCTCTACCCCAAGGCAGCTCTTTCTCTCTGTGAAAACAGGCCCTTCACCTGATGCTTGAGGCTTCTTTTTCTATAGCAGGATTTTTCCAAACGTGAGCTGATAGGTTATGAAACCAATTTAGTGAGTAAGGAGGGAATTATTAATAATTACACAGGGACAGCAGGCATAAATTGGGACTGTCCTGGACAAACCATTCATACGCTTACCTGCTAGCTCAAAATCAGAATTAAAGAAAATGAAGTGAAATCAGAACAGAAAATATCAGTGTGTCCCATATGGAAAACGTGAAAGTGAAAGTATTAGTCACTAAGTCATGTCCGACTCTTTGTGCCCCCATGGGGTGTAGTCTGGTAGATCCTTTGTCCATGGGGTTCTCCAGGCAAGAGCGCTGAAGTGGGGTGCCATTTCCTCCTCCAAGGGATCTTCCTGACCCAGGGATCAAACCCACGTCTCCTACATGGCAGGCAGATTTTTTACGCTTTGAACCACCAGGGAAGCCCATAGAAAGTGTAAATAGTGGTTAACGACATGTGTTGGGAGCAGGTAAGACCCGTTTCTTACTGGAGTCAAGGACGAAAACATTTGAAAGTCACGCTCTATAGGGCTGAGCCTAGCCTGCAGAGGGGACTTTGGGAAAGGCCATTATGCTTTCCTTGTAGGTCGGTCTCTACTCCAGCCTCCTTTCACCCTAATCAAGGCTCTCAAAAAGCACAAGTCTTACGATTAAACTCATCCCACTGGAACCCTAGCACTGGGCCTGGACTAAAGCAAAGTTTCCTGAAACATCTTGTCTTTGCTTATAGGATAACACTTTTCTTCTCTGAAATAACTGAGGAATATAAGTGGTTTGTCTATCATTTGTTGTTGTTTAGTTAAGTTGTGTCCAACACTTTGAGACCCCATGGACTATAGCCTGCCAGGCTCCTCACTCCATGGGATTTCCCAGGCAAGAATACTAGAGTTAGTTGCTATTTTCTCCTCTAGAGGATCTTCCCGACCCAGGAATCAAACCGGCATTTCCTGCATTGGCAGGTGGATTCTTTACTGCTGGGAGCCAGACATCTTGGAATGTAAAGTCAAGTGGGCCTTAGAAAGCATCACTAAGAACAAAGCTAGTGGAGGTGATGGAATTCCAGTTGAGCTGTTTCAAATCCTGGAAGATGATGCTGTGAAAGTGCTGCACTCAATATGCCAGCAAATTTGGAAAACTCAGCAGTGGCCACAGGACTGGAAAAGGTCAGTTTTCATTCCAATTCCAAAGAAAGGCAATACCAAAGAATGCTCAAACTACCGCACAACTGCACTCATCTCACACGCTAGTAAAGTAATGCTCAAAATTCTCCAAGCCAGGCTTCAGCAATATGTGAACC
>SJYX01024435.1:74360-85155 GCA_006410675.1 Oreotragus oreotragus | reverse complement strand
GGGGGCAGGAGAAGAAGGGGAAGACAGAAGATGAGATGGCTGGATGGCATCACTGACTCGATGGCCGTGACTCTGAGTGAACTCCCCATGTTGGTGATGGACAGGGAGGCCTGGCCTGCTGCGATTCATGGGGTCGCAAAGAGTTGGACACGACTGAGCGACTGAACTGAACTGAACTGAAATAGCACAAAGGCAAATCAGGCATGTCAAGGAATTTGACCTCAGAATCAGGTAGACCTGAGTCTACATTCTACCTCCTCTACTTCCTAGCTGTGGGAACTGACTTTCTTTGAGCTTCCGTCTCCTCATCTGTAACATGGGGGTAATTCTCATCTGCTGCTTTCTTGAGCAGTGGACTCAGTCATCCTGCGCAGTGCCTGGCAGGTGGCAAGTGATCCGTAACCTGCGTCTTCTCTGGTCCTGTCTTCCTCCCCCTGCCTTGTGTTGCCAGACTCCGCTCGCCAAGTGCTTACATACAGACCAATTTGCCCAAGGTCACAGAACACATTAGTGAAGAAATAGGAGGATACTCCTCCATCTCCAGGTTTCCAGGCTTCTGCTGAGCCAGACTGTCTCCTCATTAAGCATTATTACTGTTATACTTCTTCCATTTAAGCCATTTACATAGTATCTCTGTAGTCTTGGCTGACTCCGAACTGAAGGAATAATCAGAATGAAGAGGTTTTCTGACATTGAAATCAGCTGAAGGGTAAGTGCTCCTGATAGAATGACTTTCCCAGCTAGTGTAATTGGCTGTTGCTAGAAAAATATTCCCATTATTTACAAATTTGGAGGGCCCTGGAAATTCATTATCATTTTATTAGAAATAGTATTTACAATGTATAACCATAAAGTCATCAGGGTTTCTGGAATGAGATGGTTAAGAATTAGAATGACTCTATAGTGACTGTAATGCAGGCTTCAGATGAGTTAGGATGAAATAAAATCATTTAGAATGACAAGCTCAATGCAATGAGACAAATGAAGTTATATGGTCAAGATGTGCTTGTTGGGCAACTGCATAAATACAAGGGGTGACTTTGTAGTGAAAAGTTACTCCAGGGAGGGTTGATTCCTAAAAAAAGCTAGACTATATGGCCAATGTTGGCATATGAACTAAATATGTCTATTAATTAATTTACCGATTAACCAAAACTCCTTGGTCTTTATAGTTAGTGAGCAGAGGTATAGCTATGAGATCACCCCATTTTATTCAAGTTTCTAGAGACAGACTCCATCGCAGACATAAACTAAGTCTCCACAACAGTATCAGTATATACATATTTTTTTTTCATTTGTTTTATTGAAATTTAGTACTTTGGCCACCTGATGCAAAGAGCCAACTCAGTTCAAAGATCCTGATGCTGGGAAAGATTGAAGGCAAAGGAGAAGTGGTTGGCAGAGTCTGCGATGTTTAGATAGCATCACCAACTCAATGGACATGACTTTGAGCAAATTCTGGGAAATCGTGGAGAACAGAGGAGCCTGGCATGTTACAGTCCATGGGATTACAAAGAGTCAGACAGGACTTAGTGATTGAACAACAGCAAAGTTGATTTACAATGTTGTGTTAATTTCTACTGTACAGCAAAGTGATTCAGAAATGCCTGTATACACATTCTTTTTCATGTTCTTTTCCATTATAGTTTATCACAGGATATTGAATATAATCCCCTGTGCTATACAGTAGGAACTTCTGTTCATCTGTTCTCTGTTATTGTCAGCATACTTTAGAAGAAAGCCACAAAATGAAACGAACTGGAGTTAGTGATGGGGAACTTTGAAGGTAAAGTTTCAACACCTTAAATTTAGTCACACAGAGAAAGACATGTATGAGATCACTGAAATGTGGAGTCTGAAATATGATACAGATGCATTTATCTACAAAACAAAAGCAGACACACAGATAGAGAGAACACACTTGAGGCTGCCGAGCTGGAGGAGGAGTGGGGCGGGGATGAAGGGGAGTGTGGGGTTAGCAGATGCAGACTAGCATATATAGGATGGATAAGCTACGTGGACCTCCTCTATAGTGCATGGAGCTATATACAATAGCCTGTGATAAACCATAGTGAAAAGGAAGATAAAAGAGAAGGCACACGTGTATATAACTGACTCACTCTGCCATACAGCAGAAATTCACACAACACTGAAAGTCAAACTATACTTTGATTAAAATTTATAAAAATTAAAAAAAGAATTGTTTTGACTTAGTTTAGTCCCATTTCAAGCGTGTACATGAGAAGCAGGGAAACCTGAGTTTCCCAGCATCTGATCACCTGAATAAGAAGATATCCAGTTTGCAGATCTGCAAACATAGGAAATCAAATCCTAAGTAGGATGGAGTTATTTCTTGCACGGGTGCTTATAGAGCACCTTTTCTGTGGTGGTCTAGAAGCATGTGGCAGACTAGGGTGTCTGCTGACCCCACCTCAACAGCACAAGGGGGAGGCAACACCAGACTCACCCACCCGACACCCCAGGAGCTGGAGTCCTGCCCTGGGGGAAACAAAGCACCCACTCAAAGAATTCTTGCTTAGATGGGGAATGGAGACAAGGGGAGAAGGTGCTTCTCTTTACGTTCCAGAGCTTGACAACTTTAGGGGAAAGGGACAGTGGAGGAAGCTCTGGCCGTGTCCTATTAACATGGAAAACTTTCCCTCTGAACTCTGAGCATCGTTCATTCAACAAATATTTCTGGAGCACGTTGTGCTACTGCATGTCCACCTCAAAACTGCTTTTGCCTAACTCCCACTTCACAGATGGCTGAGAGATGAAAAATGAATTGTCCAAACCACACAACCAATGTGTAGGCAGGAGCAGGGGTGGAATTTTAATCCAGATATGTTCCTTTCTCTTTTCTTTTTCTAGGACTTATTTCTTTTTATGCATGTAGTTTTCACCACACTGGGTCTTCACTACCGCAAACCTTCTCCAGATGTGGCAAGCAGGCTTGTCCTCATGGCGGCTCCCCTCGTTCAGAGAACACGTTCCGGCCGCACTGGCTTCCGCAGTTGCAGCACACAGGCTCGGAAGTTGTGTCAAGGGCTTAGTTGCCCTGTGTCATGTGGGATCTTTCCAAACCAGGGATCAAACCTGTGTCCCCTACTTTGGCAGACAGATTCTTAAGTACTGGAGCACCAGGGAAGCCCCCAAAATGAGTTTCTTTCTAAAAGCAACATACTTATGATAGCCAAAACATGTTATCTCCTGGAAGTCCCCTGGGCATCGTTCTGGCACCGTTCCTCACCTTAGATGTGGAAACTGAGTCTCAGGCAAGTCCTTTTCTGTCTGATTTGAATCCATAAACATTTACTTGTCAGACATGGTTCAAGAAGGACCTGCACCTCCAGGAATTCCCAGGCCAGCTGATTTGACACATTTCCAGTCTCGGGTGGCAAAAATGGCACACTCACACCCACACACAGTTAGGCTCTCACAGTACAGAGATCTGTGCACAGGCAGTGGAACCACAAGCCTCAGTAGGTCTTGCTGACTGACTTGATCACAGGTGCCTCTACTGAACATTTGTCCAACAAAGGAAGACCCCAGTAATATTTATTTATGTGATTTCTTTTCTTTCCCAGTGCTCTAGGGGCGACATCTGTCTGCCAAGACTGCAGTTAATTTGAAAGCTCCCAGTCTCTCCTCATTTTGGATCACAAGGCAGGTAGCAGCATCAATCCAAACACATGTGAACTCTAAACTTCAGCCCAGAGTCAGGACAGGGCACAAGACTGTTTCTGTTGTTCAGTTACTCAGTTGTGTCCGACTGTTTGTGATCCCATGGACTGCAGCACACCAGGCTTCCCTGTCCATCACCAACTCCCAGAGCTTGCTCAAACTCTTGTCCATTGAGTCGGTGATGCCATCCAACCATCTCATTCTCTGATGCCCCCTTTTCCTCCTGCCTTCGATCTTGCCCAGCATCAGGATCTTTTCAAATGAGTCAGCTCTTCACAACAGGTGGCCAAAGTATTGGAGCTTCAGCTTCAGCATCAGCCCTTCCAATGAATATTCAGGATTGATTTCCTTTAGGATGGACTGGTTTGATCTCTTTATAGTCCAAGGGACTCTCAAGAGTCTTCTCTTTTGAACACCACAGTTCAAAAGCATCAGTTCTTCAGTGCTCAGCTTTCTTTATACTCCAGCTCTTATATCTATACATGACCACTGGAAAAACCATAGCTTTGACTAGACAGAGCTTTATCAACGAAGTAACGTCTCTGCTTTTTAATTTGCTATCTAGGTTTATCATAACTTTTCTTCCAAGTAACAAGTGTCTTTTAACTTCATGGCTGCAGTCACTGTCTGCAGTGATTTTGGAGCCCCAAGAAAATAAAGTCTCTCACTGTTTCCACTGTTTCTCCATCTATTTGCCATGAAGTCATGGGACTGGATTCCTTGATCTTAGTTTTCTGAATGTTGAGTTTTAAGCCAACTTTTTCACTCTCCTCTTTCACTTTCATCAAGAAGCTCTTTAGTTCTTCTTCACTTTCTGCCATAAGGGTGGTGTCATCTGCATATCTGAGGTTATTGATATTTCTCCCAGCAATCTTGATTCCAGCTTGTGTTTCTTCCAGTCCAGCATTTCTCATGATGTACTCTGCATATAAGTTAAATAAGCAGGGTGACAATATACAGCCTTGATGTACTCCTTTTCCTATTTGGAACCAGTCTGTTGTTCCATGTCCAGTTCTAACCGTTGCTCTGGACTTGCATGCAGGTTTCTCAGGAGGCAGGTAAGGTGGTCTGGTATCCCCATGTCTGTAAGAATTTAAAGAGCACAAGATGGAGAACAGTGTGGTGATTCCTTAAAAATCTGGAAGTAGAACTACCATACGACCCAGAAATCCCACTGCTGGGCATACACACCAAGGAAACCAGAATAGAAAGAGACACATGGACCCCAATGTTCATCGCAGCACTGTTTATAATAGCCAGGACGTGGAAGCAACCTAGATGTCCATCAGCAAACGAATGGATAAGAAAGCTGTGGTACATACACACAACGAAGTATTACTCAGCCATTAAAATGAATACATTTGAATCCGTTCTAATGAGGTGGATGAAACGAGCCTATTCTACAGTGCAAAATAAGCCAGAAAGGAAAACACCAATACAGTACACTAACGCATATATATGGAATTTAGAAAAATGGTAATGATGACCCTATATGTGAGACAGCAAAAGAGACACAGATGTAAAGAACAGTCTTTTGGACTCTGTGGGAGAAGGCAAGGGTGGGATGATCTGAGAGAATAGCATTGAAACATGTATATTATCATATGTGAAAGAGATCGCCAGTCGAGGCTCGATGCATGAGACAGGTTACTCAGTGCTGGTGCTGTGGGATGACCCTGGAGGATGGGATGGGGAAGGAGGTGGGAGGGGGGTTCAGGATGGGGAACATATGTATATTTATGGCTGATTTATGTCAATGTACGGCAAAACCACTACAATGTTGTAAAGTAATTAGCTTCCAATTAAAATTAAAAATAAATAAATAAATATAAAAAATTAAAAAAATAAAGACCACAGGAAGGAGAATGAAACTGTCAAGGGTGCTCCTTCTCCAGGCCCACATCTGGCTCAGAGAAGTGTCCCAGAGAAATAACTGGGGCACAGGAGGGGCTTTTTTCATCTGTCGTTCATCAGGGACAGAGAAGGAAATAGGCTGATGTGATAGGTGGTGCTGGGGTGGTGGTTGGAAGAAGGATGCAAAGGGCACAAAGTTAAACATCCCAAAGGGTTTCTTTTTGAAGACAGCACGTCTGAGAAGTAAGCGCAGGAATCCAGCATAGACTGCTGATGCATTCATACATTCATGTAGCAGTGCGGAAGTACGTATTTCCAACTGTCACTTTTTTCACTGTGAAGCGTGTGTTATCATTTAGTCCCTAAATCATGTCTGACTCTTTTGCAGCTTCATGGACCTTTAGCCCACCAGGTTCCTCTGTCCATGGGATTTCCCAGGCAAGAATACCGGAGGGGGTTGCCATTTCCTTCTCCAGGGGATCTTCACAACCCAGAGATCAAACTGGGTCTCTGGAGTTGCAGGCAGGTTCCTTATTGCCGAGCCACCAGGGAAGCCCATGAAGCATATGATATAGAGAAAACTGTTTCGTGGATGGCCCGTGTTTGTAGCACCCTTCCCTCCCTTGATTTTAGAATCTAAGTTCAGGTTCTGTCTCTCATTTATCCCTGTGTGAATTTGCATAAACCGCTGACAGACTGAATCACAGTTTCTTCACCTGTGGAACAGGACTGATGACCATTCTGTCCTTTCCCTCCACTGGTCCTTAGGAGAACCAGATAATGGGCTGGAAATGAAACTGTAAGCTCCAGAAAGGACCCACAGAGTGACTGCTCAGAGTGAGCAGAGACTGAGAGCTTGAAACTTAACCTCCACGCTGCTGGCAAAAATAAACGTCTCCTGCAAAGCACTAGAGGGGATAGTGACTATGTAGATGTCATCAGGAGCTGTCTCCAAGATAATTGAGTCCACTAATGAAGGATCAAAGGAAGTGTTCAGATGTCTATTGTATCTATTCATCAGTTAATATTGAAAACACCTTATGTATCTGAACTCATGGTGTTAGCCCTTGAATACATACATGTTTCATGACTACCTTGGTTTGCTTTGGAAATCATTTCATGCGGTCCACTGAGGGTTAGTAAGATACAGAAAAAAAAAAAAAAACATTAGAGAGTAAAAGAAGGTTCTCCTTCCTTTAGGATGCTCCTAAGGCAAGTTCACACTCTTCCTTATCTCTCCAGATACACATCTATCCTAATCCAGATGTTAATGCTCCAGAGTTGACAGTACATTAGGTGAGCAACTGAAATATTATCCTGAGAAATGTCAGATTCCACTGCATAATGTTTATAATTTAACTGTTACTTAGCATCTATGGATAACACACATACTTGCAAATTGTTTTACAATCATTTTATAGTTGCTCTGTGAGAGATAATTAAAGCAAAACCACTTTAAGTGGAGCTACTCAGAGGGACAAATTTGTGCCAATAATGTGCTTATATAAATGCAAATTATCAGGAGTCTTAATACAGTGAAAACTGCTTAAATCATTTTTCATGCGACCAATATGTAAATATTATAATAGTTCCCTGATTTATAGAGTACTTTTCTTCCTAAAAGATAAATATATCTACCTAGCCATGCATTACTTAACAGAGCTTCCCAAATCCCAAAGGAAGAAATTCATTCATTTACTGATCCTGTCAACCAGATCCTACAACAACATCCAGCCCATAATAGGTCCTTAATTTTTAACAACTGAATGAATGAATGAGGAACTATTTTCACAAGGCCATAAGCATCTGTAGACTTCATGCAGAGAACGAGATTGTGGAGGGGGATGGTCATTAAAAGGTCAAGTTTACTACATCTGATGAAGCACTGAAGTAGTCAAGAGACTTGGCAAGAACAGAAGGAATGAAAACTGAAGGAAGGAGGGTAAGGTTTAGGCAGATGAGTGGAGGCTATTGTCTGAATGTGGAGGAAAGCTATTTTTCTAACCCTCAGAAAATGAAACTGAGAAAGAAGAAACAATGAGAAAATGCATTCGTAATTGGTGAAGTTAGTGTCTTGGAGAAGTATCCCCAGCGGAACAATAATCTGTACATTTAAGTACCTGAGAAGCCGATAACATTGTAATCTCGGGAGAATGGTGTCCTCATTAGCATAGGATGAGGCGGCAGCCTCATTCGAGGTAAGAACAGAGCAGTCCATGCCTTAGATTCTATGGGAACCCTGTTTCCTATGAGGGCAAAAACTTGTGGTAGAATTCACTGCAGGTATTTGACTGGGGAACCCTTTTTAAGAGGTACACTATTAACCACTCATGGAACTAATGTACTGAGGAATATAGTTTGGAAAATAATGGTTTAGAGCACAGAAAAATAGGGCAAAAGATCAGTTCCCATGGAGGTCATATTTCTTATAAAGAAACAAATCATGTTCTTGTTTATCTTTGGCACTTAACAATCACAAGAGATGACCCTAAGCCTTAAATCCTCAGACTTATGAATACTCCATATAACATATGTATATATAGGACATATGCTTATTATTAAACTATGTACGTATGGGATATAATATAGTATGACTATAATTGGGACACTGAAATGACCTCTTCAAAGTGGTTCCATGGACTGTAGCTCACCAAGCTCCTCTGTCCATGGAATTTCCCAGGCAAGAATATGGGAGTGGGTTTCTATTTCCCACTCCAAGGGATCTTTCCAACCGAGGCATCAAACTTGCATCTCCTGAGTCTCTGAACCACCTGGGAAGCCTGAGATCCCACGTTCATTCTGGCCAAAAAAATATTTTTAAAAAAAGAGACAGAGAGGGAAATGATGGTGATGATGGAAGAAAAAGGAATTCGTAAAAGAATATGGAGTGATGTAACAATAGAAAAATACCCTAAAGGAATAAGAGGAGACGTAGCCAAAACTTTATACTGATGGTGGAAAATGATGGCATACACTTATGACTTTAACAATTCTGGGAAAAAATTGTTAAAAGGAAGAGGCTCTGGAGTCAGATCACTTGGGCAAAGCATCACTCTCCTACTTCCTAGATAAATGACTTTCAACCAGTTAAACTTTCTTAAGCCTCGGTTTGCTACATAAAATTGAAATAACGATATTATCTGCCCTCTTACATTTGCTTTGATCCTTTCATGGGAGAATTTGTAGAATGGCACCTGGTGTGTATTAAACTCAATAACTGATGGTTTTATTATACCTCCCTTCTCAACAAATCTTTTATGCTTCCAAAGCTGGTTCCTACCAGCCTCCCTCGGTTAAACAGGTCTTGAAAGAGAAAGAAGCCCATTTTGGTGATGGAGATATCAATGCTACTTTCAAATCTTTTTATAAACGAGGTAGACTTGAAAAGTCCCATAGCGCAGAGCTGATTGAGGACATAGTAGCATGCTTCATTCCATGGGGTCCCACACGACTTAGTGACGCAACAACAAGGTGTTCAATGAACAAAAGGTGTTATAACATAAATCAGTGTAACTGAAAACTCACCCCAATTCTTAACCAAATTGCATGTCCAAAGAGTAACCCTTGCTCTGCAGATGTGGGCAGAGCTCACATGTGACCCACTGCTGGGAAAATGACCTGTGTACTGAAAACCAGTCCAGGCACCCCAGGAGAAGGAGAATCATAGATCATTTGAGGGGACAGAATGAAGGGAAGGCAGCTGGTGAGACCTTCAGGTTGACAGGGTAGCAGGTGACAAGAGGAGCCTCCCTGCTGATGGTGGGGAGACACAGCCTGGTGTCACATACTTGGTGCATCTCAGTATCTATTCACATGAAAGGAGAGGCACTTGTGAGCACGCCCAGCATCACCTGTAAAAAAATCATATCTGCTATTGCTTTGGGCTTCCTGGTGGCCCAGAGTTACAGCTGCCTGCAATGCAGGAGGCCCAGGTTCAAACTCTGGGTCAGGAAGATCCCCTGGAGAAGGAATGGCAACCCACTCCAGTATTTTTGCCTGGGAAATCCCTTGGACAGAGGAGCCTGGCAGGCTACAGTCCATGGGGTCACAAAGAGTGGGAAACAACTTAGCAACTGAGCACACACCTGCTATTGCTTTAGAGCAGAGTCTGGCAAACTAGGGCCTGTGAGCCAAATCTGGCCTGCATCAACTTTCTGTGTGCCCATGTGCAAAGAATGACTTTTACATTTTAAAATGATTGAAAGAAAAAATGATAATTCATGGTATGTGAAAATCAGATGACAGTCAACTTCAGTGTCCATAAATAAAATTTAATTGGAACACAGCCACATCCATTCATTTACCTGTGTCAATGGCTGCTTTGGGACACACAAGCTGAGTGAGTGGTTGCAGTTCAGTCAGTTCAGTTCAGTCACTCAGTCATGTCCGACTCTGCAACCCCATGGACTGCAGCACGCCAGGCTTCCTGGTCCATCACCAACTCCTGGAGTTTACTCAAACTCACGTCCATCAAGTCAGTCAGTGATGCCATCCAACCATCTCATCCTCTGTCGTCCCCTTCTCCTCATGCCTTCAGTCTTGCCCAGCATGAGGGTCTTTTCCACTGAGTCAGCTCTTCGCATGAGGTGGCCCAAGTACTGGAGTTTCAGCTTCAAATGAATATTCAGGACTGATTTCCTTTAGGATGGACTGGTTGGATCTCCTTGCAGTCCAAGGGACTCTCAAGAGTCTTCTCCAACACCACAGTTCAAACGGATTCATGTCAATGTATGCCAAAACCAATACAGTACTGTAAAGTAAAATAAAGTAAAAAAAAAAAAAAAAAATCAGTTCTTCGGTGCTCAGCTTTCTTTATAGTCCAACTCTCACATCCATACATGACCACTGGAAAAACCAAAGCTTTGACTAGACGGACCTTTGTTGCCAAAGTAACGTCTCTGCTTTTTAATATGCTGTCTTTTTTCCAAGGAGCAAGAGTCTTTTAATTTCATGGCTCCAATCACCATCTGCAATGATTTTGGAGCCCCCACCCCCACCCCAAATAAAGTTCCAGGTGGCTCAGATAGTAAAGCATCTGCCTACAATGCGGGAGACCTGGGTTCAATCCCTGGGTCAGGAAGATCTCCTGGAGAAGGAAATGGCAACCCACTCCAGTAGTCTTGCCTGGAAAATCCCATGGATGGAGGAGCCTGGTAGGCTACAGTCCATGGGGTCACAAAGAGTCGGACACGACTGAGTGACTTCACAAAATAAAGTCTCCCACTGTTTCCATTGTTTCCCCATCTATTTGCCATGA
>SJYX01024435.1:0-54203 GCA_006410675.1 Oreotragus oreotragus | reverse complement strand
TCTATCAGATCTAGGCCCTTAAATCTATTTCTCACTTCCACTGTATAATCATAAGGGATTTGATTTAGGTCATACCTGAATGGTCTAGCGGTTTTCCCTACTTTCTTCAATTTAAGCCTGAATTTGAAAATAAGAAGTTCATGATCTGAGCCACAGTCAGCTCCTGGTCTTGTTTTTGGTGACTGTATAGAGCTTCTCCATCTTTGGCTGCAAAGAATATAATCAGTCTGATTTCGGTGTTGACCATCTGGTGATGTCCATGTGTAGAATCTTCTCTTGTGTTGCTGGAAGAGGGTGTTTGCTATGACCAGTGCATTTTCTTGGCAAAACTCTATTAGTCTTTGCCCTGCTTCATTCCGCATTCCAAGGCCAAATTTGCCTGTTACTCCAGATGTTTGTTGACTGCCAGGGGCGGCAGCTGGGAGAAGCCACCCACGCTGGAGGCCACGGCCGGCGGCCGGGAGGAGCAACCCGAGGAGCAGGAGCTGCGCAGGCGCAGTAAGGCCTAGAGGAGCTGTCCCACGTTGAAAGTCAGGAACTGCGACGGTAAGGAGATACCCCTCGTCCAAGGTAAGGAGCAGCGGCTGTGCTTTGCTGGAGAAGCCTTGAAGAGACAACCCACGCCCAAGGTAAGAGAAACCCAAGTAAGATGGTAGATGCAATATATTAATGCATATATATGGAATTTAGAAAGATGGTAATGATAACCCTATATGTGAAACAGAAAAAGAGACACAGATGTAAAGAACAGTCTTTTGGACTCTGTGGGAGAAGGCGAGGGTGGGATGATTTGAGAGAATAGCATTGAAACATGTATATTATCATATGTGAAACAGATCGCCAGTCCAGGTTCGATGCATGAGACAAGGCGCTCAGGGCTGGTGCACTGGGATGACCCTGAGGGATGGAATGGGGAGGGAGGTGGGAAGCGGTTTCAGAATGGGGAACACATGTACACCCATGGCTGATTCATGTCAATATATGGCAAAAACCACTACAATATTGTAAAGTAATTAGCCTCCAATTAAAATAAATAAATAAAATTTAAAAGAATAAATAAAATGTGCTCCAGGGAAGAGAAGGGCTAGAATAAAGAAAACCAGTTTGTGTTGTTCCAACAGTGGACATGAGCAGTAATAAAAGACACTGACATTGGGCATGAAGTAAAGGGCCCCCTGTGAGAGATGGGGTGTAGAGAAGAGGGCACTGGTGACCTCCTTGAAGTTGCAATCTGAGTGACTGGAAAGGTAAGGATGACATGATCTGAAATAGGTACTTCATATGTTTAATAATGTTTAGTGAGTACATGTTTTCCCTCGGGCATGGGTCTGGAGTCTTGAACTACTTTCAGGAGCACCACATAAGTTCTTTGCGCTCATGGCTTACCTCCTGGAAAGGCACTGTGGATCTCTGCCAGCTGCTAAAATGAGATAGGTATAGCCCAATCCAAGGGTGAGCTTGAGTTGGCATGACCTTAAAGGCAGACAGTGTGTCTCTGTCTTAAAAAAAGAGATTTTATGTCTAAAACAGGTCTCTGAAAATGTAAGAATTTCTTCTTTTGCTACTTTTTATTATGAAAAATTCTAAACATACAAAAAAATAGAAAGACTGGTATAATGAATAACCATGCATGCATTACTCATAAGTATCAACTTATGCCAAATTCATCACTTGTGTGCTGAGCTGTGTCTGACTCTTTGAGGCACCTTGGACTGTAGCCCACCAGGCTCCAATGTCCATGGAATTTTCCAGGTAAGAATACTGGAGTGAGGTGCCATTCCCTTCTCCAAGGGATCTGCCCAACGCAGGGATCAAACCTGCATCTCTAATGTATCTCTAAAAGATCAAGACCTTTTAGATATATAACCACAATACCATTGTGATTCATTTTAAAAGTGGGCAATAATTCTTTAATCTTTTTGCTTACTAAAATGAACTATTCTGAGGTTGCTGATTTCATCATTAAAGAGCTTATGGATGTAACTACAGTTTTAGGGATCTTCTCACCAAAGGAGAGAAAATACCCAAACAATGTATTTGGAAATCTGTATACTGGAGGCTCAAAGTGGTAAACCTGGGTTCAGTCCCTGGGTTGGGAAGATCCCGTGGAGGAGGGCAGTATTCCTGCCTGGAGAATGCCCATGGACAGAGAAGTTGGGGGGGAATATAGTCCATGGGGTCGCAAAGAGTTGGACATGACTGAGCGACTAGGCGCACACACATGTTGTTTATGTCTTGCCATGTGGAGGAAGCAGATAATAAGTACAGAAATAATTGAAGTAGATCACTGCACAGACTGCCTCCATGTCCTCTATCTCCCTCTTGCTTGCAGAAAGACTTTAACCCTAGGCCTTTCTCGAGTGCCAAAGAATAAATTTAGTCAGAGAAGGGAGAAAATGCAAAACTAAAGGAAAATAGTCAAGCAAGACAAAATAATAATAGTTTGACCATTCAGTAAAGTCAAGGACCTTTGTTTACTCAAGATAATATTCTGAGCCATATCCTTTGAGCTGTTTGGCAGATACAAAACTCTCACCAAGTGGAAAAAGTTTACTGTATGCTGACCACAAGCCAGCAGACCCCAGATCAGTTAGAACCAGAGAGTTGATGATGTTGATTCCCAGTTACCTCACCACCAACCAATCAGAAGAATGTCCAGGATCCAATCACATATCCCTCAACCCTCTCCTCAGTAAGTGGTCCTTTTCCCTTTTCCCTACATTATCTCTGAGCAAAACCTGGAAGTGAGGAGTTGGTTCTTCAGGACATGAGTCTATCTTTTCCCCAAGAGTCGTTCAGTTATGTCTGAGCCTTTGCGACCCCATAGACTATACAGTCCATGGAATTTTCCATGCCAGAATACTGGAGTGGGTAGCATTTCCCTTCTCCAGAGGATCTACCCAACCCAGGGATTGAACCCAGGTCTCCCACATTGCAGGCAGATTCTTTACCAGCTGAGCCACAAGGGAAGCCCAAGATTGCCAGCTTCCCCAATAAAGCTATCTTTCCTTTTACCCAATAATTTTCTCTCAGTTCAATAATACCTTATAGGATGGTGGCAGTGAATGAAAATAATTGGATAAATATGGGAGGTCTTTTTATAAGAAGATGAAAGAGAACCAGCAGGTTTGGGGATGGCTGTGGTAACTTCATTTTAAAGCATTAAGGAACGACCCCATAGACTATACAGTCCATGGAATTTTCCATGCCAGAATACTGGAGTGGGTAGCATTTCCCTTCTCCAGAGGATCTACCCAACCCAGGGATTGAACCCAGGTCTCCCACATTGCAGGCAGATTCTTTACCAGCTGAGCCACAAGGGAAGCCCAAGATTGCCAGCTTCCCCAATAAAGCTATCTTTCCTTTTACCCAATAATTTTCTCTCAGTTCAATAATACCTTATAGGATGGTGGCAGTGAATGAAAATAATTGGATAAATATGGGAGGTCTTTTTATAAGAAGATGAAAGAGAACCAGCAGGTTTGGGGATGGCTGTGGTAACTTCATTTTAAAGCATTAAGGATAAGGTACCAGTGGACTGGTTTGAGGAAGGTATGGGGATATTTGATGGCATCCATTAAAATAGCTAGTCTTTCCAGGTGGCTCAGAAGTAAAGAATTGCCTGCAGTGCAGGAGATAAGGGAGCTGTGGGTTCAATCCCTGGGTCAGGGTGATCCCCTGGAAGACAAAATGGCAATCTACGCTAGTATTCTTGCCAGGAAAATCCCATGAACAGAGAAGCTTGTCAGGTTACAGTCCACGAGGTTGCAAAGAGTCAGACATGACTGAGTGACTGAGCATGCATGTGTGTATACATTAAAACAGCTGGGTTGCTCCTAAACAGTGGACACACGGCAGTGAGGGCCCCGGTGTCCAGCTGGCCACCCCTTCCTGGGAGCCCACACTCCCGGTTCACACCAGCATCACAGTCATGGTGGAATCATGCTCATCCATGTCTCACTTTCTTCAAAAGTGGGAAAAACTGGAGATGGGTTTGATTCTGGCTTCTTACTCCCAATATCCGCAGCCTACTCAGAGTCTCTCCATGTGGAGGAGGGAGCAGCGAGGCATAGCTGTGAGAGGGGACTGTGATGGAAAGCAGGAGAGTTTCTCAGTTTTTATGCTAAGTATTATGAAAGTGAAGGAAGAGCGTGAAAAAACTGGCTTAAAGGTCAACATTCAAAAAACTAAGATTATGGCATCTGGTCCCATCACTTCATGGCAAACAGATGGGGAAACAGTGGAAACAGTGAGAGACTTTATTTTCTTGGGCTGCAAAAAAATCACTGCAGATGGTAACTGTAGCCATGAAATTAAGACTCTAGTTCTTTGGAAGAAAAGTTATGACAAACCTAGACAATGTATTAAAAAGCAGAGACATTACTTTGGCTACAAAGGTTCATCTAGTCAAAGCTATGGTTTTTACAGTAGTCATTTATGGAGTATAAAGAAAGCTGAGCACCAAAGAATTGATGCTTTTGAACTGTGGTGTTGGAGAAGACTCTTGAGAGTCCCTTGGACTGCAAGGAGATCCAACCAGTCCATCCTAAAGGAAATCAGTCCTGAATATTCATTGGAAGGACTAATGCGGAAGTTGAAGATCCAACACTTTGACCACCTGATGCAAAGAGCCAACCCACTGGGAGAAACCCTGATGCTGGCAAAGATTGAAGGCAGGAGGAGAAGGGGATGACAGAGGATGAGATGGTTGGATGGCATCACCAACTCAATGGGCATGAATGTGAGCAAGCTCCGGTAGATGGTGAAGGACAGGGAAGCCTGGAGTGCTGCAGTCCATGGGGCTGGAAAGAGTCAGACATGATTACACCACTGAACAACAACAAAAAAGGCATTTTCATTCATTCAAGAAGTGATTTTCAGCTTATTGCATGTTGGACACCATGTGAGGAACTAACAAGGCTAAAAAAGGAAAGAGAAGGTATACTCCATCCTCAAACTGTTCTGATCTAATGAGGGAGAGGGTGTACGTTTATTAGAAACCAGTAGGGAGCCAAATGGGGTATAAAATAAAGGTGAAGTAGACTAGAGAGAGAGGTAGCACAGGTAAGAAATAAAATCAACATTTTCCCGAGGATACTTGAAGAATACAAACCTTATTTCCTCAGTCCTAACATCGCCCCATCACCTTAGCCTCAGGATTCTTTGGCTTTTCCCAAGAAGTACCAATTTTACTGGGGAAGAAATGGTATATTTTTAACGATCATAGGGAATTTGGACTGATGGTGTGACAATGAATTTTCTCCTTAATGCTTAAAATTATTTCAATGAAAATTTATAAAGGCATAAGTATTAGATCACATTTGACTATTCAGTTAATGTTGTTGTTTAGTTGCTAAGTCACGTCTGACCCCATGGACTGCAGTAAACCAGGCTTCCCTGTCCTTTACTACCTCTTGGAGTTTGCCCAAACTCATGTCCATTGAGTCAGGGATGCTATCCAACCATCTCATTCAATTAATAAATTGTCTTTATTGAAAGTGTACAATTAGGTGTACTGAAAAATCTAGGGCAATATCCTATAATATTATTTGTTGTTTTTTTCAGTGTCTTCTTTACTCCTCCCTGCCCCCACCCTGCCAGCCAATTCTCCTTGAGAAAAGGGGCTTTTAGCTGAGTGGTTTAAAAGATTATTAAATGGCTTCTGTACTAAATTTGCTGGCCCACAAAACTGTGAGCTAACCTATACTTGGCTTATAACAACTTAGCAACTGGAAACTCTCTATCATGGTCTACTGATATAATGCTGCTACGATATTTTTGAGATATTCTCCTGCTTGCATAGTCATGAGTGCTTCAAAAGATTGTGGACTAACTGACTCAAAAGGGCACTCAACACTTTGTTGAAGGACCGAGGAGGGCCTACCTCTCCTGAGCGGTAGCAGTAAAGGAGGGAAAATGCAGGAGAGCAGACATTAGGCAAGGCTTCCTGCTGGATTTAATTTTGTCATTCAGTTCATTGGGAATTGTGGAATGCCTGCCACACACTGACTTCCCTGATGACTCAGACAGTAGAGAATCTGCCTGCAATGCAAGAGACCTGGGTTCACACCCTGGGTCAGGAAGATTCCCTAGAGAAGGAAATGGCTACCCACTTCAGTATTCTTGCCTGGAGAATCCCCTAAACAGAGGAGCTTGGTGGGCTATGGTTCACGGGGTTGCAAAAGAGTTGGATGACACTTAGCAACTAAACCACAACAAACTGCAGTGCTTATGGGAACTAGGCAGGTGAGATTAGTGAGCTAGTGTGTAAGAGCAGGAGCACCCAGCACACAAGGCCTTCCATTTACCTGTGTTTGAATTTAATTCTCTGATCATAAGGAAGCAGTGCAGGCGTGATGAAGGGTGGCAGCTCTTCGACTTTGCTGTGAAGAATATACAGGGAGTGGTGGGGATGTGGCACCCTACAGAAGTTGTTGCTCTCACTCACTAAGTCGTGTGACTCTTTGCAACCCCATGGACTGCAGCACCCAACTCTCCCCTGTCGTCTGCTATCTCCCAGAGTTTGCCCAAATTCACGTCTTTCTGGAGCTATTAGTCATGCCCTCTGCTCTTCCCCACAGCATATTGGACCCTTTCTGACCTGGAGGGCTGATCGTCAGGTGTCCTGTCTTTTTGCCTTTTCATACTGTTCATGGGGTTCTTGCAGCAAGAATACTGGGATGGGGGGCCATCTCCTCCTCCAGTGGACCACGTTTAGTCGAACTCTTCACTTTGACCCATCTGTCCTGGGTGGCCCTGCACAGCATGGCTCATAGCTTCATCGAGTTACAAAAGTCTCTTCGCCACAACGAGGCTGTGATCCATGAAGGGGACACGGTAGAAAGCAGGCCCCATTTAGGGCAGGTGAGAGTGGCACCCTCAATTAAGTTCTGCCTACAGTCGGGCCAGGCAGTACAAGTCCCCAGTCAAGAGAAACCAGATGTCAGTATTTTTATGTGAGATCTTATTATTTCCAACTGTTGACATCTAATTAAAATATTTACAAAGTACCTTCAGAGCCATAATTCTGTAGCCATGCCAAACTGGTTTCACTCCCTGAATAAATGAGTCTCTCCGGCATATAAATGACAGTCTCTCCAGCATATAGCGGCTATGTGGTGTATGTTCAGCTTTTTCCTCTTTTTCTCATTATGATGGTATTTTTTCCCTGTCTTTCCTACTCCTTCTGAAGAAGGATGAATTCCCTTCCTCCAGCTGGAGAATCAAAGTGGGCAGGAAGACAACACCGAGAGGCGGTTTCGTTAATGAGGGTGACAGGTAAGGTTAGTAGAGGGTTTCATTTCTCTGCTTTAAAATGAACTCATGGCCAGAGGGTCTGGAGAGGAGAAAAGAGGCTGGGCCAAGTGGGCAAACAGCCGCAGAGAGTCAGCTGGTGAAGGAAAACAACTTCAAGAAAAGAGAGGGCACAGCTTAAAGGGGCCAGAACGTAGTTTGCCACCTGGTATAGATATAATCCCCTGCATACCTGACACAATTAAACAGTAATCTACAGGCCTTCCCTGGCAGCCCAGTGGTTAAGAATCTGCCTGCCAGTGGTAAGGGGACACAAGTTTGATCCCTGCTCCAGGAAGATTCCGCGTGCCAAGGGGCAACTGAGCCGATGCGCCATGACTCCTGAGTCCACATCGCGAGCCCGTGTTCTGCGACAGATAAGCCAGTGCCGCGAAAAGCCATGCAGCCCACCTGGAGAGCAGCCCCACTCACCTCAACGAGAGAAAGCCCGCATGCAGTGGCGAAGACCCAGTGCAGCCAGAAATTAAAGCATTAATCGCTTTTAAAAAGATTTAAAGAGTCTATGGTGCTTTTCGCTGTGTTCATAGCCCTACTTGTGTTTTCTTTGAGATGAGGAGACAGCCAGTCCAGGTGACCTCAGACTGTGCCACAAAGAATAGTAATGTCTAAAGGGGACAGAAGCATGCTGCCTGCATTTTCAACCAAGAACGGGAAGAACCCAACGTCTGAAAACAGAAAGAGATATCTGACCATGGAGGAATGTCATGAAGAGCCTAGGTTCTAGGACTGGCTGCTGCTGCTGCTGCTAGGGTAGCAAGTAAGAAGGCCCATTGAGAAGAGGAGATGTGAGGGCAGAGAGCAAAGGAGGTAAAGGGTGCCTGGTGCCTCGTGAGGATGGAAGGGGTGAGCAGAAGCTTCATGCAGAGGTTGTGTGTCCATTTTATGTTTGCAATGGGCCTGCAAGGAGATCTAACCAGTCCATCCTAAAGGAGATCAGTCCTGGGTGTTCATTGGAAGGACTGATGTTGAAGCTGAAACTCCAATACTTTGGCCAAAAAGGAGGTAAAGGGTGCCTGGTGCCTCGTGAGGATGGAAGGGGTGAGCAGAAGCTTCATGCAGAGGTTGTGTGTCCATTTTATGTTTGCAATGGGCCTGCAAGGAGATCTAACCAGTCCATCCTAAAGGAGATCAGTCCTGGGTGTTCATTGGAAGGACTGATGTTGAAGCTGAAACTCCAATACTTTGGCCACTTCATGTGAAGAGTTGACTCATTGGAAAAGACTCTGATGCAGGGAAAGATTGAAGGCGGGAAGAGAAGGGGACGACAGAGGATGAGATGGCTGGATGGCATCACCAACTCAATGGACATGAGTGAGTGAGTGAGTGAAGTTGCTCAGTCGTGTCCGACTCTTTGCGACCCCATGGACTAGTAGCCTACTAGGCTCCTCCTTCCATGGGATTCTCCAGGCAAGAGTACTGGAGTGGGTTGCCATTTCCTTCTCCAGGAGATCTTCCCGACCCAGGGATCGAACCCGGGTCTCCCACATTCCAGGCAGATGCTTTAACCTCTGAGCCACCAGGGATGGATTTGAGTAAACTCCGGGAGTTGGTGATGGACAGAGAGGCCTGGCGTGCTGTAGTTCATGAGGTCGCAGAGACTCAGGACATGACTGAGCAACTGAGTCATCAAAAACAGTGGGTTAGTTTTATTTCAGTCACGTCTCCAAGCTTGCTCCCTCCCTCTCTGGGTGTCAAAGACCTGTAGGTAAGATGCTCACTACCACCTCCTTAGAGACCAGACGGTCAGATATAATCACTCCGGGGTTTGGAATTTAGAAACATTTACATGTGGGCAGTGGGCATTTGTAACTTCACTGGCTCTGATCGTTCCTGCCTGTAGAATCCAGGTCTGGACATTCAGAGCCAGAGCCAGCCAGTTCCACTGAGTCTGTGTGTGTGTGAGTCTGTGTATGCCTGGCACTCAGGACACTCACCAGGGTGGAGCCTGAGGACATGGGTGCGGGTCTTCAGTCGTGTCTGACTTTCTACGGCCCCATGAACTGTAGTCCACCAGGCTCTTCTGTCCACAGGATTCTCCAGGAAAGAGTACTGGAGGGGGTTGCCATTTCCTTCTCCAGAGGGGTTCTTCCTGACCCAGAAACTGAACCCAGGTCTCCTGTGGGCGGTCCTGCATTGCATCAGATTCTTTGCCAACTGAGCCACCTGGGACTCCCAAAGACATTTTCACATCCAGAGTGGGCCACCTGCCTCAGCATGCTTACAGAGTGAGAAGGGAGAGGTCTGGGAGTTGCTGCTGGCCTGGCTTTCCCCCTGGCCACCAAGTCCTGGGAAGACCAGCTGACTTCCAGGACCTCAGGGTGAAATGACGACATTTCTGGGTCTGCGTGTTAAGACTGTACATTCTATATACTTTACATTCTTATATTTTATACTCAAGGAAACTGAGGCACAGAGAGGTTAAACAGCTTGTCCAGGGTCACACAGCTAGTGGTCTGGCTCCAGGGTTAGCTATCCCGTCATACATCTCAGAGGTATTATCTGACCAGGAAGACAGTCATGTCAAGAGGCTTTGGAATCAGATACACCTGGACCTGTCAGTTCTTAGCTCTAAGGCCTGGGAAAAATGAGTTAATGTCTGTGCTTCAGTTTCCTCATCTGTAAAATATGAACAGCAAACTTATCTACTTCAGAGAGTTGTTGTTTGGCAATGCCTAGGAATGGGGTTGCCAAGAGTCGGACACAACCAAGCAACTAACACTTTCACTTTCAATGCCGAAGAAGAGGTAAATATGCTCAGTATCTAAATATGCTCAGTTCAGTTCAGTCGTTCAGTCCTGTCCAACTCTTTGCAACCCCATGAATCACAGCATGCCAGGCCTCTGTGTCCATCACGAACCCCCGAAGTACACCCAAACTCATGTCCATTGAGTCAGTGATGCCATCCAACCATCTCATCCTCTGTCATCCCCTTCTCCTCCTGCCCTCAATCTTTCTTAGGGTCTTTTCCAATGAGTCAGCTCTTCGCATGAAGTGGCCAAAGTATTGGAGTTTCAGCTCCAACATCAATCCCTCCAGTGAACACCCAGGACTGATCTCCTTTAGGATGGACTGGTTTATCTCCTTGCAGTCCAAGGGACTCTCAAGAGTCTTCTCCAACACCACAGTTCAAAAGCATCAATTCTTCAGTGCTCAGCTTTCTTTATAGTCCAACTCTCACATCCATACATGACCACTGGAAAAACCATAGCCTTGACTAGACAGACCTTTGTTGGCAAAGTAATGTCTCTGCTTTTGAATATGCTGTCTAGGTTGGTCATAACTTTCCTTCCAAGGAGTAAGCATCTTTTAGTTTNATTCTTCAGTGCTCAGCTTTCTTTATAGTCCAACTCTCATATCCATACATGACCACTGGAAAAACCATAGCCTTGACTAGATAGACCTTTGTTGGCAAAGTAATGTCTCTGTTTTTTAATATGCTGTCTAGGTTGGTCATAACTTCCCTTCCAAGGAGTAAGCGTCTTTTAATGCCAAAGGAAATAGAGGCATCAAAAAACAGGAGAGGGAAACAGATGCCAAGAGGAAAAAAGGTATCTAACACACATGCTATAGGCCAGTTTTCATAAAAGCGATGTCTTTGGTGATGACTTCGGTGATGAAAGGAACGAGGGTGTTGGTACAAAGTATCTACAAACATAGCCATGCAGACCCCCATTCACACACACGAGTAAGGGGCTGTTCATTTCACTCATAAGCCCCTGCTTGATCACCATGTCTTTTGTTTTCAGGTGAATTCTTTAGTCCCATTCTTTCTAAGTCAGTATCTTAGAAAGAATCTTTTTTTCAACCCAGGCCTCTGTTTCATTGTCTCTGAACATTTTTCTCAAAACAACATATTTTCTTGCCATTCTGTGAAGCACTTCCGAAAGCATACTGTATAGGATCCAAATGCTTGCTACATAATTTTATATATATATATACTTAAGATATTTTTTTCACATGTACACACTGCTATATTTTGGGCTTCCCAAATGGCACTAGTGGTAAAGAACCTGCCTCCCAACGCAGGAGACATAAGAGACTCAGGTTCAATCCCCGACCAGGAAGATCCTCTGGAGGAGGGCACGGCAACTCAATTCAGCATTCTTGCCTGGAGAATCCCATGGACAGAGGAGACTTGCAGGTTATACTCCATAGGGTCGTAAAGAACCAGACATGACTGAAGCAACTTAGCACTGCTGTATTTACCTATTTATTTTTATTTCTTTTTGGCTGTGCTGGGTCTTCGTTGCTGCACACGGCCTTTCTCCAGTTGCAGAGTGGGAGCTACTCTCTAGTTGCAGCGAGCAGGCTTCTCTTATTGCAGGGCACAGCTGTAGGCACACGTGTTCCAGCAGCTGCAGCACAAGGGCTCAGGAGCTGCAACTTGCTGGCTCTGGTGTGTGCAGGTATCAGTAGTTGTGGCCCACAGGCTTAGTTACTCCACAACTTGTGGAATCTTACTGGTCTGGGGATCAAATCCATGTCCCCTGTCAGCAGGCAGGTTCTTATCCATTGTGTCACCAGGTAAGTATGATAATTATATATTTTTCATTCATTACAAAATAAATCAGAACAGTTCATTGAAGCACCACATCTTATGTGCCATACTACTTGCCTCTGGAGCCTTTATCATGACCTTGAGCACTGGGAAGCTTCCACAATGGAATCCAATGCCTGAAATGCTACCCCTCATACTCCTTACACCAGTGACCCAGGACACCCTCTCTTCTCCAGGTAGTGACAACCACCAAACGCAGACCTCCTTTAAAGACACTAGGGAGCAGTTTCCCCAGGGCACTCCCCCACACTGGAGGCATTCCCAAACATGGGCAAGTTAGAATGTAACCAGCGACAGGTCATAGGTTCTGACCTGTCCCATTTTCTGCCCCTCCTGCTATTATTGCTCAGAGCTTATCTCATCTACCTAGAGCAACAGACCTGTTGAAGTACAATGAGATAGATAGTTTTTCTTCTTCTAAATTTTCTCTGGTAAGGTTATATTAGTTTTATGATAAAATTCATAGTTTTATAAGTATTTTCTAAACAATCTTAACTTAGTATTGAGTTAAAGGGTATTACCCATATAGACCTCCACATAAAATTTCACTAGTAGCCCTTTTAGGAAGCACTAGTTTGGAATAGAAAGAACACAGTATTAAATTGAAGAATCTGGGTTTCAGTCCCGGCTTCTCCACTCCCATCAGTGTGAATTTGCAAAGGCTGATGAATTGCCAAGCCTTGGCTTTCTCTTTTATAAATGGGGAACGTGTGATATACCTCAGACACTGTTGTAATTACTTCTTTGTATGAATACAGTCAATCCTCATGCCAACCCTAGGAAGCTGATATCATCTCCAGGTAATTATTATCTCCTTTTTTAAGGAAGAGGAGACTGGGCACAGAGAGTGTACATAACTCATTCAAAGACACACAACTAAGAAGGTGACCAGCCTGGATTTGAACACAGAGAGCTATTTGGAGCCTATACTCTTGACTAGCATGCTGTATTGCTTCCTAACTTGGATTATATGAAAATTAAATAAGACCATGTATGTCAAGGATTTATATTCCCCTGACCAACTCTCAGACTACAGGTGTCAGATAGAAAGGGACTGGGTTTCCCTGGTGGCTCAGATGGTAAAGAATCCGCCTGCAATGCACGAGACCTGAGTTCAATCCCTGGGTTGGGAAGATCCCCTGGAGGAGGGCATGGCAACCCACTCCAGGATTCTTGCCTGGAGAATCTCCCTGGACAGAGGAGTGGGCTACAGTCCATGGAGTCGCACAGAGGTGGACGTGACTGAGTGACTAAGCACNCCCTGGGTTGGGAAGATCCCCTGGAGGAGGGCATGGCAACCCACTCCAGGATTCTTGCCTGGAGAATCTCCCTGGACAGAGGAGTGGGCTACAGTCCATGGAGTCGCACAGAGGTGGACGTGACTGAGTGACTAAGCACAGCACAGAAAGGGACTACATGTCACCATCTTGCATCCTCTTCACTGGATTTGGTCTCTGACAATACCCAGTTAAGATACGACACTCCTAAAATACTTCTGCACAGTTGGTAACAGGCCACTGCCTCAAGGCTCTTCCTCAAGAATTCCCCAGGTCTCCTCAGATCCAGGAACTGAAGAGTTAACCCCTGGCACAGCAAGGTGTCTGCCAGGGACACAGGAAATACCAGTAAACATTTGTTAACTGAGTAGTGCTCCGCACTGGAACCAAACCCAGAGTCATGTCCTTGGTAAATAATGCAAATGGAATTGGGACCGAGGTCTGCCTATTTCCAATGACCATGATCTGCGCTCCAGAGAACACAAACGTCAGTGTCTGAGGCACCTGAAGCCTGAGAGACAGAAGAGAGTTGCTTTCTCCCACAGACTCTAGAGCCTAGATACAAATTCCCACTGCTTTCCAGACTTGTAAGGTCCACCCAAGACCAGCTGGGATCTGGGACCTGGGACCCTTTACTGCAGTGCTTGCACCTGTGTTAGGAGAACCATTGACCAAAACTGCCCTCCACTCTTGGAGAAGGCAATGGCACCCCACTCTAGTACTTTTGCCTGGAAAATCCCATGGACAGAGGAGCCTGGTAGGCTGCAGTCCATGGGGTCGCTAGAAGTCGGACATGACTGAGTGACTTCACTTTCACTTTTCACTTTCATGCATTGGAGAAGGAAATGGCAACCCACTCCAGTATTCTTGACTGGAGAATCCCAGGGATGGGGGAGCCTGGTGGGCTACCATCTATGGGGTCGCACAGAGTCAGACACGACTGAAGCGACCTAGCAGCAGCAGCAGCAGCAGCCCTCCACTCTGGCCAGGCATGATAGTAACCACTTGCATGAGTTATCTTACAACAGGAGGTCCTGGTAAGGAATCCGGAACTAATAAGCTACCACCAACCATAAGAATTTAGGGAAGGTCAAAAGGAGAGAAGTAATGCCAGTCCCTATATAGACCAACCTCCCAGAATCCTTCTCCTGAAATCCATCTTGGCTGAGTGTGTGTAATACCATGAAGGACCCTGAGTTAAAATGATTGGCCAGAGACAACTCAGAAGCTAACCCCATTACTGTACAACCTGAAACGGCGAGCCACGTGTCAGAGCTGTTCTCCTGAGTTCTCTCACCCTGCTGCCTCCGCCCAGACATCCGTTTCCCATAAAGTCTCTTGCTTTGTCAGCATATGTGTCTCCTCAGACAATTCGCTTCCGAGTATTAGGCAAGAATCCACTCTAGAGCCCTGAAAAGTGCCCCCTTTCCTGCCACATCTGGACAAACGTCTCCTCCAGCAACAAATTAGAAAGAAACTATAAGGGACTAAAAATAACTGCATGCATGTGCACTTGGGGCAAATTATGGACAATGAGATAAGACCCAAAAAGACTCAAAACCCAACTGCCATTTCTGAAGAAATGGGGAAAAAACAGGGTGTCAGGAGCAAAATCAGGGCTCTGTGCATGCCCCCCTGCACTCAACACCATCCAAAGGGGTGGGCAAACCACCTAAGCCACCTCTCTGGTCAGATCCCTGTAACCACCCCTACCCACACCCTATGTAAAGAACCAGCCCCAACCCCACCTAAGAGAGTGAGAAAGGGAAATTGTTACTTGTCTTTGCTCCAGAACTTCTTATCTGGCCTCTTATCAGTTTCGATTTATTGAGGAAGACCAGACCCCTAGATGGTAACACCCCCATCATCCTGTCTCCCTGACCTCATCACTGCTGCTCTGCCACACTCCAGCTGCAGTGGCTTCCTTCTGCTCCTTGGCTGTACTTGGTTTCTGTGACTTGGAAAGCTCTTCCAGCCGATTCTCACCTTGTGGCTCCTTATCATTCAGATCACATCTCAAATGTTCCCTTCACCCCCACAGAAGACTTCCCAGGCCACCAGACGTAAGGTTACTGCTCTCCCAAACACCATACCATTGTCACAATCACCTGAAGTACTGCCTTTTGCTTTATGTTCTTTTTTTTTTTTTTTTTGTTTGCTGTCCCTAGCATGTAAATACCATGAAGCCATTCTCTGTTTTACTCCTGTATTTGCAGCTCTCAGCACATTTCTGAATAAATGAATGAGGAGCAAGTGTAGATATTCAGGAAGTTATATCCAACTGTTTAAAGCAGGCCAAGGCCTGATAGCTTTGAAATACAGCAGGAAATATCAAAGGAAGCCTGATTCTAGCAAGGATTCAACCTCCCGCCAATAATAAGTGGGCATCTGCTATATACCAGGCACCATCCTAGGTACTGGGGGTACATAGGGGAACAGGGAAAAATCCCTGCCTTCATGAGGTTTTTCTAGTAGGAGAATTCAGGCAATACATATCATATATATTACAATGAGTAAACACATCACATGGCCAATGGTGGTAAGTGCTAAGGACAAAAATGAAATATGAAACAGCGTTAGGCAGTATAGGAAAGCTATAGGGAAGTGTGTAGTTCTAAGGAGTCGTTTAAAGACCTGGAGGCTGGGAGGCAGGGAGTCACCAGGATTATCTGAGGGGAGAGCATTCCACAAAGGCCCTTGTGCAAACATGCCTGGGAAAGGGCATCCTTCTAAGAAAAACAAGGTGGCTCCAGTGGAAGCGTAGTAGAAGATTAGGACACAAGGGCTCTGAGCCAGATGGGAGCCACTGGAGAGATGTGAGGAGAGGACAGACGTGCTCTGCTATTTTAGCACAAGCTAGAGGGTGAAGCCGAGGGGAGGGAGGCAGAATAGCTCAGAGGCTGTTGCATAGCAATCCTACAAGCAAGAGATCCTGGTGGTTGGACCACAGTGGGAGGAGTGGAAGGGGAAAGAGACAGCAGGATTCTGAGTATCTGAAGTTAGATTCTGAAATTACAGCAACAGTTTTGGAGAGAAAGAAAAAGGAGCTAACAATTGCCAGAGACACCTTGAATATTTTTGCCACTGATGACACAACCTGGGAGCAAGAAGAGGTTGGGAGAAAGGAGCGAGTGAGCAGGGGCAGAAATGCCAAATATCAGTAGGAGAAACAGCCTCACTAGACAAGAGAAGAAAAGAAAAAGAAGGCATGGAGGAAGTCTTTCTGGTTGTGGCTGTCTCTTCTTCTGAGATGCTGTGTCTCTAGATAAAGTATCCTTTCAAGAAGACAAACTCCTGGTGATCAATGCCAGCTTCATGGGCATGTTGGTGATCTGTGTAGTTGCTCAGAAGAGGTTTGCTCTTGGTTTAATGCTCTGCTGTCCCTGTCTTAAAATCCTAGCTTAAACCCGGGTCCCCTGGTTTCCATTTTGCACTGCGAGTAGCTCAGTCAGTAAAGAATCTGCCTGCAATGCAGGAGACCCAGGTCCTATCCCTGGGTCAAGAAGATATCCTGGAGAAGAAAATGGCAACCCACCCCAGTATCCTTGCCTGGAAAATCTCATGGACAGAGGAGCCTGGCAGGCTAGTGTCCATGAGGTTGCAAGGGTCGGACATGACTTAGAGACTAAAACCCATCCACTCCCATGTATCATGCAGCTAATGCTGCTGACAGTGCTCTCCACTCACCCGCTACATTATAAAGGACGTCTCCAGGTGGGATGTTTTGTGGGAAAGGCTGAGATGATGATATTGGAAGAGCCCTTGGACCCTTCAGAGAAGGAGATGCTGTGTCCATCTGTGCTCTGAGCGGCGTGGCAGTAACTCTGGGAGCATTAGCACATGGCCCTGCAGCAAAGGGCATCCCTGCCCTCTTTAAAAAAGAGAAGGACAAGAACAACATAATGTTTCTGGTGGAAAAATACAGCATTCCATCTTTTCATAGTTTATCTCTGCCCTCCAAAAACAAATGCATCAAGGAATAGTCCCAGAAACCAAGGTTGTCATTTTGATTGGTGCCAAAAATTGGGACCCAGCCACAGTCTTATGATTGATTCTGAGACACAGAATGGAAAACATTAATATTGATTTATCTGTTCATTCTCTTTATTCACTGTTCATCCATTTGCCCAGACTAGCCATAGCAACTAGACACTACAAAATTAAAGTTAAAACAACTCTTCTATCTGTGGTAGACTCATTCTCCTCCTTTTGCTCCTGGGGCTGCAGTTCCAGTGAGCTAAAGCATCCATTAATTCTATTTTTTAAATATCATGCAATCCACTCAGCAGGAACTGGAGAACTCACAAAAATAATATTGGAAAAAATGTAAACCTAAAAATTCTAAACCAGATTGACAGAATCTGTTCCCTTATGGCTGTTTCAGTGCCATTGTGGAGCATCTCAGAAAATTATAAAAAGGAGCAATAGCAGCTCAATAAGCAGGTATTCACAGCTTATGGCATCAGAATAATAAGAAACACAGCATCCTTCAGTGCAGCCCAGACACTCCACAGCACAAAACATGAGCAGAGCCTTAGCCAGTGACCTAGACAAGATACACAACCCTAGAGTGTTTATATTTCTATTGAGGTGTCTTTAATATGGAGTCAATCAACTAAAAACCAAATATGTCTTAATTACTTACTAGGTACCAGCACTACACTCATATTACTGATAAAGGAAGATTAGAGTTTGCTTTCAAAGAGCATGGCACCAAACTGAATTCTGCAGAACTGCTCTGGCTTAGCTCCCATGATGGATAAGCCATAGCACAGTCCAGCAACTACTGTCTTGTTACCTCAATGCCCCAGCCATTTATCTTCAAAGCTCCAAATATGAGATCCTTTATCACATCACACCTCTAAACTCCTACCATAAAATAATGTTAAAACCTCCTTTTCTCTCTCTCAGTCTCTCTGTCTGTCTCTCTGCGGAATCCACAATTGAAAAGTAGAAAAGTGAAAAAAAAAAAAANCAGAGTTCCAAAGACTAGCAAAGAGAGATAAGAAAGCCTTCCTCAGTGATCAGTGCAAAGAAATAGAGGAGAGCAATAGAATGGGAAAGACTAAAGACTTCAAAAAGATTAAAGATACCAAGGGAACATTTCATGCAAAGATGGGCACAATAAAGGACAGAAATTATAAGGACCTAACAGAAGCAGAAGATATTAAGAAAAGGTAGCAAGAAAACACAGAATAGTTGTACAAAAAAGATCTTAATGACCCATGATGGTGTGATCACTAACCAAGAATCAGACACCTTGGAGTCTGAAGTCAAGTGGGCCTTATGGAGCATCACTACAAACAAAGCTAGTGGAGGTGACGGAATTCCAGCTGAACTATTTAAAATCCTAAAAGATGAAACTGTTATAGTGTTGCACTCAATATGCCAGCAAATTTGGAAAACTCAGCAGCAGCCACAGGACTGAAAAAGGTCCATTTTCATTCCAATCCCAAAGACAGGCAATGCCAAAGAATGTTCAAATTACCACACAATTGTAATCATCTCACACACTAGAAAAGTAATGCTGAAAATTATGCAAGCTAGTCTTCAACAGTACATGAACCTAGAACTTCCAAATGTTCAAGATGGATATAGAAAAGGCAGAGGAACCAGAGATCAAATTGCCAACATCCACAGGATCATAGAAAAAGCAAGAAAATTCCATTAAAAAAAAAATCTTCTTCTGCTTCAGTGACTACACTAGAGCCTTTGACTGTGTGGATCAGAACAAACTGTGGAAAATCCTTAGTTAAGTGGAAATACAACACCACCTTTCTTGCCTCCTGATAAATCTGTATGCAAGTCAAGAAGCAACATTTAGAACCAGATATAGAACAATGGACTGGTTCCAAATTGGGAAAGGAGTATGTCAAGGCTGTATATTGTCACCTTACTTATTTAACTTATACACCAAGTACATTATGCAAAATGCTGGGCTGGATGAAGCACAAGCTAGAATCANAGTCAAGAAGCAACATTTAGAACCAGATATAGAACAATGGACTGGTTCCAAATTGGGAAAGGAGTATGTCAAGGCTGTATATTGTCACCTTACTTATTTAACTTATACACCAAGTACATTATGCAAAATGCTGGGCTGGATGAAGCACAAGCTAGAATCAAGACTGTTGGGAGAAATATCAATAACCTCAGTTAGGCAGAATATACCACCCTTATGGCAGAAAGCAAAGAACTAAAGAGCCTCTTGATGAAAGTGAAAGAGAAGAGTGAAAGCTAGCTTAAAATTTAACATTCAATAAATGAAGATCATGGCACATAGTCTCATAACTTCATGGCAAATAGATGGGGAAACAATGAAAATAGTGGCAGACTTTATTTTGGGGGCTCCAAAATCACTGCAGACAGTGACTGCAGCCATGAAATTAAAAGACACTTGCTCCTTGGAAGAAAAGCTGTGACCAAAATAGACAGCATATTAAAAAGCAGAGACGTTACTTTGCCAACAAATATCCATATAATGAAAGCTATTGCTTTTTCAGTAGTCATGTATGGATGTGAGTTGAGAAGAAGAAGGCTGAGTACCGAAGAATTAATGTTTTTGAACTATGGTGTTGGAGAAGCCTTTTGAGAGTCCCTTGGACTGCAAGGAGATCAAACCAGTCAATCCTAAAGGATATCAACCCTGAATATGCATTGCAAGTACTGATGCTGAAGCTCCAATACTTTGAACACCTGATGCAGAGGACTGTCTCATTGAAAACGACCCTAATGCTGGGAAAGATTAAAGGCAGGAGGAGAAGGGGACAACAGAGGATGAGATGGTTGAATGGCATCACTGACTCAATGGACATGAGAATGAGCAAACCCCGGGATTTGCTGATGGACAGGGAAGCCTGGCATGCTGTAGTCCATGGGGTTGCAAAGAATCAAACATGACTGAACAACTGAACTGAATGAACTTAACTCAGCCTTGAGATTGCAAAAACCCTGTGAAGGGAAGACATATCCCAGATTTGAGAAGGAAAACATTAAAAAAAAAAAAAAAAAACATGAGAATGAGCAAACCCCGGGATTTGCTGATGGACAGGGAAGCCTGGCATGCTGTAGTCCATGGGGTTGCAAAGAATCAAACATGACTGAACAACTGAACTGAATGAACTTAACTCAGCCTTGAGATTGCAAAAACCCTGTGAAGGGAAGACATATCCCAGATTTGAGAAGGAAAACATTAAAAAAAAAAAAAAAAACACCAGCATTAGTTCAGTATCATGGTATTAAATGAAGTGAGCATTTACTCGCTCACCTAATTCAATGGCCTCACTCTAACTATGAAAAGAATGCTCAATAATATCGTATATGAAATGAATTGCCAGTCCAGGTTCAATGCATGATACTGGATGCTTGGGACTGGTGCACTGGGATGACCCAGAGGTGGGAGAGGTGTTCAGGATGGGGAACACGTGAATACCCGTGGCAGATTCATGTTGATGTATGGCAAAACCAATACAATATTGTAAAGTAATTAACCTCCAATTAAAATAAATTTATATTTTAAAAAAAGAATGTTCAATGAAATAAACTCATCAAAGGACTCAGAACTTCACAATTCAAACTAACTCATCTAAATCAATAATATTGACACCATATTGTCCCCAAAGCAACTATATTATATATTGAATTTATCATGGTTGATCATATGTTATACAAGAATAATTAATAGATTCTGGTAATTTATTTTATTTAAATATTTGTATCCTTCTGTATGTGCCCCTTACACTTTACCAAATGTTATCTTCAACTGACTCCCTCAAATGTCCAACAACATTGATACTTATTCAAGTTTTNTAAAAAAAGAATGTTCAATGAAATAAACTCATCAAAGGACTCAGAACTTCACAATTCAAACTAACTCATCTAAATCAATAATATTGACACCATATTGTCCCCAAAGCAACTATATTATATATTGAATTTATCATGGTTGATCATATGTTATACAAGAATAATTAATAGATTCTGGTAATTTATTTTATTTAAATATTTGTATCCTTCTGTATGTGCCCCTTACACTTTACCAAATGTTATCTTCAACTGACTCCCTCAAATGTCCAACAACATTGATACTTATTCAAGTTTTTAAGACAAGTAATAAAGCTTGAGGAACATTACTTACCAAGTATTTTCCTTCCAAGGAAAGTCTGTCACTATTGTTTCTTCTTCATTTCTAACATTTCTGTCAAGGTCCCACATGTAAAATCTAGTCTGGTTTTAAACTAGTATTAATAATTTTATAAGTGATCAGTGCCAGCATGGCCTTTTGAAAAAAATAAACAGATATTTTAAAATATACTTTATTGATGTCTCAGTGGTAAGGAATCCACTTGCAATGCAGGAGACCATTTTCACTTGGTTCCCTCTCTATGTGGGGAAGATGCCTGGAGAAGAAAATGCCAACCTACTCCAGTATTCTTGCCTATATAATCCCATGGGTAGAGGAGACTGGTGTGCTCCAGTCCATGGGGTCTCATGAATTAGACACGAATTAGCTACTAAATCACCACCACAACGTTGCAAGAGAACACTTCTATCATTTTCTTTTTACTTCTTTGTGTCCTTCTCAATGTCACTTTTGTATCAAACATGAAATAAAATCATTATTTCTCATTCTTCCCCTTGTCCGTTCCTTCTTTGTCTCTAACAAATGTAGATTATGACTGAACTGACACCAGTGCTTAATCTTATCCTTAAGGAGTCTCATCATGATCACAATAGTCGAGATGTATTTTTAAGTTATCAACATTAATTTAAACAAGCAATTGAAGATGTAGTTCTCTGAACTAGAACACATTTATTTCATTTATTCAAAAACCTCTAAGGCATAGAAATGAAATTGTAATATATCTGCCCTGATTCTCAGAAATGTAAGGTAAAATCTGGGCAATTGTTTAGTAACTTTAATGAAATTAAGGTATTAAGGAAAAGTATCACATGCAATGGGCTTCCTAGGTGGCTCAGTTCAGTTCAGTCGCTCAGTCGTGTCCGACTCTTTTTGACCCCAAAACCACAACACGTCAGGCCTCCCTGTTCATCACCAACTCCCAGAGTTTACCCAAACTCATGTCCATTGAGTCAGTGATGCCANAACTTATCTACTTCAGAGAGTTGTTGTTTGGCAATGCCTAGGAATGGGGTTGCCAAGAGTCGGACACAACCAAGCAACTAACACTTTCACTTTCAATGCCGAAGAAGAGGTAAATATGCTCAGTATCTAAATATGCTCAGTTCAGTTCAGTCGTTCAGTCCTGTCCAACTCTTTGCAACCCCATGAATCACAGCATGCCAGGCCTCTGTGTCCATCACGAACCCCCGAAGTACACCCAAACTCATGTCCATTGAGTCAGTGATGCCATCCAACCATCTCATCCTCTGTCATCCCCTTCTCCTCCTGCCCTCAATCTTTCTTAGGGTCTTTTCCAATGAGTCAGCTCTTCGCATGAAGTGGCCAAAGTATTGGAGTTTCAGCTCCAACATCAATCCCTCCAGTGAACACCCAGGACTGATCTCCTTTAGGATGGACTGGTTTATCTCCTTGCAGTCCAAGGGACTCTCAAGAGTCTTCTCCAACACCCTAGTTCAAAAGCATCAATTCTTCAGTGCTCAGCTTTCTTTATAGTCCAACTCTCACATCCATACATGACCACTGGAAAAACCATAGCCTTGACTAGACAGACCTTTGTTGGCAAAGTAATGTCTCTGCTTTTGAATATGCTGTCTAGGTTGGTCATAACTTTCCTTCCAAGGAGTAAGCATCTTTTAGTTTCATGGCTGCAGTCACCATCTGCAGTGATTTTGGAGCCCAGAAAAATAAAGTCAGCTACTGTAAATGACTGTTAACATTAGATGCAGCCCTGGCCAGGGGATGTGGGTTCAGAAGAAAAAGAAGAGGTATAAGAATAAATGATGACAGGGAGGAGTCTGTAGATACAGACCCCACAGGCGGACCAACCTTATTTTGCTAAGCACTGAAGAACTGATGCTTTCAAACATGCAGTGCTGGAGAAGACTCTTGAGAGTCCCTTGGACAGCAAGGAGATCCAACCAGTCCGTGCTAAAGGAAATCAGTCCTGAATATTCATTGGAAAGACTGATGCTGAGGCTGAAGCTCCAGTACTTTGGCTACCTCATGCACAGAGCTGACTCATTGGAAAAGATCCTCATGCTAGAAAAGATTGAAGGCGGGAGGAGAAGGGGACGACAGAGGATGAGATGGTTGGATGGCATCACCCACTCAATGGACATGAATTGAGCAAACTGTGGGAGGTAGTGAAGGACAGGGAAGCCTGGTATGCTGAAGTCCACAGATTAAAAGTGAGACACGACTTAGCGACTGCACAACAACAGTGATGAAAGCACATCCTGCATGCCAGAGGATTCTGGGTATAAGAGTGGGAGTGGGGACCAACATAGGCTGTGCTGGGTGAGCAGTGGATAGTGAATTCTTAGGAACTTCAGTCAAGTTCCCATTTATTCCCACGATGCTCCTGGGCACTGGATCAAGAATCCAGTGTCCTCTTACAAGAGGCCACTTTCCGGATCAAACCATCCCTGCCCTCAACAACAGATCACAGGGAGACAAGTAAGCAAGTGGTGGCTGGCAGTTCTCTGCCCTCTGACTAATAGTGCAGGTGATGACAGCCCCTTCCAAACAAACCAATTTTCCACGTGTCATCCACGTCTCCTTTAATGAGCCACCAGGCTTGTCTGGTATAGGTGACTTTTGGGCCAAAGATACAGTTGGTCCCATGTATTATGAGCTGTTTCTGCAAGCACAAGAGCAGACTCAAATCTCTATAAATTCAAGGAGGCTTCAGTTGGCTGTGGATATTAGTTTAGGGACGGGCCAGGCCTTGGCACGTTAACTTGGTTGGACAAAAAATAGCTGTCATTAAGCAGTCACAGAGAGAACCTAGAATGAGTCACTGGTGTTTAAAATTCTGTCCCAATGGAACCAACAAAATTGATTGGTGAGTATTAATGGAGAGACAGTAAGCAGTAGAAATTTCCAAAGTAGCATATAGATACCTGAGAAAGTTTGGGGGAGGTATTCATGAGGCAGTTGGCATGTGTATTCTGAATATGTTTAAAGGGACTGGGAGACCTGTACTTCTATGTACCTAGAAGGATATATTTGAATAAAAATGTATGTAATTTAAAGAGTAATAACAATAAAATTCTGCCCCAGGCTGAGTGTCCCACTCACTGGCCCTGGAGACAAAAGCACAGCACTGAGGCCCTCAGGGACTAACAGTCAGCCTCTGGGGGAGACGCCTGGTCTGCTGACAGCACCTCTGCAGAGACACTGGTTGTTCTTCTAAAATAGCCATGTCCTTGAGAGACAGGATGCAGGTCGCATACCCCCCCAAGCTGAGGCTCCAGCCCTCTGTCCCCAGAGATGGAATCCACATTGGCTCCTGGACCATCTTCCCTCACAGCTTGGGAACCTCAATTCCCTAATAGCTTGTCCCTTAACTGATTTCCCTGTGAATGAGTCCCTTTGTCCCCAGGTTTCATAACCTTTGGGAATTTTTTTGACTGCATCCCATGGTATGAGGAACTTCCCCGACCAAGGATTGAATCTGTGCCCCTTGCATTGAAAGTTTGATGTCTTAACTACTGGATCACCAGGGAAGTCCTTCACCAGATTTTAAAAGAAAGCATTAAGATTTCAAAAAAAATTTTCTTCCATAGACATAAAAATCATCCCAACCATAGTGTAACACCTTCACGTGAATCTTTCTGCTTATGATCTTCTGCTTCAATTTATTTTTACTAGGAAAATATACTATTCTGGTAAATTGTAAACTATAAAATTTTTTTTCCAATAAATAAAAAAGTAAGCAATTTAAATTGTATATATAAATTATGTGTGTGTGTGTGTATGTGTGTGCATGTTAGTTGCTCAGTCATGTCTGACTCTTTGTGATCTCATGAACTATAACCTGCCAGGCTCCTCTGTTCGTGGGATTTCCCAGACAAGAATAATGGAATGGGTAGCCTTTCCCTCCTCCAGGGGATCTTCCCAACCCAGGGATTGAACCCAGGTCCCCCGCATTGCAGGCAAATTCTTTACCATCTGAGCCACCAGGGAAGCCCAAATAACCCACTGAAAAACTCATTCCACACACTAAATAATGCATTCCAGACAGGGTAGAATCATAGAGAAACACTGACCTGGAGTTCACTGGACTCTGAGGCAAGGGTCAGCCCCTTCTGCTTGAACATTGAGCTGTTAATTTGATTCAAATCTGAAATAACCAGGACAATAAGTCTCATGTGGATGTTTCCCCTGAGGGAAAGAAAAAGTCAGAGAAGGTAAAGATCATGCAACCAGCAGCGGAGAGGATTTACCTTCTGGCGGCCCTGGTGCAGCTGGGTCCCTGGGTCACTGTGCTGGTCTCCGCCCCGGGCCAGTGCTGGGTAACAGGAGGAAGACTATCCAGATGTGAGTTTTCTGTGGCGTTGTTGTTTTGTCTTGTTTTCGCTCTTCTGTTGTGAAATACCCCTCTTTCCTGACTATTCTTCACTTCAGGAAAAGATTAAGGCAGCTTCACAATGCTAAGCTGTGGTATACCCTCTAAGCGATCTTTATAAAAACCATCTTTTTCAAAACCCACACAACCTTCTTCTTCCAGGGTTCAACATGCCCAACATTGTCAATCTCGCATTTTCTTGGTGGTAAATGTCCAGAAGCTTTATTTTATTTTTAAAGATTTAAAAATTTATTTATTGGGCTTCCCTGGTGGCTCAGAGAAGGCAATGGCAACCCACTAGAGTCCTCTTGCCTCGAAAATCCCAGGGATGGGGGAGCCTGGTGGGCTGCCATCTATGGGGTCGCACAGAGTCGGACACGACTGAAGCGACTTAGCAGCAGGTGGTTCAGTGGTAAAGAACCAGCCTGCCAGTGCAAGAGACTCAGGTTCAAGCCCAGGGTCAGGAAGAGGCTCTGAAGAAGGAAACAGCAACCCACTCCTGTATTCTTGCCTGGGAAGTCCCTTGGACAGAGGAGCCTGGCAGGCTACAGCCCATGGGGTCCCAAAAGAGGTGGACACAACTTAGCAACTAAACAACAAGCATTCATTTATTTGGGCTCTGCTGGGTCTTCCTTGCCGCATGCAGGCTTTCTCCAGTTGCAGTGAGCAGGGGCTACTCTCTAGATGCAGTGCCTGGGTTTCTCATCGCAGTGGGTTCTCCTGCTGCAGAGCAAGGCTCGAGGGCACGCAGGGTCTACAGTGCTGGCTGTGTAGTAGTTGTGGCGCATGGGCTTACTTGCTTCTAGAATCTTCCTGGACCAGGGATTGAACCTGTGTCCCCTGCACTGGCAGGCGAATTCTTTACCACTGGACCACCAGAGAAGAACCAGAGGTTTTAACATTCCCTGACGCAAGAGCCAAACTGTCAGAGTTTGGAATCATCCTAGCTCTGAGATCCATGCAACGAATCTCAGTTTCTTCAAAGTACACAGTAACCGTATCCATCGCATAGAGATGTGAGGATTAAATGAAATGTCTCCTAGCACATAGAAAGCACTCACTATTAGTTGTGGCTGCTACGATTATTTCTTGCAGTATCAGTAAATGGGCAAGTGGCTCTTTCAACCATGCTGCAGACTGTTTACCTGAAGAAATGTTGATTATATGCTTTACATGTTTCATACTAGGGAAGTAAAAGCTATTATACATTCAATAAAACAATTGAGTTTTGTCAGACATCTGGGTTACAGACTCATCTTAAACATTAATCAGCCACAAACCATGGTGTGTTGTTTGTCTCTGAGAGTCTGTTCCTTTCTTTTCCAGCTGGACCAGTCACACCTGCCTCCCAGGCCTCACAGAGCTGATGAAAGGAAGGACAAGATGGCCTGGGTAAAAGCGATTTGGAAAGATTTCAAGTATTATCCAGAGTGTAAGGTATTATTGTTGGGGTGTGGGAAGATGACTTTCTGTGAGCACATGTCTATCTGCATTTGGACTTGGGGGCTGGTGTACAAGAATGTCAGTTCCACTCACTTTTGGAACCCTAGGATCCTCCGTAGGTATTCAAAATGTCGATTTACTTTTTTAAAAAAAATCACCCAAGAACGTTGAACTCTCTCCTCTGTGTCTCTCCCTTCCCATTTCCGGGGTTTGAATTTTCCTCACTGTGGGCAGCCACTATCAGTCTCACCTCTTGGGGAAGAACCTCTTCAGCTAAAAGGCCTTGGCCTGGGGCACCAGCAGCAATCCCTGCTGTTCCACGCTTGGTCATCAACGCGGGAACTGCTCTCCAGGCAGACATCCTCTCTGCAATGGAAGGGAAGTCTGCAAAAGTGGGGCAGGAGGCAGATGTCTGCAAACCACTCAGCAGATTCCACTAGGCATGGCATCAAGGCCAGAGCCGAGATGACTCTAAAGTCCAGTTCCCGCCACTTCTCTTGCCCAGGATCTCAGCCTGAGCTTACTTCTTCTAGAAAGGCTTCTCAGTTCTTTGAATGCGATACTCTCTGAAATCCCCATCACCTTGGATGTCATAACTCCAGCCTCCCTGTCATCATAACTTTCCCCCTAGGTTTGCTTTAGTTTGCCTTGTTAATAGCAGGGTCGATTCTGTTTCGCTTGAAGATGTATGAATCACCCAAAGCCCATCGTTTACATTAGAGCTCACTCTCGGTATTATACGTTCCATGGGTTTGAACAAATGTAATGACATGTACCAACCATTATCTCACACAGCAGACTCGCTGCCATAGAAGTCCTCTGTACTCTGCCTAGTCATCTCTTTCTCCCCTAATCCCTGGCAACCACTGCTCTTTTTTACTGTCTCCATAGCTTTGCCTTTTCTAGAATATAATATACTTGGAATCATATATAGCCTTATCATCTCCTGGAGAAGGAAATGGTAACCCACTCCAGTATTCTTGCCTGGAAAATCCCTTGGACGGAGAAGCCTGGTAGGCTATAATCCATGGGGTCGAAAAGAGTCGGACACGACTGAGCGACTTCACTTTCACTATAGCCTTATCAGATTGGCTTCTTTCATCTAGTAATATGCGTTNGAAGGAAATGGTAACCCACTCCAGTATTCTTGCCTGGAAAATCCCTTGGACGGAGAAGCCTGGTAGGCTATAATCCATGGGGTCGAAAAGAGTCGGACACGACTGAGCGACTTCACTTTCACTATAGCCTTATCAGATTGGCTTCTTTCATCTAGTAATATGCGTTTAAATTTCTTCCATGTCTTTTCATGGCTTAATATCTCATTTCTCTTTAGTGCTAAAGAGTATTTCATTGTATGAATGTACCACACTTTACCCATTTATCTATTGAAGGACATCTTGGTAGTTTCCAACTTTTGAAAATTATGAGTAAAGTTTCTATAAAGATCCATGTTCAAGTTTTTGAGTGGAGATAAGTTTTCAACTTTGGAGAAATACTAAGGAGTGCAATTGATGGATCATGTGGTAAAAATGTTTTTAGTATTGTAAGAAATAGCCAACCTGTCTTTCAAAGTGGCTATAACATTTTTCTGACCTTTTAAGGCACGGGCTGGACAGTTTTGCCAGGAGACAGCAGGCTGCACGTTCCCCGATCGGGAAGATCCCTAGAGGAGGGCATGGCAATCCACTCTAGTATTCTCGCCTGGAGAATCCCATGGACAGAGGAGCCTGGTGGGCTACAGTCCAGAGGGTTGCAAAGAGTAGGACATGACTGAAGCAATTTTGCATGCATGCATGCACCCCAATTCTTAATGTCCAAAGGTCTTGAGATATCTGTTGTGGTTATGTGCATGATCCCAGTCTAGGGCAACCTTGGGCAAATACTGTGTGTTTCATACACAATCAACCAATTGTGTGTCATTAGTGTTTCTGAGCTGGAGTGACATATGTTATACTCAACTAATTGCTCTGGAGGCCACTGACAGTCAGGGAAATGTTCCTTTTTGTTTGTTACATGTGCACTTGCAAGAACAGGGAAAACATGGCTGTCCCTTCTATGAAAATGCCCCTGGGGACTTCTTGGCAGTCCAGTGGCTAAGACTGCAACTCCCAGTGCAGAGAGTTCCCTTGGTCAGGAAACAGATCCCGCATGCTGCAACTTAAAGAGTTTGCATACCGCAATGAAGATCAAAGATCCCGTGTGTTGAAACTAAGACCTGGAACACCCAAATAAGCAATTAAAAAAAGAGAGAATTTAGTTTATTTCATGCCCCATGGACACTCTTGCCATCCAGCTGTGTCTTCCCCTCATCCCTGTCACTCACTATTCCTCATTTACTGGGGATTCACATCAAAATCATGGGTTTCCTTTTCTCTCATCGCCATAATACTCAGCCTATAACTTCTCAAGTCCTTGGCCTTCTCAGTTTCAACAAGCTTCCTCAGTTTCAACAAGCTTCCTTCAACAAGTGACCCACCCCCCATCATCACTCTCAGAGCCCTCACATCGATAGAATTCACAATTCTCAGAAACCTCAGTGTCAAGCAAGTCACTTTCCCAAATCACAAACTATTTTTTTCAGATTCACCCACTGCAACTCGTTAAATCCAACCCCTCCCATCCCTGACTCCCGCCTCTTTCCGATGACTAGCAGCCCCCTTTGTTTTTTCATCCTCTCCCATTTAAGGTCTTCCTGGGGTCCATCTTCCCACCATGCCCCCCAACTTTCTTCTGTGAGCTGCTCGTCACTGGCAAATCGACATTCTGGGTGAGCTTCACTCTGCCTTCTCTTCATCCACCAGGAGCAGTTCCCAGTTGCTGCTACAGAGCCGCCAACAAGGCTGATGAGCTTCATTTTGAGCCGTCGTCTTAAGCCGACTCCTGACACATCCGCTGCGTTTTCTTAAAGTTCCTGTTTTCTGCAATGACATTTCAGGCCTCCTGTCTTCGTCTCCCACACTCTTTCCCCCTGAATTCCAGCTAATGAGGTAGCCCGGAGCTCCCTGAGTAGACGGCAGCCAGAGAGGAACTCCCCCATCTCATGCTGATTTAGAAACATGTCCAAATTTGCACTGGCTTATGCTTCATTTCCCCTGTAGGGGGGAAAGCCTCTCTCTCCTAACAATAATCTCCCTTCCTTGGGCTCAGATGCGCTCACCTCTCCGAGCATTTATTGCTTTAACTATCATCTTCTCCTGAAACATCACACCGTTAGAGTCCCTCTCTCGGTTCTTAGTTTCTGTTTTGTGTGTGTGTGTGCAGAGTGGGAGAGTAAAATGTACATTAATAACACACATACCAATAACATCCCAGAAATTTATTCCATGATCTGTTCCAGTCAGTCTTGTTCTGATAACTATCACCATGGATGAATTTCCCTGTTTTCGGACATCATACAATTGAAATAATAAAGAATGTATGCTTTTATATCTTGCTCTTTTGCTCGACATAATACTGTTTAGATTAACCCATGTTGTTGTGTATCCATAACTTTTACTGATGAGTCATATTAACGATTAACAATTGTTTTATCCATTCCTCTCTTGAGGGACCTTTGGGCTGTCTAGGCTACTATAATGAACCCTGCTCTGGACAATTCTTGCACAAATCTTTTTGTGGACATATGTTTCATTTTCATTTCACTGCTGGTCAAAAAATGGAATATGTTTAATTGTGTAAAAAACTATCAAACAGCAGTGACTGTATCATTTTTCATTCTCATCAAAGCAGGTACTTTACTTCTTTGCCAAATAGATTATCAGTCATTTTGATTCTAGTGATGCAAAAGGTGGGTAAGACAGTACTCGGCATAAAATTACCCTGGAGAGGGACGAGCAATTGTTATTATAAGATTAAGTGTTCAAACACTTTAAATAAAGGGCATCTGCGTTTCTTCTTTCCTATAACCATTCTGCACTCCTCTTTGTGGTCTAATCCCTTCCAAAACCACCTTATAATAATCCCCACTATTGACTGTACATCTCTTTAAGCACTATTTTGTTTAAAAAGATGTTCATAAGTATTGTCGCGGTTTTATAAAGAGGACAGGGCTGAGGCATCGCCAGGACTTCTCATGTAAACAGCAAATAAACAGCGCAGGGTCTTTCTTCTGCTGCAGCTGCCTGCCTGATCTCTCCGCGACGCCTGGAGTTATCTATTCGCTTTAGAGGGGCAGTCCCCTTCTGACAGCCAATCAGCAGGTCCTGACGAGCGGCACCTTTTGCAGTCTGAAAATCTGGGTGTCCCTGGACACCCAGCTTCTCGGGCGGTGCGCTCAGGCGCTGAGGCCGGAACCGGGCCAGGCACGTGCTGGGCTCCGGGCGGCGCGCCGTCGCACCTGCCCCTGAGCGAGCCAAGCGGAGACGCGCTTCTTTCAGCAGCGCCTGCACCCCACATGCTCCCCTCGGTCCTACGTTTTTCTCCGCCCCCTGCCCAGGCTTAATTAATCGTCTAGTCCAGGTGCCTCCGCACTGGCCTTCTCGCTGGTGCGCGGGGCTGAGCAGGGAAAGGAGCGCCCCGCCTGCGGAGAGACGGGGTGCGCCGCGGCTGGGGCGGCGCCGGCGCGTCCGGGATGCCGGAGAACGGCTCCTTCGCCAACTGCTGCGAGGCGGGCGGCCGGGCCGAGAGCCCGCGCTGGACTGGCGCGGGCGGCGCGCGGCCCTCCGGGGCGCCCCGGCCTCCCTGGGTGGCGCCCGCGCTGTCGGCGGTGCTCGTCGTGACCACCGCCCTGGACATCGTGGGCAACCTCCTGGTCATCCTCTCGGTGCTCGGCAGCCGCAAGCTCCGGAACGCAGGTGAGCGCTGCGCCCGGGGGCGGGTCTCTGGTCTGACCCTGACCGCGCAGTCGGCCGCCCGGTCTGTCCTCCGCTCCCCGCGCCGCCTTCCCTTCTCTCAAGTCCCCCAGGTTTGGTCTTGAACTCAAAATTGGGTTGAGTTTGCTGCCTTTCCCCGACGTGTGGCTCTTGCAAACGCACCGGGAAGCCCTTGGCGCATCAGTGCCGGCGTGAATCAGGTAAAGTTTTTTCTCGCGCACTTCTTGGCAGAGCAGGGAGCTGTGAAAATAGGAGCGTCTGCAAGTCAAAGCTCTCCAAGGCGCTCCAATTTTTGCAGATTTGGACGGTGCCCCTCCGTGGCCACAGGACTCTCATCTTCAACACCTCCCTTCCCTGCCAAGCACGGTGGTTCACGCAGCACGTGCTTAGAAAATATTTACTGAGACAATGAGTAAATTAGTGGAAACGCTCTAGAGAGTTTTGGTCCGGATACTTAGCTCCTCATCTTGGTTCCAAACAAGAGTGCGAAGGCAGCCATCGACAGCCTCTACTTGGTCGGAGCTGCATTGTTTTCAAATAACCCCCATCTTTAATAAAGACAGGGAATTCGTAGGAGTAAACGAAGATTAAAATAATAATTTAGCAAATTAGTGTTGCAATCCCGACTATTTCTCCCTTTCGATACACTCATTTCAACTTTCTCCATATGTAGGTGTGCCAGGGAACAAAACCAGAGGGAGGGAGTCCCTGAACTCTGACCCCGAGGGTCATCGGAGCATGCTGACCATTCTAGCTTTTGGAGAAGCTCAGTGACCCGTTTGTCCATTTGTCGTTTCCCTGTTTGGGCCTTAGGGGCAACTCAAATGTTAGAGTGAATTAGAATGAAAAGATAGCAGAAAACCAATCAGATAACTTAATCATGCTTTTCTAAGGAGGCAGACCATTCAGAAAGGCTATTTCTAGTACATTGTTATAAACACTTTATGTGACCCAGTGACTCCCAAGATTTTTTATCTAAAGAACAAACAAAAATGTGAGCTTCTACTGTAATATTGGAAACCACATTTGAAGTAATTGTATGGTGACAGATGGTAACTATTTATAGGGATCATTTTGAAATGTATAGAAGTATTGAATCCTTGTGTTGTGCACTAGGAACTAACATATTGTTATAGGTTAGTTATACTTCAAAAACAAACTCAGAAAAAGAGGTCAGATTTGTAGAGCCAGAGGCAAGAGTTGAGGGCAGAGGAAACTGGATTAAGGCAATCTAAAGGCACAGATGACCACTTCTAAGATAAATAAGTACTCAGGATGCAGTGTACAGCATGGTAAATATAACTCTGCTGTATGTCATATGAAAATTGTTGAGAATAAATCCTAAGAGTTCTCATCACAAGGGAATTTTTTTTTTTCTGTTTCTTTTTGCATCTGTTTGAGATGATGGATGTTCACTAAACTTATTGTGGTAATCTTTTCATGGTGTATGTAAATCAAATCATCTTGCTTTGCTCCTTAAATATACAGTGCTGGGTCTCAATTACATCTCAGTTAAACTGGAAGGAAAGGAAAAGTTAAACTTTCTAACTCAGTCATTTCAGTAGTGGTGACTTATTATCTGCAATAACTTTTTCAAGATATTGTTGTGTCCTTGGAATAGAGGCTTATCTTTTACGAAAGAGCAGGTTAAAATCATTTTGATCATATTGTCTTTTGTAGTAGCCACAAGGATTCATTTCCTGCCCAGGGAAGCAGGGCTTCTCTCCCAAATTAACCAGGTGTTTAGAGGAGCCTTTGTGGGCTTCCTCCCTTGGGCGGGGTGGCTGGGGCCCGGTGCTGTTTCCTTTGCTCGAAGGAGGCAAGCTTCTTCTCCCCTCCTCCATCTGCAGGCAGGCTGGCCTCTTCTCTCCTAGTCAAGGTCACAGAGACCTTACTGGTTTGCGAGTATGGCTGGGGTGGGTAATGAGCGTGTTAAAACACTGGCACTCCCTGTGTTCATCCTTCCTGTGTCTTGGCGAATCTACTACAGCCCAGCACCAGAAAAAAGAATTTAATACTATATCTGTGCGTGAAAGTGACAGATACTTTGGCTACCTCATGCACAGAGCTGACTCATTGGAAAAGATCCTCATGCTAGAAAAGATTGAAGGCGGGAGGAGAAGGGGACGACAGAGGATGAGATGGTTGGATGGCATCACCCACTCAATGGACATGAATTGAGCAAACTGTGGGAGGTAGTGAAGGACAGGGAAGCCTGGTATGCTGAAGTCCACAGATTAAAAGTGAGACACGACTTAGCGACTGCACAACAACAGTGATGAAAGCACATCCTGCATGCCAGAGGATTCTGGGTATAAGAGTGGGAGTGGGGACCAACATAGGCTGTGCTGGGTGAGCAGTGGATAGTGAATTCTTAGGAACTTCAGTCAAGTTCCCATTTATTCCCACGATGCTCCTGGGCACTGGATCAAGAATCCAGTGTCCTCTTACAAGAGGCCACTTTCCGGATCAAACCATCCCTGCCCTCAACAACAGATCACAGGGAGACAAGTAAGCAAGTGGTGGCTGGCAGTTCTCTGCCCTCTGACTAATAGTGCAGGTGATGACAGCCCCTTCCAAACAAACCAATTTTCCACGTGTCATCCACGTCTCCTTTAATGAGCCACCAGGCTTGTCTGGTATAGGTGACTTTTGGGCCAAAGATACAGTTGGTCCCATGTATTATGAGCTGTTTCTGCAAGCACAAGAGCAGACTCAAATCTCTATAAATTCAAGGAGGCTTCAGTTGGCTGTGGATATTAGTTTAGGGACGGGCCAGGCCTTGGCACGTTAACTTGGTTGGACAAAAAATAGCTGTCATTAAGCAGTCACAGAGAGAACCTAGAATGAGTCACTGGTGTTTAAAATTCTGTCCCAATGGAACCAACAAAATTGATTGGTGAGTATTAATGGAGAGACAGTAAGCAGTAGAAATTTCCAAAGTAGCATATAGATACCTGAGAAAGTTTGGGGGAGGTATTCATGAGGCAGTTGGCATGTGTATTCTGAATATGTTTAAAGGGACTGGGAGACCTGTACTTCTATGTACCTAGAAGGATATATTTGAATAAAAATGTATGTAATTTAAAGAGTAATAACAATAAAATTCTGCCCCAGGCTGAGTGTCCCACTCACTGGCCCTGGAGACAAAAGCACAGCACTGAGGCCCTCAGGGACTAACAGTCAGCCTCTGGGGGAGACGCCTGGTCTGCTGACAGCACCTCTGCAGAGACACTGGTTGTTCTTCTAAAATAGCCATGTCCTTGAGAGACAGGATGCAGGTCGCATACCCCCCCAAGCTGAGGCTCCAGCCCTCTGTCCCCAGAGATGGAATCCACATTGGCTCCTGGACCATCTTCCCTCACAGCTTGGGAACCTCAATTCCCTAATAGCTTGTCCCTTAACTGATTTCCCTGTGAATGAGTCCCTTTGTCCCCAGGTTTCATAACCTTTGGGAATTTTTTTGACTGCATCCCATGGTATGAGGAACTTCCCCGACCAAGGATTGAATCTGTGCCCCTTGCATTGAAAGTTTGATGTCTTAACTACTGGATCACCAGGGAAGTCCTTCACCAGATTTTAAAAGAAAGCATTAAGATTTCAAAAAAAATTTTCTTCCATAGACATAAAAATCATCCCAACCATAGTGTAACACCTTCACGTGAATCTTTCTGCTTATGATCTTCTGCTTCAATTTATTTTTACTAGGAAAATATACTATTCTGGTAAATTGTAAACTATAAAANTGTCTGATTTCCTCATTTCCTCTGCTGCTGCCTCATTTTGTGATAGATTTTAATTTACTATTTTATCATTTTTACTATTTATTTTATACATATCTTTGAGAAATGTTTCTTAGTGATTCCTCTAGGGAATACAATTACCATCTTACTTTATAATAATTTAGTTAAAATTACCACCACACTATTTTTAATAACATATAAATTATTTCCTATACAGCTCCATGTCCCACCTTCTTTTATACTGTTATGATCAGATATTATATATTTATACATTTTGTATTCATAAACATAGATTTGTGTTTATTACCTTATGTTGTCTTTTGAATCAGATATTAAAATCTACATGTAAAAGTGAATTATACCATCCTTTATATTTACCTGGTACCTTTTTTACCTTTCCTGGTTGCCTTTATTTCCTAATGTAGATTCAAGATACCATCACTGTATTTTTATTTCATTCTGAAGGATTCTTTTGTTATTTTTTGTAGGGTAGTTGAGATAGTAGTGAACTGTCTCAGCCTGGGTTTATTTAGAAATGTCTTGATATCTCCTTTATTTTTGAAGGAGAGTTCTGACAGATACAGAATCCATGGCTGACAGTTTCTTTTCAACACTCTGTGGTGTCCCACTGCCTTCTGGCCTTTAGTTGATCAGAGTTCCCTGATGATTAGTCAGCCATAACATCACAGCAGATCATTTATGTGTCTGAAATGAAGAGACACTTCTCTCTCTACTTTCAGGATTCTCTCTTTGTAATTTTTAACTATTTGATTTTGATGTATCTCTTTGNCTTTCCCTTTCAGGGCCTGGAAGAGCCTCTTCTCCCGGGATTGTTGGTTGCAGCTTCCCTCCCTGGACCTCCAGGACACTACCAGGTGTGGGCCGGGGATCCCCGTGGTGTGTCCAGGGGTCCCAAGTCCATGGCTCCCCCTCGGGTGAGGGGCACAAGCTCCCAGCACTGTCAGTTCTGGACCCGCCCCTGTGTGCACACAGCCTGACGTCAACCCGGCCTTCCAGACAGGAAGCCTGGAGCCGGCGTCCGGAGAGTCTGCTGGCACTGGGAACGCTGCAGCTCTGAACAAGAAGGGCTAAAGTGTTCCCTTCACCCAGTGAAATTCTTGGGGTGGGTCATGGCACAGCCTCCGTGCCCTCCCTTGATGGGCAGTGAACTTTCTGGTCTGGCTGAGACGATCACCCCCAACAAGGACAGAGCTAGAGTGACTGGACTGACCATGGCCCTCCCTCTCCCCAGGGACTCAAGCGGGTGTCAGGCCAAGCCAGGCAGGGAGCTACCCCTCCTGTCCTTCAACTTAAAGTCAAGCTCTGTGCAGGTGCTCAGCTAAGATCAGGTCTCCAGGGAACCTTCCAGAACCTAACTCCTCCAGTCCTGGCCTGTCTGACACTGTCCACCTTGCTCTTCCCTTGATCTCTGTGCTCCTGGTCCCACTGCTCTGGGAAATTCACAGGCCTTTGAGTGGATAGATCTGAGCTCAGACCCTGTCCCCTCCTGGGCCTACCCCCACCCTGGGCCACAGCCTCCTTGTGGGTAAGACAGGCTGGCGAGGGTCAGGGAGACTGTGGTGTGAATGCCATCTCCAGGGAGGTTCATATGCAAAGACATCAAGGCCAGGGGGCACTCAACCTGCAGAGCAAGTTTGTGTGTGCACGGGGCTGCAAGAGAAGGTTAGGCCCTGGATTTCCCAGCTCCTAGGATCCACATCCCTGCAACCACGACCTTGATGCAAGAAGAACCCCATCACCCGGGAGCTGGTCAATGCAGATTCCTCGGTTCTGCCCAGACAGACACCTTTGGAAGCTGGCTGGGGCCCAGGAAGCAGCGTTTTTAACAAGGCCCAGAATTTGCAGTTCACCTATGCTCTGGGTTCTAGTCTTGGATGAGGACCCTGGCTCCACCACTCGCCAGCTACATTGCCTCAATGTTTTTGAGCTTCCGTTTCCTCATTGGCAAGGTCTCAATAGCACCCATGTGCTCATGCTCAGTTGCATTTGACTCTTTGTGACCCCGTGGACTGTAGCCTACCAGCTCCTCTGTCCATGGGATTCTCCAGGCAAGAATACTGGAGTGAGTTGCCACTCCCTTCTCCAGAGGATCTTCCTGACCCAGGAATCAAACCCAAATCTCCTGTGTCTCCCGCACTGACTGTGGGACTCTGTGGGCGGTCCTGGGGGCGGTCCCGTGCTCTCAGGCTGCACAGCTTGGGACAGTGGGAAAGGAGGGCTTCATCTGTGTGCAAAGCACAAATACAGACACAGACGGAGAGAACAGANGTGTGCGCACGTGTGTGCTAAATCGCTTCAGTGGTGTCTGACTCTTTGCGATCCTATGAACTGTAGCCCTCCAGGCTCCTCTGTCCATGGGGATTTGCCAGGCGAGAGTGCTGGAGTGGGTTGCCATGCCCTCCTCCAGGGAATCTTCCTGACCCAGGGATCGAACCTGTGTCTCTTATGTCTCCTGGATTGACAGGCAGGTTCTTTACCACTAGCGCTACCTTGGAAGCCAATATATACTATAAGCTATGTATAAAATAGAAACTATACATACTATGTAAAAAAATAGGAGGCTAAAGAGTACTGACTATATAGGACGAGGAACTCTACTTAATGCTCTGTGGTGACCTAAATGGGAAGGAAATGCAAGGAAGAGGTGATTTATGTATACGTGTGACTGATTCACTTTGTTGTTGTACAGCAGAAATTAACATGACATTGTAAAGCAACTGTATCCCAACAACAACAAAAATAACTGAAAAACATGCGTCAGGATGTGGTAGAAAAGGTGGACAATGCATATGAAAAGGGAATTTTAGCACATAGATGAAAATTGTGTTTNTTTGTTGTACAGCAGAAATTAACATGACATTGTAAAGCAACTGTATCCCAACAACAACAAAAATAACTGAAAAACATGCGTCAGGATGTGGTAGAAAAGCTGGACAATGCATATGAAAAGGGAATTTTAGCACATAAATGAAAATTGTGTTTAAAAATGGGAATGTTGAAATAAAAGTGTGATAACAGAGATGAAAAGTTTATTTGAAAGGCTTAACAGGTACCTGGACAGAGTGGAGTAAAGGAAACAGAACAAAATTGTCTCCCTTTTCAAGGGGGTTGTGGAGGAATTCTGGAGAAAGACAAGTGCCATCTCCAAAGAGTCCTCTTCTAGTGGAGCCACACAGGAAGCGATCACTCCAGCAGCAAATGATTACGAGACTCATGAAATGTCTCCCAGGGAAATATGCCTGAACCTAGGTGTTCAGGGTTTTTACTGGAGCTCAGGCATATCGGCACCTTGTGCTTGGCATGGATCAAAATTCTGGATTCCCCAAAAGGAAGCTGGTGTTCATCACGAGAAACACTATTTGTATACATAATTTTGGTACAATGAGTCTCTCTTTCTGTTATCAAATGGTGAGACAAATCAACTGTCCATATGGGAGTCAAGGACCAACCTCACAGATCTTTCAAAGGATGGTGGTCTCAGACCCGGTATATTAACCCTTTTTTACATATTCCTTAATGGCGAATTAGCTACAGATTTCTTAAAATCCATGGGTCAAAGAAAAATCACAAAGGAAATAAAATAATTTATACTGAATCATTATGTAAAAGTAGTAAAGCTTCAGAATTTGATTGAGTGCTGTTTTCGGTGCCAAAATAATTTATACTGAATCATTATGTAAAAGTAGTAAAGCTTCAGAATTTGATTGAGCGCTGTTTTCGGTGCCACTTAGTTGAAGATGCCAGCACGGGGCCTTGCACATGACCAGGGCACGTCAACCTCATTCTAAAAATGCTTTTAAAGATTTCCAAAAGTTTTAAGGAGAACAAGTCAAAGGGAATGTAAAATCCTTTTTTTTTTTCTTCACTTTAGGCAAAAGTCTAAAAGTCAGATCTCTGTTAAAGTTCCGAATTGCATTTGGCTTTACAAAATCGACTTTTTCTGGTTCTTTTCAAAATCATTGATTCTTTTGTAGTCTCTTTTGTAATCTTTACACACAAGTACACACTCGAGGTCCACACTTCGAAACATATCAGCTTAGGTGTCCTGGGGTTGTTCTTTCCTGTTGTTAAGCTGTCCTTCTTATCTCTGTCTTTAGTACCTTTTGTTTGGCGTGTTGAGATATTTATCTCTTCCCCTTATTATGGCTGAGATGGTCAAGAGTCTGCCTGCAACGCGGGGAACCTAGTTTCAGTCCCTGGGTCAGGAAGGTCCGCTGGAAAAGGTCATGGCAACCCACTCCAATCTTCTTGCCTGGAGAATCCCCATGGACAGAGGAGCCTGGCGGGCCACAGTCCATGGGGTCACAAAGAGTCGGACATGACTTAGGGACTAACAGTTTTCACTTTCACTTTTCACTCCCCCTATTATAAATCACCTAGAAATGTGGCCCGGCACTTGGGTGCCTATGGATGGGGCGGGGATCCTACCTGAGCAGAGCTCGGGCTGGGATGAGCTGCTGGAGGAAACAGGTGGCAGCATAGCACCGGCCTCTGGACACAGCCCTTGCTTCGCGTAGCTCCCCTGTGTCCAAGGAAGACTGGGCTAAACGGACGAGGACTGATGGAGCTGACGCAGTCCTGATGGAAGCAAGATAGCATAGGGGGGTGTCGAAACCCTGAGAGGGAAATCACCAAAAGTGCATGGGAGGAGTCCGACACCGTGGGGCCTGCATGCTGGCGACGGGGACACAAAGGAGCCACTTCCTGGCCTTCTTGGCCTCCTCATGTCCTCAGCAGGCTGTGGGCATCTCAGGACTTGAACTAGGTTAGAGGCACAGAAACAGGCATTTCACTGCTGTCTGAGGGTGCCCCCTATCCTTCTCCTCCACTCTACGCTGTCACCATAGCAACCACATCCTATGACAAGGGGCAGCGCTGGCATCGAGAGAGAGCGAAGAAGCAAAGCTGCCCAGGACTCTCACCGGCTTAGCCTCAGATTCCCAGGCTAATTCTCCTCCTGTCAGCGTTCAGTCTCTTGAGATGATACTACTTGTGAGTCATTGAACTCTCCAGCTAGAGGTATGGACCACTTCAGGGGCGCTTCTTTCATTCTCTCCAAATATTAACTGATGAACTGATGTTAAATGAATATGAAATACAAATTTGGGTAAAGACAAAGGTGAACATTTCTAAGACAAAAGGAAATGCGTGTGTTCTTTCTCAGTCCATAGGAAAATGCAGACAGACAGTGGGCTGTACCCTGGAGGCCAAGTGGAAATGAACTATTTTCTAAGCATATCTGCTTCCAGACCCTTGTTACTTAAGTGGGGACCACCTCCTATGCCCATCTGATTGGAGTCCTTTTCAAGCGCTCTTGATGGGTACTGCCTACCCCACTAATTATTCCTGGACCATAGCCAAGGTAATTGCTTAGAACTGGCTGGGCCTAAAGTTGTATTTTAGACCTCAAAAAGGTGATGTCTCCTCTCAGAATTTCACCCAGGTCTCCCAGATGAGGTTGTTGGAATTTAAAATGTAGCCTGGGATTAAATCTCCTTTATTTTGGTGACTCAGAAAAATCATTACAATTTATTTGTAGGCAACTTTTATTGCCCACAAATTCCTTTTTATGTGCATACTCTGTTGACTGCTTTATTTCATTACCAACAAAAATCAATACGCTAGCAGTGTCTATGTGAGTAATTCTGCCTTTTTTTAAAGTTTATTTTTGGCTGTGCTGGGTCTTCATTGTTGCAAGGACTTTTCTCTGGTTTGGGGGAGCGGGGCTCACTCTGCATTTGGGGTATGTGGGCTTCTCATTGTGCTGGCCCCTTTCATTGCACAACAGGGGCTGTGGGGAACTCGAGCTTCAGTAGTTGCAACAGGAGGGCTCAGCATCTGTGGCTCCCAGAGCACAGGTGCAACACTCGTGGCACAGGTGTTCAGTAGTACACAGCTTGTGGGACCTTCCTGAATCTGGGATGGAACCGGTGTCTCCTGCATTGGCGGGCAGATTCGTTACCACTGAGCCACTAGGGAAGCCCTAGTCTGTGTTTTAAAGTGATGAATCTTTTATATTGATGTAGCTTGAAGAGCTATGTAGTCTATCACGTGGTATGAACAGCCCCTCCCCCGTGTATACACTTACCACAATAGCCTGGATGTTAACAACCTTCTAAATACTGCTGCGGCTCTAATCTTGCTCTCTTCTCATCTCTCGTCTATAAACCAACCAAAGTGATTTTCCAAAATGTGCAATGGTGGTTTCATTCTTCTATGGACATCACTCTTGGTCTCTCCACGGTTATGAAGACCACAAGCGCTACACGATTCTTTCCCTCGCCTTTCTCTCCAACTGCCTCACCAGCTGTTCCATCGACTCTTTGTCACTTAAATGTACACCTAGCTGTGTAACTTGTGGAACTGTTTATAATATTTTGTATGAGAATGTAGCTCACCTCATTATTTGTAGTGCTGAAAAACTGTCCTCAGTTTAAGTATGTATCAACAGAATTATGGTTAAATAAACAACAGTTCATATAAACTATGGAATACTATGCTGTTGTGCAAAGGTAGGTGTGTATATCAACAGGGAATTGCATCTGTTATACCAGTATCAAGCTTAATTTAAAAAACCCATCAAATTGAAGATAATAGTGTATAGTATGGTGTCATTTCCCCTTAAATTAAATCTTCTTTGTGTGTGTTCATCTCCTTATAATGTTACCCAGAGGCACATGTCAGGGTTCTGGCTGCTCGCTGCTCAAAAGCCCACAAGCAGGCCAGGTTGGTAGAAAAGAATGTTTGCTTTATTTCAGATTCTGGCAGCTGGGGGGCGGGTGGCAGACAGCTGTCCCAAGGCTGACTCCCCCACCTCGACAAGCAGGGGTGAGAGGTTTCGCAGACAGAGTTGGGGGCAGAAGGTTACATGCAGAAACAGCACCTCCATCCATAACAGTCATCTTCAACTGGTGTTGGTGGTCTGACCAGCATCATCTTGTGGATTTAGGTACAGTTCATCTTCAGTTCTGGAATGCACTTGTTCCCATTTCTTTGGGGTCCATTCTCAGAATTGTGGCCGCTCATGTCCTGGGTACAGTCTGATCATCGGGTAGTTAACTTTTTCACCTGGTATTTTTGTATCTATAAGACCGCTCACAGGACGCGGCTCAGAATATTATCCATAACCCTTGAGAAAGAACTGAAGTCCTTGACTGTGCTTGATGACTGCGTTATTGTTATTTAGTCTCCTTGGCTGTTTTCCTTTGTTTCTGCATTTCTCGCTTCTCTGATCAAGCTTATTCTTTGACTGAAGTTTTCCCCAGGCAAAAGGCATGTGGAGGACATGGTGGCGAGCCAGGACCACGTGGAGCTGCTCCGTTTCAGTAAGGTGTATATACACAGTAGAAGTCTGGAGGTGAATTTCCCAAATTTTCACCTTTGGAAAAAGGGATGGACTGTGGTTAAAGGAAAGAGTCTCTCGTTTTTTGCTTTATTTCTTTATTGTTTCTTCTTTCTTGGATGCACCATGTCTTAGCTGTGGCCCTCGGGGATCTCTCTCTAGTTGCAGCCTGGAGACTCTGAATGGCACCGTGTGGGATCTGGTTTCCTGACCGGGGGTCCAGCTGGGCCCGCTGCATTGGAAGCACGGAGTCTTGGCCACTGGACCACGAGGGAAGCCCCCTTATATTGTTTTTGTTCATGGGAAGATGTCTTATTTAGTGACAGTTAAAGGTTAAAACATGTTTTTAAGTGTTCTACATCACTAGGACTCTTGCCATCCGTCATAAGCTCAATGGGTGAGGATGGGTTAGCCACAGCAAAAGAGGACGGAGAGCAGGGCCTGGATGAGCTCTCTCGGCCTACTTTTGCTAAGGAAGGGATGGGCTGAGGGGAGTGTTGCTGCACTGATAGGGCTGGGAAGAAGCATTAATACATCCAACACCTAGAGTCCGGTATTCAGGGAGAATGGTGAACGGTGACAATTCGAGGTGAGCAACCACTGTCCATGGTCCCCAGAGAGGTACAGGGTATCCTCACCCCCAGGTGTCTGGCTAGGAGTGTGGACCAGAATGTGCTTGGCAGGAGGATCAGAGGCTTAACCACAAGCCTCAGGGGCGAGGGATGGGCCTCAGCCCTTAGGGTGGAGCGAAGCGAGATGACAAGAGAAAATGAGAACCTTTGGAGGACACACAGACTTGAGTCAGGGGGAATGGCAGGGCCACAACCATGAACCTGTGAAGGGAGAGGCAGAACCCAGCTTCAGAACAGAGATGAGTGATCTGCTCACTTAGAGCATGGCCACTGAGCAGTGGTAGGGAGAGGGGAAAAGCAAGCCCACACGGGGAGGCCAGGTGTGCTGAGCTCCGGATAGGAAGACTGGAGAGAGGGATCGTGGGCAATGGGAAAGCGCTTCAGGCCTTTGCCTCGAGGTTGACTCTTCAAAGAGGCACATCAGAATGTGTTTGATTTTTGTTGTGGCTCTAAAAAGGAACCCACAATAATGGTGAAATGCTAGAAATAGTATTGACTCAGTCTGAAGGCTGCTAGAATTTCTGATAGCATTCCTCAGAATAGACTTCTTATTGTGAGGGTCATTAAGAATTGAGAGTCTGGTTATGGTAACACACACCTCCACATTAAGTCCATCCATCTTGACAGCTCTGTTTCCTGAACTTTCCTGAATCCAGTATCTACTTATGGTTGATGGAGTGGCAGGCAACAGGACAAGACGCCAGTGCTGTCTTAGATTTATAACCTCCTTTTTCACTCAAGGTAAAAAACTTCAGCATTTAGAACACTACATTTTTATCTGATGCAGAGGACTAGATTAAATGTTGAACTAAATGACAGATGAAGGTGGAATTAATTAATGTCAGTTCTCATATAAATTGCTCATGATGAGAAACAATGAAATTAAGGTAAGTAGATGTGATACATCATCATTTCTCTTCATTGAACCATATAGAGGTAGACTAGGAGGATGACACATTGCATACATGAGAAAAATGGGCAGAGCTGATGATAAAGTCGCATTCATTTCCTTTTCAAAGTAGTCAGGAGTGGTTCTCATGAAGCTCAAATACATATTTAATGTACAAACTAGCTCCATGCTTTCATTTCAAAGAAATCTGGCTTGTTTTACTTGGCAATAATATAACCTTTTATTTAGCAATGACTATTTGCAAGGAAAGCTGGGAGAAAGTTTCCAAGGCTGAAATAGTAAAGCTAACCCCTTTCTAGTTAAGTCGTGGATAGATGTGTGCATGCATGCTAAGTCACTTCAGTTGTGTCCAAATCTGTGCGACCCCATGGACTGCAGCCTGCCAGGCTCCTCTGTCCATGGGATTCTCCAGGCAAGAATACTGGAGTGGGTTGCGGTGCCCTCCTCCAGGGGATCTTCCCCACCCAGGGATTGAACCTGCATCTCCTGAATCTCCTGATTGGCAAGCGAGTTCTTTACCACTAATGCCACCTGGGAAGCCCCCTTGGATCAGATGTATTCCCTTTAAGTCTGGCACACATGGCAGCAGAAAACATTTGTCATTTTTCCAACTTTGCTTTCAGAAGTCAAACCCAGACCTTTTCCTGGAAGGATGGCGTCAGACCTGACGACAGAGTCTACAGTTCTTTCCCGGTCACTATCTCCTTGATCTCTGCACAGAATATATTATGTGTGCTTAGTTACTCAGTGGTGTCTGACTCTTTGTGACCCCATGGACTGTAGCCCACCAGGCTTCTCTGTCCTTGAGGATTCTCCAGGTAGGAATACTGGAGGGGGTTGCCATGCCCTTCTCCAGCGGATCTTCCCAACCCAGAACTCCTGCATTGGAGGCAGATTCTTTACCATCTGATCCACCAGGGAAGCCCAAGAATAACAGAGTGGGTAGCCTATCCAGGGGATCTTCCCAACACAAGAATTGAACCAGGGTCTCCTGCATTGCAGGCGGATTCTTAACCAGTCGAGCTACCAGGGAAGCCTACACAGAATGGGTACTCAGGGGCAAAGCAGGGGAGGCTCCTGATGCAGAGTGGCTCCCGGGACAGAGTATCACGTGAATGAGAGAGAAGAAGTTATCTCAAACTACAAAAACCTAGTGTGCTGTTAATAATGGTGTCACCAACTCATATGCAATCGAAGTATTTTTAATATTCATTAAACAACTATATATCTTCTAGGCCTGGTGTTGGGTGCTGAGGACATCAAGGTGATTAAGTCAAAGTACCTGCCTTGGAGAAATTAATAGGGAGATAGACATCTAACCAAGTAATGTGGGAGGTTCAATAACAGAAAAGACGACCAGTTATAGGAGTTACATGCTTGTGGGAATTACAGAGACTGGCAGTGGTCAGAGCAGATAGGTCACAGGTCAGAGAGATCTGGGTGAGAGGCAGAGGAAGGTTCAAAAGCAAAGGCAAAGGCATGGATGCCTGAAACGTACAGTCTGATTTTTTTTTTACTTGTCAGATGGTCAAAGGCTGAGAATGTATGTGATCCTGTGAGGGCAGGAAGCAAGCCCTGTCATGTGCTGTTGGAGTGTAAACTTGCCTGAGCCTTACTGAGGACAACCTGGCAGATCGCTCGTGATTGCAAATGCGCCTCCACGTAATCTAGCAATCCTCTTTTAGGAAGTTGTGCTAGAAATACTTTCATCCTTGTGCACAACATACTAGGTTAATTGTTCGTGATTGCAAATGCGCCTCCACGTAATCTAGCAATCCTCTTTTAGGAAGTTGTGCTAGAAATACTTTCATCCTTGTGCACAACATACTAGGTTAATTGTTGCAACATACCTTGGGGTAGTCAAAGATTGGAAACACCTTAAATGTATGTCACAGGGCACTGGGAAAAGAAACATCAGTGAAATAGTCTGGTGCCATAAAAAAAATGAACGATCTCCAAGACATTTTACAAAGGAAAAGTACAAGGTACAGAATAGCAGGTAAGGAAGATGACTATTTATATGAATAAAGTGGACAGAATAAAATAAAGAATAAATAGAAATAATTGAGAGGGTAACAGGCAGGAAGGCTAGGGGTCTCCAAACTGAGGAAATAGCCTACATGTGTCAGACACTTTTTATCTCTCTCTTAAGCAATGGGAAGAAAAAACTGCAGGTGTCAGATCTTTTTCCCTTCTCTATACAAATTTAAAAGGAGGTTTCTTTCAAAATTCTGTGTTGCCATAACACCTGGTTCCACCTAAACTTAACTTTTCTTAAACCTTGAGCTAACCAATGCATTTTTCTTCAGTTCAGTGCAGTTCAGTCACTCAGACTCTTTGCAACCCCATGGACTGCAGCACACCAGTCTTCCTTGTCTATCACCAGCTCCCAGAGCTTACTCAGATGTCCATCAAGTCAGTGATGTTATCCAATCATCTCATCCTCTGTCATTTCCTTTTCATCCTGCCTTCAATTTTTCCCAACATCAGGGTCTTTTCAAATGAGTCAGTTCTTCGCATCAAGTGGCCAAAGTATTGGGAGTTTCAGCTTCAGCATCAGTCCTTCCAATGAACTTTCAGGACTGATTTCCTTTAGGATGGGTCTCCTTGCTGTCCAAGGGACTCTCAAGAGTCTTCTCCAACACCACAGTTCAAAGCATCCATTCTTCAGCGCTCAGCTTTCTTTATAGTCCAACTCTCATATCCATACATGAGTACTGGAAAAACCAGAGTTTTGACTAGACTGACCTTTGTTGGCAAAGTAATGTCTCCGCTTTTTAGTATGCTGTCTAGGTTAGTCATAACTTTTCTTCCAATAAGCAAGTGTCTTTTAATTTCATGGCTGCAGTCACCATCTGCAGTGGTTTTTGAGCCCCCCAAAAAAGTCTGTCACTGTTTCCATTGTTTCCCCATCTATTTGCCATGAAGTGATGGGACCAGATGCCATGATCTTAGTTTTCTGAATGTTGAGTTTTAAACCAACTTTTTCACTCTCTCTTTCACTTTCATCAAGAGGCTCTTTAGTTCCTCTTTACCTTCTGCCATAAGGGTGGTGTCATCTGCATAACTGAGGTTATTGATATTTCTCCTGGCAATCTTGATTCCAGCTTGTGCTGAGGAGGAAACAGACAGAACAGGACTGGAAAGCAAGACTCCATCTTGGGCCGGACTGTGGACTTTGAGCTATGTACCCAGTATCTATGGAAACAACATACCAACTGGAAAACCAGACCCCTCTGATGGAAGGGCCCCAGGGCTCGCACCTAGACTCTCCATCGCCTAAAAGAATACCCTAAATACCTGTGTAACCAAATAGAATCGTAAATTCTATTATGCTTATTGGGGTATGACCACAGGCCTATTGATAATTGTCCACTGTTAACTACCTAGGCTTAAGGCATATGAATCATGGTTAACTTTGATTGTATCTTTCTTTTCCTTTGTTTAGACTAGTTTCAGAGAATTTGGGGAGGTGGCACACATACTTAGAATATATAAAGCCTTCACAAAAACTGGTCAGGGTCCTTGGCTAAGAGGAGACTGCCGTGGGCCCAACGGTGCGATAAACTGCCCTCCACTATCTGCATTGTCCTTCTGAGTGAGTGTGTTTCCCGGAATGCATGGTTACAACAGTGCTTCATCCAGCCCAGCATTTTGCATGATGTACTCTGCATAGAAGTTAAATAAGCTGGGTGACAATATACAGCTTTGACATACTCCTTTTCTGATTTGGACCAGTCTGTTCTTCCATGTATAGTACTAACTGTTGCTTCTTGACCTGCATACAGGTTTCTCAAGAGACAGGTCAGTGGTCTGGTATTCCCATCTGTTGACAAATTTTCCACAGTTTGTTGTGATCCATGCAGTCAAAGGCTTCGGCGTAGTCAATAAAGCAGAAGTAGGTGTTTCTCTGGAACTCTCTTGCTTTTTCAATGATCCAATGGATGTTGGCAATTTAATCTTTTGTTCCTCTGCCTTTTCTAAATCCAGCTTGAAAAGCTTGAAGTTCAACGGTTCACACTGAAGCCTGACTTGGAGAATTTCGAGCATTAATTTGCTAGCACGTGAGATCAGTGCAATTGTGTGATAGTTTGAGCATTCTTTGGCATTGTTTTTCTTTGGGATTGGAATGAAAACTGACCTTTTCCAGTCCTGCAGCCACTTCTGAGTTTTCCAAATTTGCTGGCATATTGAGTGTAGCACTTTCCCAGCATCATCTTTTAAGATTTGAAAGAGCTCAACTGGAATTCCGTCACCTCCACTATCTTTGTTTGCAGTGATGCTTCCTAAGGCACACTTGACTTAGAATTCCAGAATGTTTGGCTCTAGGTGAGTGATCACACCATCATGGTTATCTGGGTCAAGAAGATCTTTTTTGTATAGTTCTTTCATATAGTTTTTCTTAGGCTATGTTAATGAACTACCCTAGACTCTTTCTTCAAGTCCTTTTGCCTAAGACTCAGAAATGACTTGACAAACCAATATGTTTTACTCATGCAAATGTTTTCTTAAGCTATGTTAATGAGACTATGTATTTGCTTGGAAACTTGCCTTTCTTCAAGATCCATGTCAATCATCTTATGACCCGGGATGACTCACGCTGTGCCAATGTTATCTCCAAATGCATGTTGTGTGTGAGGGGCCTGGTGCCACTCTGAGTTTTGAGACATTTCCTTTCCCTAATTAGCAGCCTGCTGATAGGAATATAACATACTGCTGAAGGCTGGCACTGTTTCTGCCCTCTTCTGATGTCTTTTAGAAGCTGTCTTTATCTCTTTTATACTTTAATAAAACTATTACACAAAATCTGTGAGCGATCAAGCCCCGTCACTGGCTCAGGACTGAATTCCTCTCCTTCAGAGGCCAAGAATCCCAGCGTCTTTCACGGCTCAGCAACAACCTTTCTTAATCAGTCAGTCATGCATAAGATATCTCTGAAAATGAATAAGACACATAAATGTACTGAATGAGAGGAGGGAACTGGGAGGCATCATACAGGAGTGGACAGGAGGATGTTCATCGCAACCTTTGGAAAAATAAGTTGCTTGTTTGTTTGTTTTGGCTGCACTGCTCCGTCACTGCTGTGTGAGGGCTTCCTCTAGTCATGGCGAGCGGGGCTGCTCTCCCGTTGTGGCCTGCAGGCTTCTCACTGCGGCAGCTTCTGTTGTTGCAGAGCAAGGCTCTAGGGTGCACAGGCCCAGTCCTTGTGGTGCGTGGGCTTAGTTGCTCTGTGGCTTGTGGGATCTTCCCCACCAGGTATTGAACCCATGCGCTCTGCACTGGCAGGCAGATTCTTCACCACTGGACCACCAGGGAAGTCCTTGGAGGATACTTATTTTACAATACTGTAGTGGGTTTTGCCACACATCGACATGAATCAGCCACAGGTGCCCATGGGTGCCCCCAGCCTGAACCTCCCTCCCACCTCCCTCCCCACCCCAGCCCTCTGGGTTGTCCCAGAACACTGGCTTTGAGTGCCCTGCGTCATGTATGGAACTTATACTGGTCATCTATTTTACATGATACACGTTTCAGTGCTAGTCTCTCATATCATCCCACCCTCGCCTTCTCCTTCATAGTCCATATACTTTTTGAATGTAACCATACTAGCTGTCAAATATTATAAGATAAATTTTCTCTAGTTTTAATGAAGTGTAATTGGCAGAAAAATTGTATATATTTAAGGTGTACAACTTGATGTTTTGACATAGATAAAGTATAATATAATAAATAGTCACCTAAATAACATACCTGCCGTCTCACATAGTTACTATTTTTATTTTTGCAGTGAGAACACTTAAGACGTACTCTCCTAGCAAATCTCAAGTATACAATACAGTATTGTTAACTCTTGTCCCGTGCTGTACCTTAAATCTCCAGAACTTAGTCATCTTACATAACTGAAATTTTGCACCCTTAGACCAATGTCTCTCCATTCCTTCTTCCCTGCAGTCCCTGGTAACCACCATTCTGCTCTTTGGGTCTATGAATCTGACACTTAAGTTAATCACATGTGAGTAAAATCATGAAATATTGTCTTTCCATGTCTGGCTTATTTCATTTAATATAATGCCTTCCGGATTCATTCTTGCTGTTGCAAATGGCAGGACTTCCTTCTTTTAAATGCTAGATAATATTCCATTGTGCATATGTATCACATTTTCTTTTAGCCATTCATCTGTCAACAGACATTTAGCTTGTTTGAATATCTTGGCTATTGTGAATAATGCTGTAATGAACATGGGAATCCAGATATCTCTTTGTGAGCCACATTTCATTTCCTCTGGATATGTTCACCCTTTGATAACTTTAAAGTACATGATGTGTTTCAGGATCATCTAATAAGACTCGAATTTAGGGTGTGTATGACTGTTGGGTGGGTGGAGGTATGGAAGATAAGCCAAAAAATGTTGGAGGTGAAGGGCTTTTTATCCTAATTTATGAAAAAGGGCATACTAGTGTGGTGGTGTGATGCTCAGAGCACTGGCCTTGGCAGCAGAGAGACCTTAGCTTTGGAATTCCACTTGACGCTTCCTGCCTACCTGTAACCTCAAGCAACTCATGCATGCCCTTTAGCCCACATCTCTCATGTGAGGCAGTTTGTGTGACAGTGCCTGGCCCTGGTAGGCAAGATCAATCCCTCTCTCTCCCTCCTTCATTCCTTTTTCCTTTCTTCTTTCTGCTGTGTTCCGGCTTCTCACTTCTTGCATTTATATGAAAGGGTCGGAGGAAGAACATGTCTGAGAAGGTCATTTTCCACTGATCCAGCTTTGCTGAGTAAGGGAGCATGGACTGAGGTAGGCTTGAAGAGGGGCATTTAACTCCGTGGTACCTGGTGCTTTGCCACATTCTTTTCCTATAATAGAAAAAAGGTAGTTACAAACTGAGACCTGTTGTTTTAATTATTCTCTTCACTGTGGGACACCTTACCACAGTTTTATGCAGCTCAGGGGGAGGTCTCATAGATCAACATGGCACCGAGAAAATGAATTGAAAATGGAATCGAATGTGAAGGGGTGATTCTGAATACAGAAGTGCATTTGGATTAGCTCAGGCAATTCCATTTACCATGGCTCTCACCATTAGGAAAACATCATTACTCGGTACTTTACTTCCTTCCTGGAGTGACTAAGAGGTCTAGCAAGACAGAAGACACCAGGCAAGCATTTTATCATCATGGTAAATGAAAGGAAAAGGGGATTAGAATGCAGTGTGCTTTCTAAGGAAACGTGGAGACGTCAGAGAAGCCAGGCCCCTCGTGGTGGCAGGGCCTGAGGACAGTGGGGACAGAAGCCCCAAAACCACCCTAAGACAGGAATGGAGGGGCTGAGAATCCCCAAGACTTAGTCATTTATTTTGGTGGAAAGTAATATTTTGGTTCTACATGTTTGTAAATTAGAAACTATCTCTGCTTCTCCTAGTTTCTTTCCATTTTTGTTTGTTTTTGTATTTATTCAGCACGTGTTTATTAAATGCCTGATACTATATTTGTCTAACACTGTGCAAGGCAAACAGAATACAAAGAAAAATAAGACAGACCTCACTCCCTGTGTGAAGTGTGAGATGAGGTGTATCCCTTCACCTTTTCCCTATCAAAATGGCATTCTCCAGAATGTCCATCGATATGAAAATCAAACCCTCCACCCCTGCCAAAACACACACACACACAGCTGTTTGCTGCTGAAAGATTGGTAGTATAAAAATGAAACAGAGAGGTACCCTGTATTGCCTTCTTGAGGACAGACATTCCCTCCCCCACCTCTGAACCCTGCCTCTTGTTTGTAGAAAAACTTTAGCCTGCTAGGCCTTCCCCAAGTTGCAAAGTTCCAAAGAACAAATTGAATCAGAGAAGCGAGAAAATGCAGAAAGTAAGGAAAATCATCAAGCAAGACAAAATGATAATTGTTTAGCTAACCAAGTCAAGAACCTTTAGTTCCTCCTCATGGGCTATAGACAATATCCTGAGCATATACTGAAAACTTCCATCAGGTGGAAGAAGTGAACTGCTGCCCACCAGCACACAGATCTCAGACCAGCTGGAACCAGAAGGTTGATGATTGAGAGTCCCTAGTCCACGAGTTGATCAGGCAACTTGTGACCCTCTCCCTCACCTTACCTTTAAAAACTCTTCTGAAAAGACCATTTGGAGTTCAGGTTTTTTGAGCACTTGCTGCCCATACTCTTGCTATTGTCTTGTATTAATGTTATGCTTCCCTTCACCACAGTCTGGTGTCAGTAGATTGGCTGTGCCGTGCTTCTTGGGTAAGCAGATCCAAGTTTGGTTTGGTAACCAAAGCACAAGGGAGCTTTCCAATTTTTTGGCAGAGAACTCACCCCAGACATTGGCATGTGTGATTTTGATGCTTTGCCAAGAGAAGATGCTTTGTCAAGAAGCTACTAATGAATCAAAAACGTAGAGTGCATGTCACACACACTACCTTAACTACGTAGCTAAGCTTAGCGTGATCAATAAGGGAACACACTGCACTATGTACCTCCGGATGTGATATAATAAGACATATACATTATTTAGTTAGAAGAAAATCAGATAAATCCAGAATGTGTAATATTCTACAAGACAGCTGGCCTGGACTCTTCAAAATGACAATGTCATCTGTGATAGCCACCATCCAATATGTCCTTCTAATAATCCTAGCTATTAGGTATGCATGCCTTTGGGTAGCCCCCTCCCACACTGGCGAGGGCTGACTTGCGTAAATAATAAGGTATTGCAGAACTTACTGTGTATGGCTCCCAGAGCTGGGTCTTCAAAGCCATTGACTTCTGCCTTGTATCTTCTTGGCTCATTCGCTCTGGAGGAAGCTAATCACCAAGTCATGAGAAGGACGCATAAGTAGTCCTCTGGAGGAGTCCATGTGGTAAGGAACTGAGACCTCTTACCAACAGCCAAGGTCTATCTCGTCCGCCATATGAGTAAGCCACCTTGGAAGAGACCCCCCAGCCTCAAGCAAACCTTCAGATGCCTCTTCCTTAGGTGACCTGTGACTGCAACCTTATGACCCACCCCAAGCTGGAACTGCACAGCTGAACCAGTCTCCAATCCCTACCCCACAGAAAAATGTGAGTGAACGTCTGTTTAGAGTTAAGCCACAAAGTTTGGAGAGGTAGATAGCTGCTCTACTTCAGTAGATAACTAATACATTGTGAAAGAAAATAAAAGGCAAAAGAATGATCCCGAATTAAAGGAGATGAAAAGAACATGACACCCAAAGGTAATGCTTATGTTTTCATTGAATCCTGGCTGTGGGGGTGGTGGGTGACAGCTAACAGATATTTGAAGGATAATTGGGGAAACTTGGGTAACATTTCTGTGAAAAAGTGAAAGTGTTAGTTGCTCCATCATGTCTGATTCTTTGGAACCCCATGGATTGTAGCCTGCCAGGCTCCTCTGTGCATGGGATTTCCCAGGCAAGAATACTGGAGTGGGTTGCCATTCTGTTCTCTAGGGGATCTTCCCAACCCAGGGATTGAAGCCAGGTCTCCTACAATAGAGGCAGATTCTTTACCATGTGAGCCACCAGGAAAGCCCCCAAACATTTCTGAATCAATGCCAAAATTTGGGGTGTGATTGTGGTGTTGTGGTTAAATGGGTTAATGACTATTTTACTTAGGAGATACTAACTGGAGTAGATAGGGT
>SJYX01024434.1:202517-213255 GCA_006410675.1 Oreotragus oreotragus | reverse complement strand
AGAGCTGTGACACGCCAAGGGGGCTTTAATGTCCATCACTCCAAATCTTTGTTGTGATGAGACAAAGAATCGAGGAACATACACTCACGTGACACTAGGTATTAAGTTATTAATAATCATAATTCTTTTGCTGAACAAATAGGAAATATGAGTTTATTATTTTGAGAAAAAATCCATTAGGTACATGATACTTGCAGAACTACAACTGATGCTAAATATTGCTGTAAAACAGATGAATTAATGTAAAAATATTACCTATAAGTTAGATCATATGACTCCTCTGCATAGCATATTTATTCCTACTTTATCTTAGATTAAAATCTTGAATTCTGTAGTGCTCTGATCTGAGTGTGATAATTGGGTTAAGAGGTCATTTTACATTTATTTTGCATAGAAAATAAAACCGTGTTACCACATTCATGGCATAATTTCACAATTGCCTGATTTGATTTCTTGTGAAATTCGGCTTGTCTAGGATAAAAGGATTTTTGGGTTTTCTTGAGTGTCATCTGACCTACGTATAGTGTCACGTCACCAAGTTCAGGTGGAGAGAGCAGACTGGAAGCCTCTCCAAAGGCCAGATGGGGTCCTGGTTCATGTCTCCTACACTTGAGATTTATCATTTTCTGATCTGAACTTTCAAAGCTAGAACTCTTATTTTCTCTGTATCTTGGGCATTTAGAAATAAGCAGATAAGACCCATGATTTTTGGGTTTTCTTGAGTGTCATCTGACCTACGTATAGTGTCACGTCACCAAGTTCAGGTGGAGAGAGCAGACTGGAAGCCTCTCCAAAGGCCAGATGGGGTCCTGGTTCATGTCTCCTACACTTGAGATTTATCATTTTCTGATCTGAACTTTCAAAGCTAGAACTCTTATTTTCTCTGTATCTTGGGCATTTAGAAATAAGCAGATAAGACCCAGTTTTAGAAGGTGTTTTAACTATTGAATGTACAAAAAGTTTTCTTCCAGCTCTAAAGTTCTAGTGAAATACTGGCTAACGCAGGGTGAGATAACTGAGTCCTGTAGTTTGTGTTGTGTTCGGTCTGACACCTGGCGACGGCAGCGTGCCAGGCTCCTCTGTCTTTCACCGTCTCCCAGAGCTAGCTCACGCTCATGTCCATTGAGTTGCTGACGCCATCCAACCATCTCGTTCTTTGTTGTCCCCTTCTACTCCTGCCTTCAATCTTTGCCAGCATCAAGGTCTTTCTCAATGAGTCAGCTCTTCACATCAGGCAAGTGGCCAAAGTATTGGAGCTTCAGTTTCAGCATCAATCCTTCCAATAAGTATTCAGCGTTGATTTCCTTTAGGAAATTTCCTGCAGTTTAGATTGGACAAATGACTTAAAGAGTGAATAATTTTCTCTTTCTTTTTAACTTACAAAAGCAAAAATACCTTATGAGATACCTTATTACTGTCTCCCTGCTCACTCAAAGGAGATAAGAGATGCCAATAGGAACATTAAGGCTTGCAGTGGAAAGGACCAAGAAATGTTACACTCTATCATTCCTGGGAAATCTGCATGGCTTTGAGGTTACTTCACTTGCTCTTCTCTTATCAGAGTGTGAGTGTTGAAGACAATACAGTATTCCAATACTGGGTCTCTCTGGCAGAACAATGCATTTCCTGCTCCCAGCTTGGCTGTAGAAGGACCTACTTTCCTGCCTATGCTCTACTATTCAAGACTACTGTGTTTTATGTTCTACCATTCAGAGTTACATATTTACTGACATTTATTCCTGCATTTCCTAGGGTGTTAAAATTTATTTTAAAAAAATCTGAACAGAGGGTAGTTTCTTGGCCATGTTCACAAACACAGTGTGAGCTGGGTCATTGAATAATTAATGAAAAACAAGAATCAACAACATTTCCTTTAAAAAAAAAAATCTGAAACCTCAGTTGCCTCTTATCAAAAGGCAAATTTAAAACTTTGGCATTGAAAGTGATCAAAATCAAGTTTTTCTTGTTTTTAAAAGTAGCTGATGGACCTACTTCCAGATACGAGTATTTTGTAGAGCTGATGTTGTAGCCACACATTCTGGGAAACAAACTCACTCAGAAGGACAATGCAGATAGTGGAGTGCAATTTATTACACCGACGGGCCCAAGACAGTCTCCTCTTAGCCAAGAACCCTGACCAGTCCTTGTGAAAACCTTATATACCCTAAGTGTATGTGCCCAAACCCACCTCCCCAGATTCCCTGAAACTAGTCTGAACAAAGGAAGAGAAAGATGCAGTCAAAGATAACCCGTGATTCATATGCCTTAAGCCTAGGTAGTTAACAGTGGACAATTATCAATAGGCCTGTGGTCAATAGAATTTATGATTCTATTTGGTTACACAGATAATTAGAGTATTCTTTTAGGTGAGGAGAGTCTAGATATGAGCCCTGGGGCTCTTCCATCCAGGGGTCTGGTATGTCGTTTCCATAGATACTGGGCATATAGCTCAAAGTCCAGTCAGGCCCACGATGGAGTCATGCTTTCAAGATAAAGCCTGTTTTGTTTCCTCCTTCACTGAAATTGCGTAATTGAATTCCAGTGTGTTAGGAGACACCACAATGAAATGTCACTGTGGCAAAAAGAAAGAGGATTATAAAGATATTACCAAATGTCAAAGCTGAAAAGAGAATTTATGAAATCCAAGAGTCTCATAGCTAGTGAATCAGTGTTCAATTTATATTTTCACAATATGTGCCGCTTTCCTTACAGTTGGAAGCCTTTTTAGAGCAGTGATAGTGTCTGGCTTAACAATGTGGAAAATAGGTGCATGCAGATAATATTGGGCAGCGTTCAATACTGTGTAAACAAGTATCGTATGCAAGTTACTTGTGTAAACAAGTATCGTATGCTTGATGTCCATTCTGATTCAGTCTTCAAGCCCATTGATTTTACTGATTTCAGTGTGGCTGGATCAGAATTACACTTTGGTGTATGAGTTTGTTCGATTTAGCTGTGGTACCTCCTTCCAATGGAATGCTGGGCTACTGAGCTCTTTCAGTACTGACGTGGAAAGAAATTAAAGATATTGTTGAACCGCAAGGTTCCGCCCTGGAGTCCGTCGCCCAAGACCACCAAGACACAGGATCGATGCAAATAGCAAGAGGATTTATTGAACCGGCGCGCCGGGGTTCTGTCCTCCTTAAGCAAGGAGCGAACCCCGATGACAGTTACAGAACAGTTTTTAAGCACAAAAAAACCACATTGGGCGAGGAGGTATAGATATATCATGATTGGTCACAATACTGCTGACCTTTACAAGGATAGGCTCGTGAGGGTCTGGCGATATAATTCTGTGGATAACACACAGTTTACACAACTTGTTTTTCTGACTCTCTGGAAAGTCAAACCTTCCAGGTCAGGGTCTGTAAGTTACAAACCCTCCAGGTCAGGGTCTGTGAGTCACAAATAACAGAGATAAGAGATAACCTTTCAGTTGGTCTGGAAAATCCCTAAATCTTACAGGTTACTTCCTCACAATATGCTATAAAAAGGAGAAGGCAAGTTACAGAACAGAGTGTACGTTGCATTTTTGTAAGATGGGGAAAATAAGATTATAGTATCTGTATGTGTTTGTTTATGCACAACAAAATACTGAAAGCATGCACAATAAAGTAATAAAAGATATTAACCTGTAAGCAGAAGGGCAAGGTCAGATATAGACAGGAAGATGGGAAGGACTGAAATGTCTCAATGTCTGTCTTTTTATATAGGTTGATTTTTGAAATGAGAATATATTGCTTACATAAAAAATTAAAATTTTTGTTATTATATGTGTGCTGAAAATGTTTTACTTTCAAGAAATAGATGAAATAGCTTTTTATTATCCATAATTTGTTCATTACTTTAAAAGTAACTTCTTAATATAAGTTCATCATCTAGAATAAAAAAATTATCATTATATCACTAAAATTTCTTCATTTTATTTACTAATGCTACAATCAATGCTAGATCTAAGGAGAAAGAAACTGAAGGCTTTTATTTATATATCTTTAATTTAAAAAAACTGTTTAAAGTGTGATGTTAAAGTTTCAAATGGAACTAGTTTTTCTCAACTCTGTTCCATTTATTCTAGTGTAAGAGCTTTACCACAAATCAGATTGGGTGAAATTTAACTTACTTTGAATTCAGTTAATTCAAAACATGTTTATTGGCTACCTAAATCCTGTGTATGTTCTAGGCACTTATAACAGAAAACAAAAACAACAGCAGTCCCTGCCTATCTAAACTTAAATTCTAGTTGGAGCGAGCAGGAAGCAGAAAGTAAGTATAGCAAATAGGTAAATTATATACTGGCAGCTCGGACGGTAAAGAATTTGCTTGCAATGCAGGAGACCCAGGTTCAACTCCTGGGTCAGGAAGATCCAAGATCCTTGGAAAAGGGAATGCCAACCCACTCCAGTATTCTTGCATGGAGAATTCCATGGACAGAGGAACCTGGTGATCTACACACCATGGGGTCACAAAGAGTTAGACACAGCTGAGCCGCTGAGCACATACACAACATGAGAAACACTCTTCAACTGCGATGCTGCAGCAGAATTGCAGGGTGCCTGCTTGTTGCTCGTGCCATGAGGACAGAAAGACGTACCTATGGGCGCGCTCAGCCTACAATCCCAGTGACCCACCTGCCCACCACTGCGGGCTTGGGAGAGGTAGCAATTCGGAGATGCTTAGGCACACAGACTCTAGACCTAGACTGCCTGGGTTCACTTAGCTCTAACAATAGCCTTATGCCTCAGGGTCCATTATCTGTCAAATGGAGAAAAAAGCCATGGCTTAAGATCACATGAGTTAATTTGAAAGAACATAGATAACTCCCTAGCTTTAGGAAGCACCAAAAAGTTTTAATAAACAAATAAGGGTTATTTTTTAAACGCTTCTTAAAATTTGCAGGGAAAAAGAAAAAACCTCCAGCTACCAAATTAGTGTCTTCCTACAAAGGGATGATAAAATCAGTTCATGGTTTAAAAAAGAGCTGTGACAGTGGGCGGCCTCGGCCTTAGGAAAATTCCACATCTCCCCAGGAAGCATGTAAAAGAACAGTCAGAGCCGCATTTTTCATAATAGCAAAAAGTGAGAACCAACAGAGGTGTCCACTGAGAGAATGGAAAGCCTATGGTATGTTATATCATGGGGAAAATGGATAGGCACCAGCTGCAGGCCATGGAAACAAATATCAGAAACATCACGATGAGAGAAAACGTCCAGAATAACGTACAAAACAGTAAATCAGTATTTGGGATCCCCAGGTGGCACTTGTGGTAAAGAACCACCTTGCCAATGCAGGTCCGATCCCTGAGTCAGGAAGATCCCCTGAAAAAGGGAATGGCTACCCAGTCCAGTATCCTTGTCCGGAGAGTCCCATGGACAGAGGAGCCTGGCGGGCTACAGTCTGTAGGGTTGCAAAAAGTGGGACACAACCGAAGCGACGTAGCAGGCATGGATTCAAATTGATATCTACTGAAAATATGCAAAATTAAAGGATAATTTGAATTTGTTAAAATAATATTTAAACACAATAATGTAAATACAATCACAAAAAGATAATAAGAATTGTAGAAATATGTTGTCAGCTTAAAAATGTGAATAAGACATAAAAAATGTATTAAAACCCAAGGAAGGCAACGTAAACAGAAGCTTCACAGTGGCGCTGAGGTGAACATTCGGAAACGGTGAAAGGACAATGGAGGGATTTCACTACTTCATCGCCTCCCCATGATCAAGCCACTTGAATCAATCAGACCCACTGATCCTCTTCAGCCCCATCCACTTCCCTGCTTTTCCAGTTCCACCCTCTGCCCGGGCCACACGCTCTTTTCTATGTCTCTGTTAGGACCCCATGCCTCCTCTGAGGTCCATACCACTCATGAGTTCCCCTATGTCCATTACCATTTCCCCAGCGAGAAGCAAGGGCCCTCCACCAGGCCTCCTTGGGAAGCAGCTGTCTGCATGGCCATCAGCTCAGCTCAGCTTATAGTCTGGCTCCTTCTGCTGTGTGGCAGGGCCACTCTCGAGACTACACAACACTACAAAGTGAAAGTGAAAGTCGCTCAGTCATGTCTGACTCTTTAGAGACGCCACGGGCTGGTCAAGTCCATGGAATTCTCCAGGTCAGAATACTGGAGTGGGTGGCCTTTCCCTTCTCCATGCAATCTCCCCAACTCAGGCATCGAACCCAGGTCCCCTGCATTGCAGGTAGATTCTTAACCAGCTGAGCCAGCAGGGAAGCCCAAGAAGACTGGAGTGGATAGCCTCTCCCTTCTCCAGGGGATCTTCCCGACCCAGGAATTGAACCAGGGTCTCCTGCATTGCAGGTAGATTCTTTACCAACTGAGCTATCAGGGAAGCTCACATAGCCCCGCAAAGCCCGCCACATTTATTTTTTGCTCTTAGACATGACCTAATATTTGTTGAGGGAAAGGAACAACCAATCACTTAAAAACAGTGGAAAGAATATCCAGCTAATATAGGAGGAGGCTGAGGAACAGATGAGCTTTGGAAGCCTGGGAATTGTATAAACAAGCTAGAATGATCACATTTTGGCAGAGAAATAGAAGAAAAATCTCAGGGTAGAATTTTCTGAGAATGGGGGTAGCAAACACATTTATCTGCTAGAAGGGAGAAGGCCAAAGTTACTTTTATAATGAAATCAAATATATCATGGCACATCCATACTATTAAATACTACACAGCCTGTAAAAGCAATGTAGCAAAACTCTACACACAGACACAAGAATCCAATAATGATGCTGAAAAAATAAAGTGTAGACATTTACTTATCTATATATAGAGGAAAAGGAGTAGGATTCCATTATTGACTGAGATAAGCCAGATGATTTTTATGCTTGTATGTTTGTGGGTAAAAGAAAACTTTGATTACTCCTAGGAAGTGGAGGGTAATTTATATTTGTCTATATTTTGTAATTTATTTCTTTTTAATTGGAGGATAATTGCTTTACGAGATTGTGCTGGCTTCTGACACGCATCAACATGAGTTAGCCATGGGTATACATATACCCCTCCCTCCTCCTATCCCATTCCACCCCTCCAGGTTATCACAGAGTGCCAGGTTTGAGTTTTCTGTGTCATACAGCAAATCCCCACTGGCTACCCATTAGACATGGTAATGGGTATGTTTCCAAGTCACTCTCTCAGCACGTCCCACCCTCTCTTTCCCCCATATGTTCACAAGTCTGTTCTGCATGTCTGCAACTCCACTGTTGTGCTGCAAGTCAGTTCTAATGAGACGGATGGACACGAGCCTATTATACAGAGTGAAGTAAGTCTGAAAGAGCAGAACAAATATCGTATATTAATGCATATATACGGACTCTAAAGAGATGAGACTATTCTTCTGTATAGTTTGAATTTTCAACAAGCATTGATTTAGTTTGTAACTTAGATTAAGCAAAAAATAGTAACATTTAGGTTTAAGATGAGTGAACAGGGTGCGATTAGTTTTCTGGATTAGCTAATAAGACTGGGTATAGAGTCAGTTCAGGCTGACTCACTGGGTATAAGGCATACAAAGTGATGGGAGAACAGGAGCTGAGGGCAGGACAGAGAGCAAGGCAAGTTTGAAGAGGGGGTGATGAGAAGGTGAAAATATTGACAGAGCAGGTGCCAGCTTCCCATAAGAATTTTCCAAACACAACAGGAAACCCCTACTATGCTCATTTAAAATCAAGGGAAGAACACTTATGATGAAAATACAGTATATGCAGGTGTAAACTGTGAGTCAGTGATAGACGTTTCTGCAACTGGGACTTTCAAGGCCTTTCCTTACTATACTCATTTTACCCAGGGGAAAAAGGAAACCTTCACTCTAACCTAAGCAGATGGGATTGGTCCTATCAGCCTAGACAATAAAGCCTAATATGCAAAGCCCTCTGCTTAGACAGGAAAGAAGTGATCAGGCACGCAGGCTTGACAAATGTTTTCCAAACTTGACCTGGCATTCCTGTGTTTTGTCCTCAGAGTTGCCTCTTTGGCTTGGTAAATAGCACCCACTGTGAAATCACTCAGGAAAGGTAGTGCTCATGTTTGTTTTGTCAATAAGCAGTAGGCTGTGTTTCTGGTTGAGTGCCTGCATGAAAGTGATGTGCTTCTGTAACACTATACGTAACCGCAGCAAAATGTTACAGTTAATTTTGCTATTCTGGAAAATTTGAACAGTTCTCTCTGATTACAGCTGCAGGACCACAAACAGCAGCTCAGTGCCCAAGGAGATAACACTGGAGGGGATGAGGCAAGTTATGGAAGAAAGCTTGGGCTTCTCAGGTTCTCAGGTGGTGCTGATGGTCAAGAACCCCCCTGCCAATGCTGGAGACATAGGAGATGTGGGTTTAATCCCTAGGTCAGGAAGATCCCCTGGAGGAGGGCATGGCAGCCCACTCCAGTATTCTTGCCTAGAGAATCCCATGGAGAGAGGAGCCTGGTAGGCTACAATCCATAGGGTCACAAGGAGTTGGACACAACTTAAGTGACTTAGCAAGCATGCACAGAAGAAAGTTACCTATTTAAGAAGCCTGAAAGAAAAGTTTGTTTCTACCTTGTACTATCCAGTATTGTTTAATGACTGTCTTTTTTAAAAACAAATAATGAGGCACTTGGCAGTAGCTATGATCACTTAAAAAAAAAAAAAACTATTTTCTTTGATACACCAGCACAAATACACACAGAGAAAATTTTTTTAAAGACACATTTTATTTATATTTTGGTCATGCTGTGTGGCTTATAGGTTCTTATTAGTAGGTCCCCCACCAGGGATTGAACCTGAGCCCTCAGCAGTGAAAGGGTCAAGTCCTAACCACTGGAACACAAAGGAATTCCCCCAGAAAAAATTTAAGGGACTTATACGTATATACACTTTGTCTTGGTGCTTTCATCTGAAAGACCTTCCCTGAAGAAACTAATCAGATAAGTCACCACATATTCACATCGAGGTACATTCCTTCTGGTCTGATTATAATACATCAATTACAACCATGATATGGAACTTCAGTTTAGAGAAATGGAAATGGCTCTATATAAATATAATACAGGACATCAGAAAGAGAGGCTACTGTTTCTAAGAGAAATTTTAAGGACATGAGAAATACTCAAGATACAATATTAAGTGTATGGGCAGGAAGCTAAATCTGTTCCTGGCATATGAACAAGTATGCACACACAGCACACCCACAAATGCAAGCCACGTGTGTGCACACACACAGACGGTCTCATACTGACATATAAACAAACGCTGGGAGCCCGGGCTCTGAGTCGGCCAGTAAATTGGATGCAAATTCTAGTTACATCTCTTCCTGGTTGTATGGAGTCTATTTCCATCTTTAAATGGGGATAATCTTTGAGGAGTTACTGTTTTAATCAATATGAAATTCTGAGAACAATGCTAGCCCCACGGTCAGCGCTCAATTATTGTTAGACACAGCCTCGTGGATCTGAATGGTTATAAACAACATCTGGAGGGAAATACACCCAATCATCAGAATCATCTGAGTTACGTAGTTTGGTGTAATTTTTAAAATACTTTTGGGGGGGTTGTTTTTGCAAGTTTCCTGCAGATGGGCATATAAGGTTATTATCATCAGAAGAAGCGTTTCCATATTCTTTGAGAAAATACTGCAGAGAAGAATCAAGATGAATGAGGGATGTTAATGTGGCAGGCTCGATGGGAGGGGAGTTTGGGGGAGAATGGACACACATTTATGTATGCTTGAGTCCCTTCGCTGTTCACCTGAAACTGCCACATCATTGTTAATCAGCTCTACCCAAAAACAAAATTAAAAGCTTAAAAAATATTTTTAAAAAAGATGAACTGGAGATTTCAATTCCCTCTCTGACTTAGTCCATTCAGCAGAGGATGGAAGCAGCTCTCATCAGTCCAGTTTCTGCATATCTGTAACACATGTCAAGCCTGAAGATGCTAGCAAGAACATGGGAGATGGTTTCGAAGATAACCTTTAATTATTTTTAAAAGGCCAGATTCTTATACCTCGTCAGAGCTAGGTTGCCATCTAAAAAGCATTCCTAAACTCAGAAGCACCTACTGCATCTGAGTGGTCCCCGTCAATGAGAAGAGTGGGTCAGTGCAATTAACTTCACAGAAAAATACAACACAAGATCACATACCCACGCTCTGGAGGAAATTCCACATGGCCGAAGATTTTGCTCACAGTAGGAGAGTAGAATTTAATTTAGATATGTTACCCAAGCAGAAGGTCCCTGGTGACTCAGCAGTAAAGAATCCGCCTGCTAATTCGGAAGATGCGGGAGACACAGATTTAATCCTTGGGTCGGGAAGATCCCCTGGAATGGGAAGTGGCAGCCCACTCCAGTATTCTTGCCTGGGAAACCCCATGGACAGAGGAGACTGGCACGCTGCAGTCCAAAGAGTCAGACACAACTTAGCAACTGAACAAAAACCACCTAAGCAGCATATTGACTCAAGACCAGCTGAAGCCAGCTTGAAAGTGAAAGTGTTAGTCACTCAGTCGTGTCTGACTCTTTGAGACTCCATGGACTGGAGCCTGCCAGGCTCCTCTGTCCATGGGACTCTTCAGGCAAGAATACTGGAGTAGGTAGCCTTTCCCTTCTGCACGGTATCTTCCGAACTCAGGAATCAAGCCCAGGTCTCCAGCGCTGCAGGCAGATTCTTTACTATCTGTGCCACCAGAGAAGCCCATTTCTTTGCATGTGTGTGTGCGCATGCCTGTGTGTGTGTGTGTGTGTG
>SJYX01024434.1:142494-165381 GCA_006410675.1 Oreotragus oreotragus | reverse complement strand
CAGTCTGTTGTTCCATGTCCAGTTCTAACTATTGCTTCCTGACCTGCATACAAATTTCTCAAGAGGCAGGTTAGATGGTCTGGTATTCCCACCCTTGCAACCCTCTTCAGTATTCTTGCCTGGAGAATCCCAGGGACGGGGGAGCCTGGTGGGCTGCCGTCTATGGGGTCACACAGAGTCGGACACGACTGAAGTGACTTAGCAGCAGCAGCAGCAGCAGCAGCAGTATCCTTTAAGCAAAAAGAGTAGAAATGAGATTAGAAAGACTTAGGGGATAATTGTGGTTTTCTCTGGTGGCTCAGGTGGTAAAGAAATCTGCCTACAAACCAGATTCAATCCCTGGGTCAGGAAGACCCTCTGAAGAAGGAAATGGCACCCCACTCCAGTATTCTTGCCTGGAGAATCCCATGGACAGAGGAGCCTGGCAGACTACAGTCCACGGTTGCGAAGAGTCAGACATAACTGATCAACTTTCACTTCTTTCAGGGGATAGTAATCACCGGAAGTGAGAATAAACTGCCTGATTTAGAATAGAACTGACAGGAAGAAGAGGGAGGCAGGGAAAATGAGCAAAAGTAGTGGGTCAAGGCGGAGAAGGCGATCGCACCCCACTCCAGTACTCTTGCCTGGAGAATCCCGAGGAGAGAGGAGCCTGGCTGGCTACAGCCCATAGAGTCTCAGAGAGCTGGACACGACTGAAGCAACTTAGCATGCACATGTCTACAGAAAAGTGGAGTGAAGTCGCTCAGTCGTGTCCAACGCTTTGCGACCCATGGACTCTCCAGCCCATGGAATTCTCCAGGCCAGAATACTGGAGTGGGGTGCCGTTTCCTTCTCCAATGTCTCCAGAAGGGCACTCTATATTGACTAATTAAAAGACTTGCTGTTCTCTTCCAGGAAACTTGCCAAATCCACACTGGTGCTGGTGCTGGTCTTTGGTGTGCATTACATCGTGTTCGTGTGTCTGCCCCATTCCTTTGCGGGACTGGGGTGGGAGATCCGGATGCACTGTGAGCTCTTTTTCAACTCCTTTCAGGTAGAGCGTGCCATCTAGTAATGTGATTCCTATATTTTGCCCTCCTCTCCACCCCCGCTCCTCTGACCCCTCTCCGATGCTGCCAAATCGCAAGCTTATGTCTCTGCCTCTTCTCTGACTTTCATGCACCACCCACCTGTCTCCCAAGGGCCAGGAAAGGGGCTATTTTCTGGCACCTGTACTTTTCTATCCTGTGGAGGTCAGGTTAACCTCTTACCAGCAGGAGCCTGGGCTGTGAGACAAGAAAGCAAATTCCTGTAACATACGTGACACCGTTGGAGCAGGAATCTGTGTGTGTGCATGGAAAGTCAGTGAAAACAAAAGACAGGATAGGCAGCTGAGAGGAAAAGAGGGAAGAGGAGACAAGAAAGGAAGGGGTTGCTTCCATACATTTGATCTCAGTAGAAAGCATGATACCATCATCCCTCACATGGATGGCTATACACGCCTCCTAACACTTCTTCCTGCTACTCATTTGCTGCCACCTCCTGCCTTCAACCTAGTCTTCAGAGAACAGTCTGAAGACGCTTAAAGATAAATCTGACCATGTCACTTATCAGCTGAACATATCCAGAGGCGTCTCATTGCAGTCAGAATGAAATCCAAACACTGTTTCCTTGTGTGCACAGCCCTACGCTGCAGGGACCCTGCCCAGCTGTGACCTTACCTCACACCATGTTCCATGCTGCCCACTAAGTCTGAGCCACACCAGCTCACCCACAGTTTCCGTTCCTCAGGTTCACTTCTGCCTCAGGGGCTGTACTTGCTGTTTTCTCTGCCTGGAATGCTCTTCCCTCTAATACGCATATGGCCTGGCTTCTTCTCACTCAAATCAGCTTAAATGTTACCCTCTCAGAGAGGTCTTCATCGAGTTCCCCCTCTGATAGATCTTCTCCACTCTTCTCTTCCAAGACCACTTGTTTTGCCTGAATAGTCTTTATCTCATCATTTTACATTTTTCTCCTGTGGCTATTTGTTTATATTTTATTCATCAGTATTCTCTTCCAGAATATAAGCTGTAAGAGAACAGGGACCTTATCTGCCTTGATTAAATTGTTTATCTATGTAACACTGAGCATTTCACAGTGTGTAAAGTCAACACATATTTTTGAATGAGTGGGAAGAAAAAGTTTGTGTTTTCACTATAATAGACCCTATGCCTATAGTTGCCAACATTCACAGTGTATAAATTTCACTTACCAGCTAGGGGGTGTTCTGTGATTCTGAGTGGCAAACATGAAATTAACATGATAAAAATCAGTTGTTCGTGTATCCTGAAGTATTTTATTTATTTATTTGGTTAATTTGACACCAAGGAAAGATCTCAGACAAATTTCATGTATATTTGAGGATTTGGAAATATTAGGAGAGAATAACTTGTATAATTTTCTGGAGGAATCATTTTAAAAAACGCTGTTTTTCAACATATGCATTTTGACACAAGATGCTTTAGTGTTATGATCTTCATAATTAAAATTAATTAATTAAAACATACTATTTTCTCTTCCAGGGTTTCTTTGTGTCTATCATCTACTGCTATTGCAATGGAGAGGTAAGTCTGAAGGAACCCCAGACCTCCTGTAGGTCTAACTCTGAGTACAAATGGCTATCACAATATGACCTGAATCTCTTTAGAATCTCCAGGGGTTACAAGAAAGAATGGGCAGGGAGAAAGGAGATATTTTCATCATAAATTATTTTGAGAAAGTAAGAATTGATGTAAATAAGCCAAGGTCTTCCTCGTCCAGCACTTTTCAATGTCAATTCAGTTGCAGACCTTGATGTCAGAAACCCATTTTGTTGGAATGCAAATTGATACTTGGAAGGACAGTGAACATCATATTCCAGTCAGTGCTTCAACTTATATTTAATTTCAAGTTCTATAAGAAAATCAACTATAACTCTCTGGGAATAACCCATTAGAACATTGTGACATTTTTTAAACTAGGAGAAAAGGAAAGATATAAGCATCTGAATGCAGAGTTCCAAAGAATAGCAAGAAGAGATAATATAGCCTTCTTCAGTGATCAATGCAAAGAAACAGAGGAAAAGAACAGAATGGGAAAGACTAGAGATCTCTTCAAGAAAATTAGAGATACCAAGGGAACNAGCAGTGGTGGAAAATCCTAACTTTGGGGGGACATCATTAGGTAGGCCCAAGGACGTTGCAAAGAGAAAAGACTTCAGAGGATGGGCAAGTATCCTGTTAATGACATTCCCAGAGCTTCCATTGAGATATTCCCTTGCTTTATTCACTGAATTCCCCTTCAACCTGCAGGGTCACTTTCAAGAGCCTTCTCAGGAATGTTGTATCAGCTACAAATAATTCTGACAGTCTATTGATATTTTGTAACTCAAAGGTATTTTGAAATGATGTTTGAGATTATAAAACTCAAAATATAATTGAAAATGACTGGAATGATGACTTTGTATGAATTGACCTAGTGTCATCAGGAGTGGCTGTACAGGTTGTGCACTGCACAATTTCAGGTGATTCCATTAACATTGATGACAGTCTTAATGGTGCCCACTGCTGCTGCTGCTGCTGCTGCTGCTAAGTCACTTCAGTCGTGTCCGACTCTGTGCGACCCCATAGACAGCAGCCCACCAGGCTCCCCTGTCCCTGGGATTCTCAAGGCAAGAACACCGGAGTGGGTTGCCATTTCCTTCTCCAATGCATGAAAGTGAAAAGTGAAAGGGAAGTCGCTCAGTTGTGTCCGACTCTTGGTGACCCCATGGACTGCCGCCTACCAGGCTCCTCTGTCCATGGGATTTTCCAGGCAAGAGTACTGGAGTGGGGTGCTGTTGCCTCCTAGAGTTGTACAAAGCACAAACTGCACAGCAGTATGCAATATCCCTGAATCAAAATGCACAACGATCGACTTATTTTTTCCCCTGCTAAAATAGGTATCTTCTAGGTGAACTGTATTGAAATTCTGACTTGAATATTAAGACCACTTTTATTTGGTTCTTCATTTAGATTAATCTTGATTATTTTCTAAGAGCTACAAAAACAGAAAATAGGCTCAAGTTTCACTGATTTTAAGTATTTTTCTGCTAAGAGTTCAGAAATGAAATGAGAATCAAGTAAATTTTATAGTTTACAAATTTTATATTTCACACAGTGAGGATAGACTAAAAGCATAGAAAGTGACCTTGGAAATTCATTTTGTAATCGCTTAAATGTTACATCAAATTTTGATTTTAATTCCAAGCAGGCCTTCATATAGATACCATAGTTTCAATAGTTTTGATTGAAGAATAAGTAGAAAAAAATTTTTTTGTCTCCTGTTCTTGTTAACAGTGATTTTAAAAAGATTGAAAAAAATTTTTTTTTGCAAATTTTCTTAGAAATATTTTAAAACAGAATATTCTGACCATTTTGGTGACTAAAGCCATATCCAAAAAAAAAAAAAAAAAAAAGGTATACTCTTGAATTTCTTTCTTAACATAACATTTTTTGTAACCTCAGTAGAGAAAGTACATTTATTTTTCTGTGTTATATTAGGGTAATAAAAGGGTTATTCTGTCTTGGAAATGTCCCTCAAGACAAAGTGGAGAGAAAAATTGTACTTCAGGCATTATCATCCAGGCTGGTTAATAATGTGTTTGTGAATACAAATGGACCTTCCAAAACAAAGTTTGAAAGTAAACCCTGAGTCATCAGAGAATAATCAAAGTGGATCAGAAGTGATCTTTTTCTGGAATGAAAATACCAAAATTATAATTAAATTGATCAAGTGTTTAATAGAAACAGCAAAAAAAAAAGTGGTCATAGTTCATTGATGCTTGAATTTTTTCTCATTAAAGTGATTTTTAATTTCTGTTTGCCCTTTTCTTTTCCTTTCTGGAATAGAGATGGGAGTTGTGGGCTTGGGAAGAGCAACAAGGTTAACATGAAGCAAACCTAGAATTTTAGATTTTATTTACCTATAAAACAATCTATTCAATTTAAAACCTTCAATATGTATTTAGCCAATTTAGTGGGCTTAGTTAGTAATTTTTTAACTTTGAATGCATACTTAANTCTGTTTGCCCTTTTCTTTTCCTTTCTGGAATAGAGATGGGAGTTGTGGGCTTGGGAAGAGCAACAAGGTTAACATGAAGCAAACCTAGAATTTTAGATTTTATTTACCTATAAAACAATCTATTCAATTTAAAACCTTCAATATGTATTTAGCCAATTTAGTGGGCTTAGTTAGTAATTTTTTAACTTTGAATGCATACTTAACAAGATATCTTTGTTTTGTTTTGCTTTTTAGGTGCAAATCCAAATTATCCTGATGTAATTTATGAAGGTAGCTATCATGTGGTCTGTATTTTGTATTTTTTCAAAATATTTGTCTAAAATGTAATAAATCAACTGAAGATGAACTTTAAGCTCAATTAAATATACACTTCAAGCATGACTTAGGCCAAAATAATACTTCAAAAATCATTCGTATTGATGGCTGTTTTCCCTTGATATTTACAGTGCCTGTAAATAGTGTTTTCTCTCTCATGCTTGTTCTTGGAAGTAGTAAATCCATTCCGCTGTAACAGACATTTTGTTTCCATAATTGGGAACTAATTACCTGTTTAAAAGCCTTGACTACCAAGAAAAGGGAGGTGTATCAATTTCTGGCTATGACGGTAAACCCAGTTCAAAATTATGTTTCTTATATAATGAAAAAGCCTGGCTCAGAGACAGGAACCTCAAAGGCAAGGTACGTTTTAAGGTTGGTGAAACCAGCAACTCAACCATATCATCAGGGATCCAGGGTTCCCTCCCTCCAATATCTATGCACCCTCCTGCCCATTGTGCTGGCTTCACTGAATGCTGGTTTCTCTTATGGTCTTAAAATGAGTCATTCACATTGATGTGAGAAAGGGAGGAACTTCTGAAATTGTTCCAGAAGAAGGACTTTCCCAGAGACCTCCATCAAACCCTCCCTGTTTCTGACTCAGGACTCAGTTGGGTCATGGTTCATTTTTGCCTCCAATATTGAGGGCTGGATTAACCCTTGGTTAAAAAGATCCATTCCCTTGAATAAAATGGGTCTCTCTTAAATGGTAAAGAATCTGCCTGCAAGGTAGGAGACCTGGGTTCAATCCCTGGGTTGGGAGGATCTCCTGGAGAAGGGAATGGATACCCACTCCAGTATTCTTGCCTGGAGAATTCTATGGACAGGGAGCCTGGAGGGCTTCAGTCCATGGGGTTGTAAAGAGTCAGACACAACTGAGGAGCTAACCCTTTTACTTTTGGAATGTGGGAGGAGAGACTCAAACTGTCCACTGTATTCTGTTCAGTTCAGTCGCTTATTCGTGTCCAACTCTTTGTGACCCCATGAATTGCAACACGCCAGGCCTCCCTGTCCATCACCAACTCCTGGAGTTCACTCAAAGTCACGTTCATCAAGTTGGTGATGCCATCCAGCCATCTCATCTTCTGTTGTGCCCTTCTCCTCCTGTCNGTGTCCAACTCTTTGTGACCCCATGAATTGCAACACGCCAGGCCTCCCTGTCCATCACCAACTCCTGGAGTTCACTCAAAGTCACGTTCATCAAGTTGGTGATGCCATCCAGCCATCTCATCTTCTGTTGTGCCCTTCTCCTCCTGTCCCCAATCCCTCCCAGCATCAGCTTACCAAATATTTCATCTTTCCTTTACTATTTTAATTGAATTCCAGGGTCATTTTACTAGGTATGAGAACTCATTGTTAATAGCTTTGAAACCACCTTCATGACCAGGGAGCTTCTTTTGCGGAAATGACAGGCTCAATTTCAAGACTTGGCTTGAAATTTAAAATTGATAAAAAGTTACATTGATCAAAATGTTGCATTCATATATTTATTCTATAAAATAGTATATTCTTTCATTCTGATGCACACCTTGATAAATGTGTATATTTATATTTTTAATGTAAAAATAATTTGCATTTTTAAATATAAAATGATTCTCTCTGTCTTTATGTGTGTATATTTAACTTGAGCTAATTTTATCTAGGGCATTAAATTGTCTTTTCTTGCTTTATGCATGTTAAGCCATATTTCCTCTAGGCTGTTGTGGTTTGAGTGATTTTGTGGATGGGATTTGTGTATTTTTATATTTATTTGTTTTGCTATGGCTTAAAGAAAGAGTATGTCAAATTGTATCACAGAGAAATTGTATTGTGATTTTTCCATTTTAAAATTATGTTTTGAACTCCTTTCTAATAATTTTAAGTCTCTAAAAATGTCATCTTTCCATTGGACTCAGATCACACTTTGAATATTTGGCCTAAAATGTTGTCATATTAAACTGTAGATACTTTAATGATTTAATTTTGCATGAGTAGCTGGATATAATATGAAGAGGGAAAATAAGCAAATAAATGATATCTCCTAGTGTTTGAAATATTAATAAGTTCTAATATTTTCAAAATGAAAATGGTAAGAATATAGTTTTATGGTTAAGAATGAAACAGCCACAGATAGAAAATAAATGCTGTTTCTGTTAATTTTCATTCACATTCAAAGGAACACTCTGCTAATAAGAATATAATTTAAATTGGTTGCCTTGAGGCCAGCATGATATTTCTACCGAGGGAAGATTAGCTGGAGCTGGCTTAATGAGGTTGGTTGTTCAGGATGGAAATTGAAGGCACCATATCTACTTAGAATAAAGATACAAACCATTTATAAACAACATTGTCTGCAATAAGTTTACTAAAACTTTTTATGACTTTTATATATAATATTATTAATAAAGATGTTCCCTACAGAAAAATCACTTATTTCTATCCTGATCCATGTAGGCTAAAATTGATTCAGAGGAGCAGCTACATTTGAGAACTATGAGAACGTATCCTCACAATTCTAAGTGTTGTGTTGGTGAAGTTCCCTATGCATTAATTCTGCAACTGAAATATTGGCAATTCAGAACTCTTTTAAAAAGTTCCAGTGTGGACCCAAGTTCACTCTCAGTGCTGAATCCACAGTCTATTTTAAGTGAATAAGTAAGATGTCCAGAAATCAGTGCTGCTGATTTCAAGTCTGATTTCCAGACTCTGTTGCCTTCTTGCCCACTGAGCTGAAGACTAGTAATTACTAGTAATATTTCTGAGCTTTCATTCTTCGGCTGTAAAACTGGTGGTTAGACTCGATTTCCAAAGACTCTTCTAGGCCTATAAATCTATGACTCTTGTATGGTCGATTTTTTTTTTTTTTTGGTATTTTCATTAAATACTTTATCAAAAAAGGAATATATTGATATTATATACAATATTATATAATATAAACCTTCATGTGCAGAGAAAAATCCTAAACCTGGTTTGGGTTTTGACCAACAAAGCAATAATGTAAAGATCTGAGTTGAATACAGTTTTGACATCACACAGTCTTACAGTGAATTTAAACCAAGGTGGGGAGGTGTCATGTTTCTCCCCAGCCACACTGTCAGTGGTTTGGGAGCTTGTGATTTGTCTTGCTTTGTTCTGGATTCTACTGTGGCTCATGTTTGACTGCAGCCTAAAGACAACTTCAACTTCATGCTTCCTTCTTTTTCCCCTTTCTCCAATTTAAGATTACGGAACTGCAGCGAATGACATTGGGGACACCACGAACAAAAGTAATGGAACCCTTCCCACAGGTGTTGTTGATACGGGTCGGGAACACCTCTCGGTGAGTGAGATGCTTACTCATTTGCTAAATTTGTTCTGAGCATTTTGATTGCTTGAATGCCTGAGGGACCTTCAATGCCAGTTTTTCAACAAAATACTTTCATTCAGATATAACTATGGTGTTGAAGGGTAGAGGAACTAACAGAAAGATTTAAGAGAAGTTATAAAGGTGCTGTGGTAGCTCAGGTGGTAAAGGATCTGCCTGCAATGCAGGAGACCCAGGCTCAGTCCCTGAGTTGGGAAAGACCTCTGGAGAAGGGAATGGCAACCCACTCCAGTATTCTTGCCTGGAGAATTCCACGGGGTCACAAAGAGTCAGACACGACTGAGCAACTAATACACACATAAAGGTGCTGCATAGCCTCTGACTTATTGCTGATGATTCCTGTTTTAAATACCTGTCCTTTAGGGACTTCCTTGGCAGTCCAGTGGTTAAGGCTCTGCACCCTACAGGGGACATGAGTTCTATCCCTGGTCTGAGAACTGAGATACCACATGTCACTTGGAAGCCAAAACCAAAACAAAAGACAGATAGAAACAAATGTTGGTAAGGTTGTGGAAAAAATAGAAAGCCTTAGATATTACTGCCGGCACGTGTGTGTGCTTGTTAAGTTGCTCAGTCATATCTGACTCTACGACCCCATGGACTGCCAGGCTCTTCTGTCCATGGGATTCTCCAAGCAAGAATACTGGAGTAGGCTGCTATGCCCTCCTCCAGAAGATCTTCCTGGCTCAGGGATGGAACCTGCAACTCTTGGGTGTGCTGCAGACTGGTTCTTTATTACTAACGCCGCCTGGGAAGCCCCTAGATATTGTTAGTGAGAATAAAAAATAGTATAGTAACTTTCAAAAACTTTAAGTTTCTAAAAAAAAAAATTGTCCTTTAAAAGAGTATTACTACTATATCAAGAAACCAGGTTTCTCATTCAATTTTGTTCTTCAGTTGCTCAGTCGTGTCTGACTCCGTGAGCCCGTGGACTGCAGCATGCCAGACTTCATTGTGCTTCACTATCTCGTGGATTCTGCTCAGACTTATGTTCATTGAGTCAATGATGCCATCCAACCATCTCATTCTCCGTCACTCCCTCCTCCTCATGCCCTCAATCTTTCCCAGAATTAGGGTCTTTTCCAATGAGTTGGCTCTTTACATCAGGTGGCCAAAGTATTGGAGCTTCAGCTCCAGCATCTGTACTTTCAGTGAATATTCAGGGTTGATTTCCTTTAGGATTGACTGGTTTGATCACCTTGCCATCCAAGGGACTCTCAAAAGTCTTCTCGAGCACCACAGTTTGAAAGCATTACTTCTTCAGCACTCAGCCTTCTGTATGGTCCCACTCTCACATCCGTACATGACTACTGGAAAAACCATAGCTTTGACTATATGGACCTTTGTGAGCAAAGTGATGTCTCTGCTTTTTAATATGCTGTCTAGGTTTGTCATAGCTTTTCTTTCAAGAAGAAAGCATGTTTTAATTTCATGGTTGCAGTCACCATCTTCAGTGGTTTTGGAGCCCAAGATAATAAAATCTTTTACTGTTTCCAATTTTATCCCCATCTGCTTGTCATGAAGTGATGGGACCGGATGCCATNATTCATACATGACTACTGGAAAAACCATAGCTTTGACTATACAGACCTTTGTCGGCAAAGTGATGTCTCTGCTTTTTAAAATGCTGTCTAGGTTTGTCATGGCTTTCCTTCCAAGGAGCAAGCATCTTTTATTTCATGGCTGCAGTCATTGTCTCCAGTGATTCTGGAGCCCAAGAAATAATATCTGTCATAAAGTTCACTCAATAAAGTACACTCTTTCCCCTTCTGTTTGCCTCGTAGTGATGGGGCTGAATGCAATGATCATAGTTTTTTGAATGTTGAGTTTTAAGCCAACTTTTTCACTCTTGTCTTTCACTCTCATCAAGAGGCTCTTTAGTTCCTCTTCACTTCCTGCCATTAGAGTGATACTGTCTGCATATCTGAGGTTGTTGATATTCTCCTGGAAATTTTGATTCCAGCTTGTGATCCATCCAGCGTGGCATTTCACATGATATACTCTGCATAGAAGTTAAATAAGCAAGGTGACAATATACAGCCTTGACATACTCCTTTCCCAGTTTTGAACCAGTCAGTTCTTCCATGTCCGGCTCTGATTGTTGCTTCTTGACCCACATACAGAATTATCAGGAGCCAGGTAAGGTGGTCTGGTACTCCCATCTCCATAAGAATTTTCCACAGTTTGTTGTGATTCACATAGTCAAAGGCTTTAGTGTAGTTAATGAAGCAGAAGTAGATGTTTTTCTGGAACTCTCTTGCTTCCTGTGTGATCCAATGAATGTTGGAAATTTGATCTCTGGTTCCTCTGCCATTTCTAAACCCAACTTGTACATCTGGAATGTTTCAGTTCACAGACTGCTGAAATGTTTACTAGTTTGAAAGATTTTGAGCATAACCTTGTTAACATGTGACATGAGTACAATTGTACAGTAGTTTGAATGTTCTTTGGCATTGCTCTTTTCGGGATTGGAATGAAAACTGGCCTTTTCTAATCCTGTGGTAACTGCTATATTTTCCAAATTTGCTGACATATTGAGTGCAGCACTTTAACGGCATCTTCTTTTAGGATTGAAATAGCTCAACTGGAATTGCACCATCTCCACTATCTTTATTTGTAGTAATGCTTCCTAAGTGCCACTTGACTTCACACTCCAGGATGTCTGGCTCCAGGTGAGCGACTACACCATCACGGTTATCTGGGTCATTAAGACCGTTTTTGAATGGCTCTTCTGTGTATTCTTGCCACCTCTTCTTTACATGGTGGAAAATGCTTTGCTAGATCACAACAAGATCTTGTATTCCATACTGTAGCTGCAGACATTTGATATCATCTGTGCAGCCAGTGTTGACTTGCACCAATAAGGATTGAGCAGGTTTATATTGTAAACCAAAAACAGAGGTACATTGTGAGGCAGAACTTCCAGAGATTGTGCTTGATTTTTCTGTTTTTTTTTTTGACACTATTAAATATCTTCTTACCAAATCTCTCTTTAGGGTTTTCACCTTTTTTTTTTTTTCCAGCATTCTCTCTCTTTTTCCTCTGTTGGGTCCATAAATGTGTATGCCTCTGGTGGTTTGCCTTTCATCTCTTTTCATCTTCTCTTCTTGCCCTCCACGGAAATACATTCCACCACCGAGCTCTCCTCTGCCCAGGTGACACCCGTCAATGAAGCCCTCACCACTCTACCCCCTGCCCGTATTTCCACATCTCTGCAGCATCTGAAAAGCTCACCAGCATCTGGAGTCACTGAGTTCAAAATGGAAGTTGTTTTCTTTCTCCTTCAGAGTTCTTCTTTCCACAATGGCAACCCACTCCGGTACTCTTGCCTGGAAAATCCCATGGACTGAGAAGCCTCGTAGGCTACAGTCCATGGGGTTGCAAAGAGTTGGACACGACTGAGCGACTTCACTTTCACTTTCCCCTTGTCTAAAGCGGAACCTCAGTGAGCCAGGCCCAGAGCTCAGAATCCCTTTTATTTCTTTTCTCTGGTGCCTAACAGCTATCCTTGCAAAGTCTTAGCAATTCTGCCCATGTGACACAATCTCATCCATTGCTTTCTATGTTTATTATCTAATGCCACTGAGCAAGTTATGCCAAAGTTTAGTTTAAAACAGCACATTTATTATTTTGCAGAGTTTCTGAGGGTTAGGTGGCTTTGCTAACCTGGTCGCTCCTGAGGTTTTGGCAGCTGTTGGCCAGGGCTACCATCACTGCAAAGCTTAATGAGGGCTACAGAGTCCATGTCCAAGAGCACTCATGTGGTGGTCAGCAGGTCTCCATTCATTGCTGGCTGTTGACTGAAGGCTTCTGTTCCTCACCCTGTAGGTCTTTCCATAAGTGTGCTTAAAACAACAACTTGCTTCTCCCCACAGGCAGGGAGAGGGATGGGGAAGGGTGATGGTAGCAGTGGGAAAGAAGGGAGACTCAGAAGCTGAAGTTTCTCTATAACCCAATCTGGTAAGTCATACAGTGTTAGTTTTGCCCTATTCTAGATGTTATTAATAGAAGCAAATTGCTAAGTACAACCCACACTCAACAGGAAGTGACTTGAGGGAAAAATGCCAAAGGATTTGTGGCTATATTTCTAAAGCCACCTCCCTCCCGCCCCAGTCCATCTCTTCTGCCGTGGTCCTAGGTCAGGTTTCCATCATTCTCACCAGTGTTTATTATTGAGAGGAAGACCAAGATCCTTAATAAATCTACCTGGCCCATGTCTTTCTTTCTGTGCTGCCACTTAACTGTATTGTATTTATCTATCAGTTACCATTTCTCTCTTTCTGAGCCTTTTCCTCACTCTCTGTCCCAAGTTCAAACTCTGCCAGAGAGGACCTCTGATTGTCTCAGGCACTTGATGTCTGGCCTCACTCCAGGGGCCTCAGAGGGGCCCAGAGAGCCTAGTGGAGGCTTTCTTTTGGTTAAGTGTTGGTTTCTAACTCAACCAATTGTAGCCAAGGTGGAAAGTGACTTGACCCTGCCTAATACTCCCATATCTCAAGCCCCATTCTCCGTGCTCTTCGATGCTCTGCCTCCGTTGGCCTTTTTCAGAACGTTGGAAGGGCCCGTCCCCCTCCTCACAGAGCCTGTGTTTGTCCCACTCCTCTGCCTGGCAAGCTCTTCTCTCCAGCACTCCCAGCTGGCCGCCTCCTGTGCATCTTTACATCTTGGCTGGATGTTCCTGCTTCAGGACAGTGTTCTTGCCCCTCCACCTACCTTAGATCCTTATGAGCTGAAAACCCTGTACTTTTCCTTTTTAACTCTTATTTGCATGGCTATCTGTGTAACATCTTGGTCCTCTGCTGGGCTGTAGCCTCCATGAGTGCAGGAACCATTTTGCTCATACTGTCTGATACTTGCTTTGAAAACAGGCATTCTCTATTTTATCAAGTCCCCAGTCTTCAGGCTCCTCTGTGGTATACACAGTGGCACAATCCTTTCCCAATAGCATGCTTCTCCCTTGCTCACTTTCAGTGGTCTTCAGGTGCCTGTGGGACAGTCACTACTCTTTAGACTGTCACTCAAGGCCCTTTGTAATGGAGACCCATCTCTCCTTTCTGTTTTGTTTCTCAGGACTCCTTTTAACAGACTCCAAGGTTCTAAGCATTTACTAAGAACTACTTGCTATTCCTAAAATTCACTTTATGCTTTATTCTCTGCATCTTTGCTCCTATTGTTCCCTGTATACTGGCGTGTATTCTCCTTGTTGCGATTGCTTCACAGTCTCTTAGAAAACCTTTTAGTTGGTATCTTGTGGGTTGCTTATTTTTAAAACCAAATACTTACATATACTTTGTAGGTGCTAGACACTAGTCTAAGAACTTTTAAATTCATTTCATGATTATGAAATAACACGTCTTTAAGACAAATTCACTTACCATTCCCAGATAGGGGAAAGCTCAAGTAATTGATGCAAAGAAATACCTCGTACCTGTCAAAGCTGGAGTTTGAACCCAGTTATCTGTTTCCAGAAGGCAACTCCAGAGCCTTTGTACTTTCTGCTGCTGCTGCTGCTGTTAAGCTGCTTCAGTCATGTCCAACTCTGTGCAACCCCATAGACAGCAGCCCACCAGGCTCCCCTGTCCCTGGGATTCTTCAGGCAAGAACACTGGAGTGGGTTGCCATTTCCTTCTCCAATGCATGAAAGTGAAAAGTGAACGTGAAGTCGCTCGGTTGTTTCCGACTCTTAGCGACCCCATGGACTGCAGCCCGCCAGGCTCCTCCATCCCTGGGATTGTCCAAGCAAGAGTACCGGAGTAGGGTGCCATTACCTTTTCCGGTACTTTCTGCTACTCGAGTGTTACTCTTCGAGGGCAGCTGAGGTGTCTTATTTATCTCTTCGAGGGCAGCTGAGGTGTCTTATTTATTTTTGTATCTCCTATAGGGCCTGGTATGCAGTGGGTTCTGACTAATGCTTAAAATAGTAATGAAGACAGCCAGAGGTTCAGGCAGAAAGTGATAAGGGAAAATGTCTCCTTTGAGAACTATCCACAGATAACAATCTCATGTTCTCACATCTTTGCTCATAATTCCTCAGTCATTCCTTCCTGGCCCAAAGGCTTGCATCTGAATTCCTTAACCCAGTGTCCTGCCTCATGGATCAGAAACATTTGGGAAATGAATAATTTGGGGGCACTGTTCTCTCTCACTGTTCCTACAATCTGGCTTTTCCCATCTGTGCATTTATTTGTCCTTCATTCCTCTGTAGGGTTTTTAGATTTTGAAAATGGGAGTAGGGAGTAGGGGGGTGAGGAGGGAAAGGGACGAGAGAGGAAGGAAAGAAAAAATAAGAAAAAAAAGGAAGGAAGAAAAGAAAAATGTGGATGCCCAGTAAATTTGAACATCAGATCAATAATAATTTTTTAGTATAAGTATGCCCCATGCAATACTTAGGACATTGTTGTTGTTCAGTGGCTGGCTAAGTTGTGTAGGACTTTTTGTGACCCCGTAAATAGCAGCATGCCAGGTTTCCACATCCTTCACTATCTCCAGGAGTTTGCTCAAACTTATGTCCATTGAGTCAGTGATGCTATCTAACCATCTTGTCCTCTCTGCCCCCTTCTCCTTTTGTCTTCATTCTTTCCCAGCATTTTCCCTAGTAGCTCAGTTAGTTGGTAAAGAATTTGCCTGCAATGCAGGAGACACGGGTTCAATCCCTGGGTTGGGAAGATCCCCTGGAGAAGGAAATAGCAACCCACTCCAGTACTCTTGCCCAGGGAGTTCCATTGCAAAGAGTTGGACATAACTGTACGACTAACTTTCACTGTTCCCAGTATCACTCTTTTCCAGTGAGTCAGCTCTTCGTATCAGGTGGCCAAAGTATTGGAGCTTCAACTTAAAAAAAAAGTGTTATCTATGAATTGTATTTTATCTGGCAGCCCTGTTCCTGTGGCCTGAAGGTCCTGGGGCTCTAAGGCTCCCATTTTAGTTTGATGCAGTCTTATTTATTTTTGCCTTTGTTTCACTTGCTTTTGGATTCAGATCTACAAAAACATTTAAAAAACTAATGTCAGTGAGATTATTGCCTATGTTTCCATTTAAGAATTGTATGGTTTCAGGTCCTACATTCAAGTTTTTAATCCATTCTGAGTTCATTTTTTCTCATGCAGGTGGCATGAGATAGTTTTCTAGTTTCATTCTTTTGCATATGGCTGTCCAGTTTTCCCAGCACCATTTATTGTGCTGAAGAGACTGTTCTTTCTCCACTGTATGTTCTTTGCTCCTCTGTTATAAATTAATGGATGCATAGATATATGGGTTTATTTCTGAGTTCTCACTTCTGTCTCTTGATCTGTGTGTCTGTTTTTGTGCCCATGCCAAACTGTTTTGATTACTGTAGTTTTGTAGTACAGTGTGACATCAGGGAGTGAGATACCTCCAACCTTGTTCTTCTATCTCATGGTAGTTTTGGCTATTCAGATTCTTTACTGGTACCATACAAATTTTGGGATTATTTATTCTAGATCTATGAAATATGCCATTGTAATTTTGATAGAGTTTACACTGAATCTATAGACTGCTTTGGGTACTATGGACATTTTAACAAGATTAATTCTTCTAGTTCGTGAATATGGAGTATCTTTCCACTTATTTGTGTGGTTTTTTTTTCCTTTCAATTTCTCATCATCATCTTAGATTTCTGTGTACTGGTCTTTTCACTTTTGGTTAAATTTATTCATAGGTATTTTATTCTTTTGGTATAACTGCAAATGGGATTGTTTCATTAATTTCCTTTTCTGATAGATCATTATTAGTATATAGAAATGCCATACATATCTGTACATTGATTTTGTATCCTGTGACTTCACTTAATTAATTTACTGGGTATAATAATTTTTTGATGGACTCTTCAGGGTTTTCTTAATATGGTATCGTGTCATCCGCAAATCATGACAGTTTTACTTTTTTCTTTCTGATTTGGGTGCTTTCTTTTTATTGCCTTATTTCTATGGCTAAGACTTCCAACATTGTGTTGAATGAAAGTGGCAAGAGAGGGCATTTTTGTCTTGTTGCTGACCTCTTTGTTGAATTGTTATCATAAGTGGATGTTAAATTTTTTCAGATGCTTTTTTCTTTATAAACTGAGATGATCACGTGTGATTGTTTATCCTTCATTTTGTTAATGTTATGTATCATGTTGATTGGTTTGCAGATATTGAACCATCCTTGAATCCCTGGAATAAATTACATTTCACTGTGGTGTATGATCCTTTTAATGCATATCAGATGTGTTTTGCTAATATTCATTGAGGATTTTGCATCTCTGTTCATCAAGATACTGGCCAGTTATTTTCTTTTTGGTGTCCTCATCTGATTTTGGTACCAGGGAAATATTAGTTTTGTAGAATGCTTTTGGCAGGTTCCTTCTTCTTCAGTTATATATATATATATTTTTTTTCCCTGAAGAATTTGGTAAAGATAGTTCTTAAATATGTGAATGTTTTTGTAGAATTTGCCATTAAAACTACCTGGTCCTGGGCTTTTGCTTGTTGGGAGAATGATTACTGTTTTAATTTCCTCACTAGTAATTTGTCTATTCAGATCTATTTCTTAATAATTCAGTCTTGAAAAATTATGTTTCTAGGAGTTTATCCTTTTATTCCAAATTGTCCAATTTTTTTGCAAATAATTGTTTATAACAGCCTCTTATGATCCTTTGTTTTCTTAAGATGTCATTGCTATTTCTTCTCTTTCACTTCTGATTTTATATATTTGAGTCTTTTTTATTAGTCTAGCTGCAATTTAATTGATTTTATCTTTTCAAAGAGCTATCTTTTTGTTTTATTGATCTTTTCTATTTTTTAGTCTTTGTTTATTTATGCTTGGATCTTTATTATTTCTTTTACTAATACTTGGCTTCATGTGTTATGCTTTTTCTAGTTCCTTTGGGTGGAAAGTTAGCTTCCTTATTTAGGACTTTTCTTGTTTATTGAGATTGGCCTGTATTTCTATGAGTGTCCCTCTTGTTACGTTTGCTGCATTCCAAAGACTGGTATGTTAAATTTCTATTTTCATTCATCCCTATGCATTTTTATTTCTTCTTTGATTTCTTCAAAGACTTATTGGTTGTTCAGTAACATGTTGTTTAATCTCCAGTTTTTGTAGTTTTTCCAATTTTTTCTTGTCACTAAGTTTTAGTTTCATATAATTGTCTTTGGAGAAGATATTTGATATGATTTTAGTCCTCTTAAATTTACTGAGACTTGTTTACTGACCTAACATGTGAACTGTCTTGGAGAACCTTCCATGTGCCCTTGAGAAGAATGTTTATCTACTGCTTTTTGATGGAATGTTCTATGTATATCTGGAAGGTCATCTGGTTTAACAAGTTTTTGGATAATCAACCCATTGATATAAATGGCGTGTTAAGTCTCCTGCTATTATTGTATCTCTTTCAAATTCTCCCTTTCAGTTCAGTCACTCAGTTGTGCCCAACTCTTTGTGACCCCATGGACTGCAGCACGCCAGGCCTCCCTGTCCATCATCAATTCCTGGAGTTTACTCAAACTCATGTCCATTGAGTCAGTGATGCCATCCAACCATCTCATTTGCTGTCATCCCCTTCCCCTCCCACCTTCAGTCTTTCCCAGCATCAGGGTCTTTTCAAATGAATCAGCTCTTCACATCAGGTGGCCAATTGGAAACGAGAGCCCTACACTGCTAAGAATGCCCTTGCAGTGCCCAGTTTTCATAGTCTAGTCCTCCTCCTGGTTTCTCTCCTTCATTATTTTTGTGCAGAGTGATAGGTTTACAGTTCCATTTACAGATAAGCAGCTTCCATGCCCCTCCACAGCCTCAGCTGGCACTATGCATCCATATTGTTCCTCCAATCCAGACCCCTTTTTTTCCCCTCTCCCATGAGCCATTTATACTGGCTGCATTTCAACTTCTATTAAAGCGCTAACCTTGGACAAATCTTTTTGCCTCTCTCTAAGCCTCAGTTTGCTCACTTCCAGTAATAACACCTCTCAGGAAGAGATTGAGAGAGAATACACAGTTGAAAATATACATTTTCACTATATATGCACTACAGTACTGCACATCTGGGGTTGGTTGAGTCCATCCATGTGAAACTCCAGATACAGGCTAACTGAGAATTCATAGAATTTTTCAGCTGCGGGTGATGGGCACCCCTAATCCCTGTGTGGTTGAAGTGTCAACTGTATATGTAAAGTCCCTGGTATACAGTGGAAATTTCGTGATTATTACTATCAATGAAGTCAGGGCACGCATCCATCCCATAAGGTTGCAGAGCCTCTGAAAGTTTTTGATGCGTGAAATGGTCCTTGTGGCGTTTAGGTTCAGTCTGAGGTGAAGAAGTTGTGGAGTCGGTGGAATCTCTCCGTGGACTGGAAAAGGACGCCCCCGTGCGGCGGCCACAGATACGGCTCCGTGCTCACCACGTTGACGCACAGCACCAGCAGTCAGTCGCAGATGGCGGCCAGCACGCGCGTGGTGCTCGGCTCAGGCAAAGCAGCCAAAAGAGCCAGCCGACAGCCCGACAGCCACGTGACTTTACCTGGCTACGTCTGGAGTAACTCGGAGCAGGACTGCCTGCCACAATTGATCCATGAAGAGACCAGGGAAAGTGGCGGGAGGCGGGGAGATGAGATTCTAATGGAGGAGTCTTCCAGGCCATTAGAATTTAACACAGGCCTGGAAGGAAGCAAAGGAGAAACCGAGGATGCTCTGTGAATCCATATCTGTGTCTTTGAAGAGCTGGTTCATCTCGTGTCAGAGGAGCTTGGCCTGTATCCCGCTACTTAGCCCCAGAGCTGAGCAGTCAGGGCTCTGGTGTTCACAGCCCATTTTCAGGCGCCATGAATTGACTCCTGTAAATACTAAAGCCACAAAGGGAGAAAGTCAGTGGAGCAGTTTATTACCTTATTTTGGCATCAAATTCTTTTCTGAATTGATGTGCAGTACTTGCTCTGTGATGTTCATTCTTCTGCTCTCTTTGGGTAGAGAAACATTTCAGTTGCTTGGTTCTAGTTTTCTCTTGTAAATATCACTCTAAATATGATAGAGGTCATTTGGTATGTGACATTTGCCTTTAAACAAATCAGTATTCTCTTTTCCACTTGAAGGGACTTCTATCATTCCATTCATTTTGTCTGTGTATAGGAACAATTAGGGTCTAAAAATGTACATGGAAAGATTAAAGATCGCAGAACAAGTACACACTGGAAGATAAGTTGTCTGGATTTTGTTAAAATAATAAATGTGTGAGAAACTTGTTTCACTCTAGGAAAAAGGGAAATTATTCAAAAAAGAATAGTGCACATATGCCTCCTTTTGAATGTCCGCTCTGTGACCAGCCAAATCTCGAGTCTTCACTCTCTTGTAAACCTTAACATAAGGTTTTCTTGGTCAGTGAGCTTATGTCTGTGCACAGATTTTGTTTGTAATCAGTTATAGTGATGGTCACACTGAATTTATTATTTTTTCTTTGTTCTATTACTGTATCCCAAATGTCATGTGGGATAAATTAAAGTTTGTTTTAAAAATACATTTTGAGTCACTTTTTAAAATGTTCTCTTAGCATCTAACTTTGTTTATAGGAATCAGTCAAATGTCCCTTCTTCAAATCTACAGAGATCAGCAGGTAGCCCCAGAACTTCACTGAGCTTGACAAGTCAGTATATCTTAGCAGTGAAATATTTATTGTGTACATGTTGGGCACACATAACCTGCTAGGTTTTTACACACATTAACTTATTTAATCCTTACCACAAAGTTTATGGAGTAAGTCTTATCGCTGTTCCCCTTTTTACAAATGACTGTGACTCATGGAAGTAGATTGATTTGCCCAAAGTCACACAACTAGTGATTGAAAGAACATGGTTTCAGACCCAGATCTATTGACTTTAAGCATCTTTTTCTGTCCCTGTTGACCATCTGCATATCTTCTTTGGAGAAATGTCTGTTTAGGTCCTCTGCCCATTTTTTTGGATTGATTATTTATTTTCTGATACTGAGCTGTCTGAGCTGTTTGCATATTGTAGAAATTAATCCCTTGTTGGTCAAATCCTTCACAAATATTTCTCCCCATTCTGTAGGTTGTCTTTTTGCTATGGTTGTCTGTGCGGTGCAAAAGCTTTTAAGTTTGTTTAGGTCTAATTTGTTTATTTTTGTTTTTCTTTCTATTGCTCTAGGAGAAAGATAAAAAAAAAATGGCTGTGATTTTTGTCAAAGAGTGTCCTGCCTATGCCTTCCTCTAGGAGTTTAATATTATCTGGTTTCACATTTAAGTCTTTAATCCATTTTGAATTTCTTTTATATAATAGTGTTAGAGAATGTTCTAATTTCATTCTTTTATGAGTTGCTGTCTAGTCTTCCCAGCACCACTTATTAAAGAGACTATCTTTTCTCTATTGTGCATTCTTGTCTTGTCATGGATTAATTAACCATAAGTATGTGGGTTTATTTCTTGGATTATGATCATATTCCATTGATCTATGTGTCTGTTTTTGTATCAGTTCTGTACTGTTTTGATTATTGTAGCTTTATAGTATAGTCTGAAGTCAGGGATTATGATTCCTTCAGTTCTTTTCTTTCTCAAGATTGTTTTGTCTATTTGTGGTCTTTTGTGTCTCTATACAAATTTAAAGTTTTTTTGTTCCATTTCTGTGAAAAATACCGTTGGTAATTTGATAGGGATTGCATTAAATCTATAGATTTTCTTGGGTCATATAGTCATTAGAACTCACTTTCTTTCTTACCAGCAGTTATTTTTATAAATATAAATATTTATATGGTTGAATTTATTAAAAGACATTCTCATGTTTTTTAGTTATTAAGTATTTTAGCCCATGAGTTGGGTTTCAGTCTTTTTCTCTCTTTAGGCCTGCTCTGTGTCCTCTACTCTTGAATAGGGATTGCATTGAATCTATAGATTTTCTTGGGTCATATAGTCATTAGAACTCACTTTCTTACCAGCAATTATTTTAATAAATATAAATATTTATATGGTTGAATTTATTAAAAGACATTCTCATCTTTTTTAGTTATTAAGTATTTTAGCCCATGAGTTGGATTTCAGTCTTTTTCTCTCTTTAGGCCTGCTCTGTGTCCTCTACTCTTGAACCCTCTCCCTGAGACAAACAGAGAAGCAATCTCTCCCAAGAAATTAAATTCTGAATGGATGGTCAGTTTAGAAATAACATATACAAAGAATTATATATATATACTGGCTTTGTTTTAGGTACTAAGCTCTGTATTTTCAGTATATTTTATCATATAATCTTCATTACACACTGTGATGCAATTATCACCATCTCAAAAATGTCATGATAATCAGAAGTAAAACAATTTGCTCAAAATCACAGTGGCTGAGCCAAGATTTGAACCCAGTTCACTTTAACTCTAAAATTCCTGATTGTTCTCTCACCCATGTGAACATTTAAAATTTTCTTTATCAAGAGCCTAGTGGTCTGCCAAGCCAATGAGGAAATAAAAAATAATTATTAATAATTCCAACTATTTTGATGGTAGAATTACCAATAATCAAGGACATGTAAAAAAGAAATAATATGACAATAGTTTTTGATAAAAGCATTTAAAAATTTGCTTATTTAATTTTATTTTTGGCTGTTCTGGGTCTTCATTGCTGCATGGGCTTTTCTCTAGTTGTGAAGAGCAGGGGCTGCTCTCTAGTTGTGGTACATGGGCTTCTCATTGTGGCGGCTTCACTTGTTGCAGAGCATGGACTCCAGCGTGCTTCAGTTCAGTTCAGTTCAGCCGCTCAGTCGTGTCCAACTCTTTGTGACCAAATGAATCGCAGCACGCCAGGCCTCCCTGTCCATCACCATCTCCTGGAGTTCACTCAGACTCACGTCCATCGAGTCCGTGATGCCATCCAGCCATCTCATCCTCTGTTGTCCCCTTCTCCTCCTGCCCCCAATCCCTCCCAGCATCACAATATTTTCCAATGAATCAACTCTTTGCATGAGGTGGCCAAAGTACTGGAGTTTCAGCTTTAGCATCAGTCCTTCCAAAGAAATCCCAGGGCTGATCTTTAGAATGGACTGGTTGGATCTCCTTGCAGTCCAAGGGACTCTCAAGAGTCTTCTCCAACATCACAGTTCAAAAGCATCAATTCTTCAGCACTCAGCTTTCTTCACAGTTCAACTCTCACATCCATGCATGACCATAGGAAAAACCATAGC
>SJYX01024434.1:114517-139907 GCA_006410675.1 Oreotragus oreotragus | reverse complement strand
GAGGCTTTTTAGTTCCTCTTCACTTTCTGCCATAAGGGTGGTATCATCTGCATATCTGAGGTTATTGATATTTTTCCCGGCAATCTTGATTCCAGCTTGTGCTTCTTCCAGCCCAGCGTTCCTTATGATGTACTCTGCATATAAGTTAAATAAGCAGGGTGACAATATACAGCCTTGACGTACTCCTTTTCCTATTTGGAACCGGTCTGTTGTTTCATGTCGAGTTCTAACTGTTGCTTCCTGACCAGCATATATGTTTCTCAAGAGGCAGGTCAGGTGGTCTGGTATTCCCATCTCTTTCAGAATTGTCCACAGTTGATTGTGATCCACACAGTCAAAGGCTTTGGCATAGACAGTAAAGCAGAAATAGATGTTTTTCTGGAATTCTCTTGCTTTTTAGATGATCCAGCAGATGTTGGCAATTTGATCTCTGGTTCCTCTGCCTTTTCTAAAACCAGCTTGAATATCAGGAAGTTCACAGTTCACGTGTTGCTGAAGCCTGGCTTGGAGAATTTTGAGCATTAGTTTACTAGCGTGTGATGAGTGCAATTGTGCGGTAGTTTGAGCATTCTTTGGCTTTGCCTTTCTTTGGGATAGGAATGAAAACTGACCTTTTCCAGTCCTGTGGCCACTGCTGAGTTTTTCAAATTTGCTGGCATGTTGAGTGCAGCACTTTCACAGCATCATCAGTAATTGCAGCACACGGGCTCAGTAGTTGCAGCTCTCTAGAGCACAGCAGTGGCCACAGGACTGGAAAAGGTCAATAGTTGTGGTGCACAGGCTTAGTTGTTCCAAGGCATGTGGGATATTCTTGGACCAGGGATCAAACCAATGTCTTCTGCGTTGGCAGGTGGATTCTCTACTGCTGAGCCACGAGGGGTGCCCCAGGCATTTTTATTAACCAGTATATCATGACTATAAAAATGAAAAATAACTTTTCAGTTTATGCTCTTTTTAAAATTTCACCCAAAATAGCTAACTCAAGTTTATAAAGATCTAAATCCCATTCCTTTTTTTTTTTTTAAGAATGTACACATACTTTACTGACAGTGAGTATGTAAAGGAGTATTTTGTTAACATTTTTATTTGATGTATAGTAAATGTGGTCATGTTTTCATTATGAATAGTAAGGGGGGGATAAAAAAAGAAAAGATCATATAATTAAAGGCACAAACATGGATGAGTTTCTTTAAAAGCACTGACTCTTAAGGAATCTGGTCATTCTTTACCAGTTAATATGCAGTGCACCAATCTTTTCATATGATCTGGTTCTTAGTTACTTATTTTACATGAAATCACAGTTTTCTAGCAGAGGAAGTCCGCAAATCGTGTTTTCTTTCGAATTCTTCAGTCCTGGAGAAATAATAGGTGCTCTTATTATAAAGTTTTAAGTGCAACATCAATGACTTACATCTATTAGAGGTAACATAGTTTCAGTAAATATGTAGAGGAGACTCTGCATCCCATGATGTATTTCATTTCTTAACAAAGTATTTTTAAAAATAGGGAACACTACTTTTCTATTTGACACATAGATTTCAAAGCCATTATGTAAGTGTTGTTATTCTGTGTATACAGGTAAAATGTCTTGATAACCTCTAAATCCTGTTCTTAGGCTGCCTTAGGAGGTTGTGGAAAATTTGCCTATCTCTTGTTGCAGAAATGGCTTTGAACAACTTTGCCTTTACATTACTCATCTTTATGGCACTTAAAGATAACCTTTATGTGGGGTTTCCATTTTTTCACTGATAAAATGGTGGTCAGAGGAGGCCTTAGAATAGCTGAGAAAAGAAAAGACATGAAAGGCAAAGGAGAAAAGGAAAGATATATCCATTTGAATGCCGAGTTCCAAAGAATAGCAAGGAGAGATAAGAAAGCCCTCCTTAGTGAAGTGCAAAGAAATAGAGGAAAACAAGAATGGGAAAGACTAGAAATCTCTTCAAGAAAATCAGAGATACCAAGGGAACATTTCATGCAAAGATGGGCTCGATAAAGGACAGAAATGGCAGGGACCTAACAGAAGATGAAGATATTAAGGAAAGGAGGCAAGAATACACAGAAGAACTGTACAAAAAAGATCTTCATGACCCAGATAATAATGATGGTGTGATCACTCGCCTAGAGCCAGACAACCTGGAATGTGAAGTCAAGTGGGCTTTAGGAAGAATCACTATGAATAAAGCTAGTGGAGGTGATCGGGGAAGGCAATGGCACCCCACCCCAGTACTCTTGCCTGGAAAATCCAATGGATGGAGTAGCCTGGTGGGCTGCAGTCCATGGGGTCACTAACAGTCGGACAGACTGAGCGACTTCACTTTCACTTTTCTCTTTCATGCATTGGAGAAGGAAATGGCAACCCACTCCAGTATTCTTGCCTGGAGAATCCCAGGGATGAGGGAGCCTGGTGGGATATCGTCTGTGGGGTCACACAGAGTCGGACATGACTGAAGTGACTTAGCAGCAGCAGCAGTGGAGGTGACAGAAGTCCAGTTGAGCTATTTCAAATCCTAAAAGATGAAGCTGTGAAAGTGTTGCACTCAATATGCCAACAAATTTGGAAAACTCAGCAGTGGCCACAGGACTGGAAAAGGTCAATTTTCATTTCAAACCCAAAGAAAGGCAATGCAAAAGAATGTTCAGATGAATTGCACTCATCTCTGCTGCTGCTGCTGCTGCTAAGTCACTTCAGTCGTGTCCAACTCTGTGCGACCCCATAGACAGCAGCCTACCAGGCTCCCCCGTCCCTGGGATTCTCCAGACACTCATCTCACACGCTAGCAAAGTAATGCTCAGAATTCTCCAGCTAGGCTTCAACAGGACATGAACCATGAAATTCCAGATCTTCAAGCTAGATTTAGAAAAGACAGAGGAACTAGAGATTTAATTGCCAACATCTGCTGGATCATTGAAAAAGCAAGAGAGTTCCAGAAAAACATCTACTTCTGCTTTATTGACTACTCCAAAGCCTCTGTGGACCACAACAAACTGTGGAAAATTCTTAAAGAGATGGGAATACCAGATCGCCTTACCTGCCTCCTGAGAAATCTGTATGCAGGTCAAGAAGTAACAGTTAGAGCTGGACATGGAACAACAGACTGGTTCCAAAATGGGAAAGGAGTACATCAAGGCTGTATATTGTCACCCTGCTTATTTAACTTAAATGCAGAGTACATCATGAGAAATGCTTGGCTGGATGAAGCACAAGCTGGACTCAGGATTGCTGGGAGAAATATCAATGACCTCAGATATGTAGATGATACCACTGTTATGGCAGAAAGTGAAGAGGAACTAAAAAGCCTCTTGATTCAGAAAACTAAGATTATGGCATCTGGTCCCATCACTTCAGGGCAAATAGATGGGGAAACAATGAAAACAGTGAGAGACTTTATTTTTGGGGGCTCCAAAATCACTGAAGATGACTGCAGCCATGAAATTAAAAGATGCTCACTCCTTGGAAGAAAAATTATGACCAACCTAGACAGCATATTAAAAAATAGAGACTTTTTTTTGCCAACAATGGTCCATTTAGTAAAAGCCATGGTTTTTCCAGTAGTCATGTATGCATGTGAGAGTTGGACTATAAAGAAAGCTGAGCACTGAAGAACTGATGCTTTTGAACTGCAGTGTCGGAGAAGACCCTTCAGAGTCCCTTGGACTGCAAGGAGATCCAACCAGTCCATTCTAAGGGGGATTGGTCCTGGGTGTTCATTGGAAGGACGGATGCTGAAGGTGAAACTCCAATACTTTGACCACCTGATGTGAAGAACTGATTCATTTGAAAAGACCCTGATGCTGGGCAAGATTAAAGGCGGGAGGAGGAGAGGATGACAGAGGATGAGATGGTTGGATGGCATCACCGACTCTATGGACATGAGTTCGAGTAAGCTGCAGGAGTGGGTAATGGACAGGGAAGCCTGGCGTACTGCAGTCCATGGCGTCACAAAGAGCTGGACGAGACTGTTTGACTGAACTGATCCGAACTGAAAAGTCACTCAGAGCAATGGAAGTATTTATAATTGGTGCAGAGCCAAGCAAAATGGTAAACATCCTTCTCTCTCACTGACTCTGAATTTAATGATGTTAGTATTTAAATTCAACCCCAACTTAGACCCTTAATCTCTTCTTAAACCACATTTCATTTGGGGAGCTTATGTGGCTCGTTTGGTTAATGATTAAAATGGCTAAACAGGAAAACAGGTAGTAAATGAAGCTCTGAGTTTGTGTAACATTTTCTTTTCACCATTTTAGCACATACAGCAGATTCCTAATGACCAAAGGCTTTCCCGAAGTCTGACTTTGACCTCCTCAGAGCCTGGCAACAGAGATCAGTGCCTCAGAAAAATGCCACCTGAGCAGGCAAGAGTCAGGCATCTCTAATTCAGCTTAATTGAGGGACAGTTGCTGCTGCTGCTGCTAAGTCACTTCAGTCGTGTCCGACTCTGTGTGACCCCATAGACGGCAGCCCACCAGGCTCCCCCATCCCTGGGATTCTCCAGGCAAGAATACTGGAGTGGGTTGCCATTTCCTTCTCCAATGCATGAAAGAGAAAAGTGAAAGTGAAGTCGCTCAGTCTGTCCGACTGTTAGCGACCCCATGGACTGCAGCCCACCAGGCTACTCCATCCATTGGATTTTCCAGGCAAGAGTACTGGGGTGGGGTGCCATTGCCTTCCCCGGAGGGACAGTGGAGGCAGTCCCAATTTCATCCCAACTGGCAACCAGAGCATCTAACGTCTTCAATACCACTGTAACGTGAAAAGAATGCTTCAACAATTCTTTAAATTAAAAAATGGCAACGTATGATTTAATCTTGCTGGATCTCATTTTGGGGTCTGACTATGGGCAGAATAAACCAAGAAAATTTTCACAGGCTATTTTCACACACTAAGAAAAGGACTCCTTAAAATGGGACTCCTTAAACAAGTGCTATTTCTCTGAAATTTTTCATTTTTCCTCAATTTAGTCATGAGAAAACAGACAAACCTCAGTTGGGGATACTTTACAGCATATTTGGCTAGTACTTCTCAAGACTGTTAAGGTCAGGAAAAGAGAACAGACCGAGGAAACTGTCATGATCAGAGGGGACAGAGAGACAGGACAACTAAATGCAAGGTGTCAACTCTGAATGGGATCATGGAACAGAAAGAAGAGATTAAGGTCAAAACTGGTAAAATACAAACAAAGTTTGGAGTTTTGTTAATAGTAAATGTGCCAGTGTTCGTGCCTGAGGTTTGACAAGTGTACAGTGGTAATATAAATTGGTAACAAAGAGGGAAACCCAATGTGAGGTGAGGGGTGTACTGGAACTCTGTGTACTTATTTTTGCAACTTTTCTATAAATACAAAACCATTTGAAAAGAAAAGTCTTAAAAAAGAATCTCATTTTAGCAAGTTAGGCATAAATGTAAGAAATCAGTATAAACACCATAGTCTAATTTCCATTAAATTTTTAAAAACAAATTGACATATAACAAAAATCACACACCAGGATCCTTTGGCTCATCTCTATATATCTGTGCTGTGCTGTGTGCTGTGCTTAGTCACTCAGGCCTGTCTGACTTTCTGTCAGGCTCCTCTGTTTATGGGGATTCTCCAGGCAAGAATACTGGAGTGGGTAGCTGTTCCCTTCTCCAGAGGATCTTACCAACCCAGGGGTTAAACCCAGGTCTCCTGCATCGCAGGCAGATTCTTTACCATCTGAGCCACCAGGGAAGCCCAAGAATACGGGAATGGGTAGCCTATCCCTTCTCTAGGGCATCTTCCTGAGCCAGGAATCGAACCAGGTTCTCCTGCATCGCAGGCAGATTCTTTATCAGCTGAGCCACCCCGGAAGCCCATAAATATATCTAGTATTAATTAAAGAAATTTGAAGAGAATTTTCACTTTTATGAAAAAAGGCGAAAAGCAAAAATAGCATTCAGGCTTTGTTTTGTAGCCAGAGGCAGCATACACCCTGAGCAGTGAGAATGGGACTGTCACGCTACTTCCCAGGGAATTACACTGAGCATCTCAGCATCAAGTTGCCAGCTTTGAACTGGATGCGAGCATCTGTGTTTTATTGCAATTTATTTCGTGCATCCCTTAGTAAGATATGTCCTATGGAACATGCTTCCTTGTTTAACACCACTCCAGCTTATAAAAACATTCTACTTTCAGATAGTGAGGGGGAAACCTGTACCATATCTAGAGTGTAGAATGCAGGCAGAAGTACTACTCAGCGAAGTTGGTTTGTTCCGTGTTGGGCATGCTGAATTTGAGAGCCCTTTAAGATAGTCTGAGGATGGGAGAAGAAATAAAGAGGAAATTTCCTCCGAGGCAGAGAAATCACTGCGTGCCATGGCACTGGCAACGATTTCTCCAGGGCTTTGCAGGCTGTACCACTGAGACTTTGGTAAGTATTATCTGGTCTCAGCTCAAAGGAAAGAGTCGTGGTCCAGTAATTCAAGACTGATAAAGGATGGGATGAGCCTCAGTGAGGATGGCGATCTTGATCTCGCTCCCTGTGGACATCTTAGGGCAGAGTGATAGCCGAAACAATAGCTCTGTGGGTTAAGAATCTGCCTACAAGGCAGGAAACACAAGAGACACAGGTTTGATCCCTAGGTCGGGAAGATCCCCTGGAGGAGGAAATGGCAACCCATTCCTGTGTTCTTGCCTGAAAAGTCCCAAAAGACAGAGGAGCCTGGCTGCCTACAGTCCAAAGGGTTGCAAAGAATCAGACACTACTGAGTGACAAAGCATGCAGGAGCTACAGAAATATTAATGAACAATGAAAAGAATATTAAGTAACATAGACTCAACACTCCTTTTTGTTTTCCTGTTTCTGATCAGAAATAGCAGCATTACATAAATCTAAATAACATTCAAATAAAATGATAGGTTTGAATCTAGCTATAATGGATGGCAGTTAAGGGACTCAAAGAAAGATATTGTGAAGAGTATTTTGTGTTCAGCGCACAGTATCTGTTCTCTTTCATTCTGATAATAACATAATCAGAATTTATATTATAAAATTGAAATAATATTTCAAATTTTCTCTGGGAAACCAACCCTACCGCATTCTCAGGCAGGTGACTTGGGTGGGACTGATGCCTCTTGTGACTCCCAGGAATCATCTGTAAGGTTTTGATTAAGCAGCTTCTTTCTTCTGGCAGGTAATCAGGTTGGTGACAAGGGCATAACCAAGAAGAAATAGGTTGGGCTCTTGGGGAAAAGCAACTCACTTGCTTAGTAAAGCTGCCATTACACAGAACTTGGCAATGGAGCTATCCCCGAAGAGACAAAGCTGATGCCTGCATCCTCATGACATTGTTTTGTGGTAGGAATCTCTTCAACTCATATATTAGCTCTTTAATGATGAAACCAATACATTTTATTTTTTTTTTTTTGCCACTTGAGGTTTTTCTGCCTTTTCAGTCCAACGAATATTGATATAAAAAGTCATACTTTATTCAGAAGTTTATTCATTCAACAAATATTTCACATTGTTTTCAAGGAAATGAAATTAAAGCAATGAACAGGATAGACAGGGTTTTTGTTCTCAAAATGATTATATTCTTAGAAAAAAACATAGTAAACAAATGAAGTTTTTCATAGATGAGATAATTTCAGATTAAATTAGCTGCTAGGAAGAAAAGTAAGAGTGAAAAGACAGAGAGTCATATTGGGGGAGATGCTTAAGATACAGTAGGTTAGGGAAGCCCTTTTTCTGAGGATGTGGCTTCTGAGCTGAGATCGAAAAGACTGCCGTGGAAATGTTTTTGAGGAAGATGGCTCAGCATGAGCAAATTCTTCAGCAGGGAAGAGTTTTGAACATTCTAAAAATGTAAAGAAAATCAGTATTATTTTGAAGATAATGAGCAAGAAAGGCAAGCTTGGTGCACCTCCCCCAAGAAAAAAATCCTATTCCTTAGTTTAACTCAGATGGATTTCCACTTCATTCACATATTAGTCATTCAGTAATACTTAGGTCGTTTATGTGCCAGGATCTATGATAGATACAGCAAACAAAGGGGGTGAAAAACTCAGACTTCCCATTCCAGAAGCTCTCAGTTGCCTGGTGTGCTGCGATTCATGGGGTCACAAAGAGTCGGACACGACTGAGCGACTGAACTGAACCGAACTCACCCGCAAATCCTAGACTCTCATGCACTCTCCCAGCTCTGCTTTGACCTTTCAGTGTCCTGAGCTTGAAGTCTACCTCCAGTCCCCACATTCATTGCCGGTTGAACCATGCACTGTCTTCCTACCCTGTATTCCATCCCATCTCACCTTTCATGTGACTGTGTCAGGCTTAAACATCCTTGCCTCTGAGCTCCCCACTTTCTGGGCTATAAGCAGTTTTCTAAAGGAAAGCTTTAAGTGCATAAATGTCCTCAAATTTGGTATACAATTTATTGTTGTCTTACCACGTGCATGCTTGTTAATGCAACTTTTTTCAGTGTATCTTAAAATTGCCTTGTTTGTGACAATAAATTCAGGAATTCTGTACAGAATCTGACTATTTTAATGCTGTTGATGAAAGTTATATGCATATAAGGATTTCTATAAGTTTTCTTAAAGCCAGACTGGCAGATAGATGATGAGAAATAACTAGAGAAGGTTGCACACACAAAAATCTGCCATCTAAATTAGGGGACTCAGGAGTAGAAGCAATATTTATCGTTGAGAAGATGCTTCACATATTAATAATAAACAGAATACTAGAAAAGAAATGATAAAGGCAAATAAGATCATTTTCATTGGTAAATATTTATCAATAGTTATTTTACAGAAAGCACTGAAGCAAGAATGACATTGGACTATTCAGTGGGCGTAATTTTGTATCTATGAAAAAAATAATATTTGAAGGCAAAATGATGAGGAATCATGACAGTTTTGAATATTGAAATGTTTGAAAGCTTAGATAGACCAAATTTATTTCAGGCAGTCATTCAGAATGCTAGGACAGGTATTTCACACTGTGGTCCTAGTGGGAAAATGAATATAAATTTAATTAGTGTCACCTTATTTTCCCCTTTATTATTTAATTTTCCTTAAGTTTCTAAGAAAATGTCATAAATAGCAAGATGTATATAGATGTATGACTATGAATTTTATGTATGTAGGTAGATATAGTTAATGAATAGCTTTTTAATTTAAATGCCACCTCCTTTATTCTTTTTCTCTTGTAGAAAGCATAAGAAAATGAAAGGCATATCACAAACAAGCACATCACAATGAAAAATAGTGATGTTCAAAAGAAAGAAATAATATGTAGCTCTCCAAAAGGCGATTAAGCATGAAATACAGCATATAATGAACCATGTAAATCATGAAACATGAACTAAAGTTGGATAGCTATAGAGTTTGTGTATTCATTAAAAATGTGAGTAAAGTTAGAAAAAAAATAGAATGATAAACAAAAATATGCTGTCTCATAGCATGACCCATGTATACTATACCCTTCAGCTGTGTGGCCTATGCCTCTAAGATGATATGCTTCTTTTTGTGGTTTGCCTGCATATTCTAATAGAATAAGGGAAGAATTCAGTGATTTGAACCTGCCCATTACTTTTGGTAAATTAATTTTTATTGGAGTACAGTTGCTTTGAGGTTCCCAGGTGGGCTCAGTTGTAAAGAATCTGCCTGATAAGCAGGAGATGCAGGAGATGAGGTTTGATCCCTGGGTCAGGAAGATCCCCTGGAGAAGGAAATGACAACCTGCCCCAGTATTCTTGCCTGGAAAATCCCATGGACAGAGGAGCCTTTTGGGTAACAGTCCTTGGGGCTGCAAAGCATCGGACATGACTTAACTACTAAACTGCGGAGTTGCTTTACAATGCTCTGCTGCCCAACAAAGCGAATCAGCTATACATATACATCCATCCCCTTTTTTCGATTTCCTCCCCATTTAGGTCACTGCAGAATATTGAGTAGAGTTCCCTGTGCTGTACAGTAGGTTCTCATTAGTTGTCTATTTTGGGCTTCCTTGGTGGCTCAGACAATAAAGAATCTGCATGCAATACGGAAGACCTGGGTTCAATCCCTGGATAAGGAAGAACCCTGGAAGAGGGCATGGCAACCCACTTCAGTATTCTTGCCTGTAGAATCCCCATGGACAGGGGAGCCTGGCGGGCTACAATCCATGGGATCGCAAAGAGTGGGACATAACTGAGCAACTAAGCACACACACACAGTTATCTATTTTATACGTAGTAGTATACGTAGTATTGGAGAAGGAAATGGCAACCCACTCCAGTTTATTCTTTCCTGGAAAATCCCATGGGCAGAGGAGGCTGACAGCCTACAGTCCATGGGGTCGCAAAGAGTTGGCTGTGACTTAGTAACTAAACAACAAGTGTGTATGTGTCAACCTCTATCTCCCAATTCATCCTACTTCCCTTTGCCTCTTGGTATCCATAAGTTTGTTCTCTACATCTGTGTCTCTATTGTTGCTTTGCAGGTAAGTTTAAATCTCCCCCACTATTAATGAGCTACTATAGTTTGTTTTCTTTATGTTCAAATTTTTATTTTCCCTAAAGCATACCATTATGATTATAACATCATTTTATTTAAAAGCATTTGTCTTCATATTAAAGTAAACAAAAGCAGACATTATTAGAAAAGAAGCAGTGAAAATTCACATTTTTCATGCTACATTTCCCAGTGACCCCACTTTACAAAAGATTTTATTTTTTTAAAATNTAAAGCATACCATTATGATTATAACATCATTTTATTTAAAAGCATTTGTCTTCATATTAAAGTAAACAAAAGCAGACATTATTAGAAAAGAAGCAGTGAAAATTCACATTTTTCATGCTACATTTCCCAGTGACCCCACTTTACAAAAGATTTTATTTTTTTAAAATAAAATGTACCTATTTTAAAGGTACATTAAATTCTTTAGAATTTTTATACAATTTTAAAGGTTACTTTCCATTTACAGTTATTACAAAATATTGACTATATTCCCCATGTCGCATTTATGATACACCCTTGAGCCTATCTTACACCCGATAGGTTTTACCTCCTAATTCCCTGTCCCTATACTGCCCCTTCCCCCTCACTGGTAACCATAGTTAATTCTTTGTGAGTCTGCTTCTTGTTTCATCATATTCACTAGTTTGTTGAATTTGTTTTAGATTCCACGTATAAGCAATAGCATACAGTATTTGCCTTTCTCTGTTGGACTTATTTCACTTAGCATAATGCCAAGTTCATCCATGTTGCTGCAAATGGCAAAATTTCATTCCTTTTTACAGCTGAGTAGTATTCTATTCTATATATATATACATACACCATATCTTCTTTATCCATTTATCTGTTGTTGGACTCTTAGGTTACTTCCACATCTTGGCAATTATAAATAAAGCTGCTGTAAACATTGTGGTACATGTATCTTTTCAGATTAGTGTTTTGCTTTGTTTTGCTATATACTTATCCCACCCCATATTCCACTACAGAGTAGGATTGCTGAGTCACATAATATTTCTCTTCTTAGTTTTTAAAGAAACTTCCATACTATTTTCCACAGGAGCTGCACCAATTTACATTCCCTTTTCTCCACATTCCCACCAACATTTGTTATTCGTGTTCTTTTCAGTGATAGCCATTCTATCAGGTGTGAGCTAATATCTCATTGTAGTTTTGACATGCATTTCCCTGATTATTAGCTATGTTGAGCACCATTTCATATGCCTGTTGGCCATCTGTGTTTCCTCTTTGGAAAAATATCTATTCAGTTCTTCTGCTCATTTTTAAAAATTGGGTGGTTTGTTTTTTGATGTTGAGTTGTATGAGTTGTTTATGTATGTTGGATATTAAACTCTTATCCGTCATGTCGTTGACTTATTTTATGCACATATTAATGTGCATAAAGTCTATTTTAAGTAGACTGTACAGAGAGTTTTGATAAAAGCATATACCTGTGTACTACCACCACACTCATGAATATTTTTGTCGCCTCAGAAGGTTCATTTGTGATCCTTCCCAGTCAATATTATGTCACTCATGGAACCAGACAACCACTGATTTCCTTTCAGTTCCTAGAGATTAGGTGTACCTTTCTAGTATTTCATACAAATGTAATCATATACCATGCAGATTTCTTTTGTTTAGTGTAATGCTTTTTGAGATTCATCTATGTTGCTGAGATATAAGTAGTTTGTTCCTTTTATTGCTGGGTAGTATTTTATTGGATGAGTCTACAATAACCAAAAATTTTTTTAAAAAAATCATTAAACCCCAGATCATATAGTTTTTCTCCTCCTATGTTGTCTTCCAGGAGTTTCATAATTTTACCTTTTACATATAAGTCAATGATCCATCTTGAGTTAATTTTTGTGAAGGGTATAAGGTCTGTGTCTAGATTCATTTTTTTCTTCACATGTGGATGTCCATGTGTTCCAGCTCTTTTTGTTGAAAAGACTGTTTTCACTTCATTGTATTGCCCATGGTCCTTTGTCAAAGATCAGCTGTCTGGGTCTGTTTCTGGGCTTTTTATTCTGTTCCATTAACCTATTTGTGTATTCTTTCAGCAATACTGTTCTGTTTTGATTGTTACAGCTTTATGGTAAGTCTTAAATCAAGTTGTATCAGGCCTCAGTTTCTTCTTCTTTTTCAATATTGTTTGGGCTATTCTGTCTTTTCCCTTTCTTTGCCGGGAGAAATATCAATAACCTCAGATATGCTGATGACACCACCCTTATGGCAGAAAGTGAGGAGGAGCTAAAAAGCCTCTTGATGAAAGTGAAGGAGGAGAGCGAAAAAGTTGGCTTAAAGCTCAACATTCAGAAAACGAAGATCATGGCATCCGGTCCCATCACTTCATGGGAAATAGATGGGGAAACAGTGGAAACAGTGTCAGACTTTATTTTTTGGGGCTCCAAAATCACTGCAGATGGTGACTGCAGCCATGAAATTAGAAGACGCTTACTCCTTGGAAGAAAAGTTATGACCAACCTGGATAGTATATTCAAAAGCAGAGACATTACTTTGCCGACTAAGGTCCACCTAGTCAAGGCTATGGTTTTTCCTGTGGTCATGTATGGATGTGAAAGTTGGACTGTGAAGAAAGCTGAGCGCCGAAGAATTGATGCTTTTGAACTGTGGTGTTGGAGAAGACTCTTGAGAGTCCCTTGGACTGCAAGGAGATCCAACCAGTCTATTCTGAAAGAGATCAACCCTGGGATTTCTTTGGAAGGTATGATGCTAAAGCTGAAACTCCAGTACTTTGGCCACCTCATGTGAAGGGTTGACTCATTGGAAAAGACTCTGATGCTGGGAGGGATTGGGGGCAGGAGGAGAAGGGGACGACCGAGGATGAGATGGCTGGATGGCATCACGGACTCGGTGGACGTGAGTCTGAGTGAACTCCGGGAGATGGTGATGGACAGGGAGGCCTGGCGTGCTGCGATTCATGGGGTCGCAAAGAGTCGGACACGACTGAGCGACTGAACTGAACTGAACTGAACTGATGAGCTTTAGAATTGGTTTGGCAACATCAACAACATAGCTTTCTGTGATTTTTTTATTGGGATTGCATTGAATCTATTGATCAAGTTGGGAAGAACTAACATCTTAACAATATTGAGTGTTTCTATCTACGGGCATGGAACGCCTCTCCATTTATTTAGTTCTTTGCTTTCTTTCCTCAGAGTTTTGTAGTTTTCCTATATAAACCTTATTCAATCTCAGGTAGCATTTGCATTGATAGAAATCACATAAACTATTTTAAAAACCCAGAATCAGAGTAGTTCTCTGGAAAAGGGGAAATTGACAGGATGTGGATATGAAGGATTTTTGGGGTGTTGTGGAAATGTTTTTATTCATGATAAGGGCATAGGTTGCACAGGTCTTTACACTTGTTAAAATTGTATGTATAAGATTTCTTTAAAACCTATTTGCTGGGTAAAGCACAAAATGATATATTGTAAGATTTATGACATTTGTGCAATTTTACTTCAAAAAATCTGTAAAAATGTGTTTTTTAAGAAAAAATTTTGAACATTTGTTAAATATTTTATTTATATTACCATATTCCACAACAGAGTTTCCAACTAATTAAACCTCAGGTGAAACTTAGAAGTTGGCATAATTAGCTACTGTATCAGGTACTTCTTAGGAGAAAGTGGCACACTTTGAGAAATAATGGACAGAAAAAATTCCAAAGATTGCTCCAGGGAAAGACATGTTACATTTCTGGTAGTTGGAAAGACCTTTCTGAGAGAAGCTGGATTTAGGATAGGCACTGTAGAGTAGGAATAGTAAAGTAAACAGCAAGCAGTTAGATATATTTTGTAGAGAAACAGCTCTCGCCTGAAAATTCCAAGTTGTGAGGCTCCATCCACTTTATAAATTTCAGTCCTATTTGGTTTATAGCAAGCTAAAAAAGAACCAGCCTAGCTACTGACCCACATGTAACCATGGTAACTTTTTAAAAGCATACTTTTGCTGAAAAGAAAGTAGCGAATATGGCAGTGTATTGTGTCTAATATCTGTTTTAAACATCTGAATGAAAACTAGTTGAAGAGAGGAATTGAATGTAGTGAGGCATGGAATTGCGAGCCAAGAAAATACATGACAATATGGTTTGTCTGTACTAATCTCCCACACAACCTTCACTCAAAGGTAATAGACAAGATAAGGTGTGTTTTACTTTTTTCTTAAAATATACTGTCACAGCGATTGATTACTGGTAAGTTAGGTATCCTGAGCTGCAGTAAAGTGAAGAATTAAACTTTGTACTGGTTCCTTTAGAATTTGAAAGTGAACACTGATATGTAATTCATATGCAAACAATGCATAATTCATATTAGAGTAAGTACATCATGTATTAAAACTGAATGGTGATTTCAGTATCAATTAGGAACCTGGATGATGAAGAGGTTTTAGGAAATGTCAAGGAGCACCACTTTATTCTACATATCTAGTAATGTCACGTTGTTTACATGAGTACTGTTGGATCAGTATCCACACACTTATTTCTGAGAAATATAAAAAGAACACATAATCACTCTAGTAGTGGAAAGAAGTTATGACCCTAAATTAATAAGGACTAAACTCAGATACTAAGGAAATAGGTATAAACCATTTCCTTCTTCTTCATTTTAACTGTGTATGTGTGTGTGTAAGTATGAGAGTGTGTGTCTGTATTAGTATGGTATGCTTTTGAATAATGTCTGTGGGAAAGCTATTGGTACATATAATAAAGTTGACATAATTTATGAAATTCAGTGTCAGTTGATAAACATGGTAAATATATAATGATTTTATCAAAAGTTGAAAATTGAAAACTAACCAAAGAAAGCTCAGTGAACACAGAAATGTGTTGTAATGAATTAATTTAAGAGCTGTCACATTCAGTGAGAACATTTCCATAGTCTGATTAGTTTTAAAACTGCTGCTTAAATTTAAACATCTGAATTACCTGGAGCATGTTACATTGACACTGTAATGGAAAATGACTTGTCCTCATCAAATCATGTGCATGATGGTAAATTATTGGCTTATTGAAAGGTGCCATTAAAATATAGAAAGGAAACTAAAGCAGAATACTACAACATATATGCAGGCTTATGCACAGTGACATTAATTGTCTATAAAAATTGAGTCATTATCCCAAAATAATAGTAATGAGACTTAATCAAGACAATTCAGAATGATGAGGATATAGTTAGAGCTGGGCAGTTACTTCTTTTCATGTTGCCCTTTCATTCATGTAAATGAAATCTGGATGGAATGAAATACCTGAATGTGAATAGGGAATAAAATGTAAAATATATTTAAATATAGGAGATATGGCCAATGAGTGCCTCATCCAGAAAGTCCCTAAATCAGAAAGCTTGCCTTTATGGAAAGGGAAAATATTTTTATCATCTTTCTTTAATCTATCTTTATTGGATCCTCTCAGTGGGTTCAGAGTTCTACGCTAGACATAAAAACTCATGGCTTAATGGAGCAGCTGCTGAGACATGAAATATTGCCTTCTTTAACATCATTGTTTACGTGTGTACCGTTGGATCTTATCTATAGCTTGAATAAAACATTTCTTTTGTAAACAATAAATAATACCACTTATTTAGAAAATGCCTTGTACCAGGTGCTATGTGTTTTACTTGTGTTAATCCTCACCACAGCTCCACTTTACCATAAAGAAATTGGTGCCCACAAAGTGCCCAGGTAGGATTTAAAATTCATTACACACAGGTTTGTTATAAGGATAAAACATTTCTTTTGTAAACAATAAATAATACCACTTATTTAGAAAATGCCTTGTACCAGGTGCTATGTGTTTTACTTGTGTTAATCCTCACCACAGCTCCACTTTACCATAAAGAAATTGGTGCCCACAAAGTGCCCAGGTAGGATTTAAAATTCATTACACACAGGTTTGTTATAAGGAATAGAAACCCACTCCAGTATTCTTGCCTGGACAATTCCATGGACAGAGGAGCCTGGTGGGCTACAGTCAGTCCATGGGGCCACAGGGCATGCATCCACAGGTTATTAATAATTTCACATTGATATGCTATAATTGCTAATTCTTTATTTCAATGGGACTTCAACCAGAAAAGAAAGTACTAACTTCATTTAAGTGGAAGATATTCAGGGCTGGGATTTGTAAGTCTTGTTCTAATTCAGCCCTGGAGCAAGCTGGTCATGCAGCTCCCATAAGCTTGCAAGGTATTCTTTTTTAAAACAGGTGAGCCAATATCCGAGCTTTCCATCTGAAATCTTTCAAGCCTAAAAATATTTTAACTGGATAACATCAATCTTTCCGTTTCCATTTAGAAAACAATTTGAGAAAATCCCAAACTTAGCAGAGTGCTTCTTTGTTCAGCTTTGTTAACATACTATGTCATGACTCCTAGCAAGACTAGTCCCACTGCACGCCCTGGTTTTTCACAGCTGGTCACCACACTGGGGAACTGCTGGGTGGAATAAGAGTTCTCCCGGAGCCCAGAGCAGGCATCCCTGTGTAGCACAATCTGCTGCATGCCTGGGCAGCAACCGAGGGCACTTTGAATATGTCAGGCAGTGGCTATCACACAATAGCGTTGGAGGTTGTAAATATTTGATTTGCTTGCTTGTAGTCGTCAGTCTAGATTTTAGATTACCCAAATGCTCCCTATATAAATAATAATCAGACCTTTTGTCAAAAATAGTTTGTTTCCTTAAGGGAAAAATTAATAAAATGCAAATTTGATTAGAACATTTCTTGATACAAAGATCAATGAAAATGCTTCAGGTAAGAATGTGATATTATTAGTGCATAGAATTGATATATTTTCTATTGAAGCGGTGAATCTGTTTTTTGATATTAACATGTAGAAAAAGTGATTTCCTTTTGAAAACTCAAATACAGGGCCATCAAGATTCCATTTTGAAGCAAAGGGATCATGTTTAATATTAGGTTCAAGGGGGTGAAGATAAGCTGAGTTTCCGTCTCTGTTGAAAATGTGAGTAATGCTTTCAGTGAACTCTTTATTTGGTCCTTGGTTAACAGAAGAGCTTAGTATTTTGTAAATGGATTAACAAGACCAAGCTGTGTGTAATTACACGTGTTCTCTATTATAAATAAAACTGTTTTCTGGTATGGCTCTCCTCAGTAATATTTTGTTGGAAAAATGAAGGAATGCTAAATGTATTCTCTAAATGTGTTCTCTTTTAAAAGCTTAATAGTTTAAATGCTTGTTAAATCAAGGAAGAAAGTTATTTTAAAGTGTGAGGGAAAATGGACAGCCTCTCATGAAATTAGAGCACATGGATGTAGGCTTTTAATGTTCCTTTTTCTAAACATCTGTCAATATTTTTATTTTTCTTCTTACTCTCAATCAGTCAGCTAAAGGACTTTTAGAGATGATGCTATTCATCAGATCACTCTCAGCAGAAATTGCCTCACAAAGAGGAAGCTGTGATAGCATAAGAACTGGAAATATCCATGTTCAGCGTACATCTACTCCAATATTCTATCATGCTCCTAAATGCATTTTCTCCAATGAGTGAAATTATCCAATAATTCAGTTTTTAGATTGTGTTTACATTTCTGTGGGTTGTTTTGTTTTTGTGCACTTTCTGTTTATCAGTTTCTCTTCATGCAGATGCAACAATATTACTTCCCACTACTGTGGAAGTTGAAGAAACTAGAAAACATATGTTTTAGTCAGCTAATCCTCTCTTTCAGCAGGCATTTTGCCAAAAGGACAGGAACTATGCAAACATTGCTCCCAACTAATACCCACATGGGCAAATACAGGCCTAATTTTGCTGTCAGTGGCACAATTTGTTGCTCAAGCATGAATTGAAATGGTCACAACCCGTGGTACAGAAAACATTCTTTTATTTTGTATCACGGGGATAACTCATCCACCTTAGCTGGTTGGTCTGCTTTAGAGTGGCTCTTCTCAAGGTGTGTTTTTAGGACCACCAGAGCATCCCCAAGACTTTACTCAGAGTCTGTGAGGTTCAGTTTCTTTGTACACACCAACAAAAAAACAACACATTCAACAAATTTGATGTAAAAACAAATATGAAAATCCAGCTGTCTTCTGTTAAAGTAGACATTGAATAGATTTTACAAATATGTAAGATAATGCTACTCTCTTTTTTGAAAATATATAGTTATTTTTCATTAAAATGTTTACTATTTTGCATATTATAGAGAATACGTATACTTCTGTCATTTTCAATGACATACATAAATATTTTAAAATGCAATAATATTAATTTCTAGTATGATAAATATTGATGGATATAACTGAGAAAAAAAAAGTTCTTTTGGTTTCTCAATTTTTAACAGTGTAAAGGGATCCCCAAACCAAAAGGTTTGAGAACTGAATCTCTAGAGAATGTCTCCTACCAATTAAAGCAGAAGGAAAAACTATTTTTCTCTTTAAAATAAATATCTGAATAAATACACTTCTGGGTTTATTGGCTCATGCATGTATTTTAAAATAGTCTCCATGGCCCTAAACAGTATAAAGTTTTGAGAATATCATTGTTAAAAATCAACAAATAAAAATATTTTGAACATAAGGTATATATTTTTATTCTAGTCTAACATAAACTGCTATGTAAGTTAAATTAACACTAACATTTCCAAATTATTCCCTTGGTGTTATGTGAATTGCATAGTAAAATGTCACGAGTATTCATAATTATGACCCAAACATATTTTAATATGCTGTCACTTCCACACCACCCTTATTCCTTATTTGCCACTGCTGTTGGTTATTTTTTTACTGTGTTGCTGCTGCTGCTGCTGCTAAGTCGCTTCAGTCATGTCCGACTCTGCACAACCCCATACATGGCAGCCCACCAGGCTCCCCCGTTCCTGGGATTCTCCAGGCAAGAACACTGGAGTAGGTTGCCATTTCCTTCTCCAGTGCATGAAAGTGAAGTCGCTCAGTGGTGTCCAACTCTTAGCGACCCCATGGACTGCAGCCTACCAGGCTCCTCCATCCATGGGATTCTCCAGGCAAGAGTACTGGAGTGGGTTGCCATTATGTTAGGCATCCAATTTCTTTTTTGAATCAAGTTACTTTTTAAAAAATCTGTTGCATGTTAGTCAGATTTGTTCCTTCCAAAGACTAGAAATATTCTATAGAAAGATTTATGCTCGAATTTGTTGATCCTAAAATACAAAATATGGTAATACACAGTAGGTACAAAACTAATGCTTATTAAATGAATTGTGTGCTGTGTGCTTAGTGTCTCAGCTGTGTCTGACTCTTTTTGACCCCATGGACTGTAGCCTGCCAGACTCGTTTGTCCACCGGGATTCTCCAGGCAAGAATGCTATATTGGGTTGCCATGCCCTCCTCCAGGAGATCTTCCCAATCCAGGGATTGAACCCAGGTCTCCTGCATTGCAGGTAGATTCTTTACAGCTGAGCCACCAGGGAAGTTCTTACCAAGTATTATAAAACTTACTTGTTGCAATTAGCATTACACTGAATAAACTACTAATTATTTTCTTTTGGGGAAGTTGCATGAACATTGATTAGATTTGTGTGACTAGATTGTTTTTGCAGTCCTCTTGCTTTCTAAACTTAATGGAAATTTGACTTTTCAGAAATTTGAGCTTTTTATTACTTCCCTCAAATTCAAAGTTATGATTTCAAATTATATGGTTGTATATATGCATCTGAGTCTGTGTGTGTTGTTTTGTTTTCTGTGTTCCCTTTCTCAAGATACAGACTTGAAAACGTATCTGTGAAGTATATATTTCATGAATTTTAAATAAGGTTATGGTGATACCATAGAGATTGGATGACTCAGTGAAATCAAGTAGTTAGCAAAACTGTTCTTTGCTTAAAATCTTGGTAAAATTGGCCAGGTCTAGACCAGTATAGAAAGATTCTCATTTTAAAGTCTTCTCAAGGGGAAAAATTATTTTGGTTTAGGCATACTGATTATTTTTTTCTTTCAGAAGTATCTTCCAAAAAATAATTGTTCATTTTTCAAAACCATTTTGACACTGGATGTAGCTTACACAGAATTAAGAATAAAATGATTGGGAGTTAAACCTCAATCAGCAGGGGTGGGAACATCTGGTCGAAGATGTGCCATAGAAAGTTCATGAGCATCCATAGTTCTGCCTAATTGGGAGCATTTTGAAAGTGAATTCAAGCTTGAAACCACAAGTCTGTGGTATAAGAAAGCAAAGCTAGTAGTTAGAGGAAGGGGAGGGGGGAAGAAATAGAGAAAGAGAAATAAGCTATAGTGATGCCCAGAGAGAAAAGTCATTCCTATCTCTTTAAAGTTGTGTAAATCAGAATTTAAAGCAGTTTCATAAGCAGAAACTGAGACTTCCCTGTCACTAATAAATTCTCTGATAAAAAAATGGCTGTGATTTTAGCATAGACATGAGAGTTAAAAGGAAGATCAGCAAAATTATCTGAAAGAAGACTATCAAGACAAATTCTTCACCCAGGTAATTCTTAGTGATACGGGATGTAAAGCCAATATGATTTGTGAGTATTCATATATAGTTGACTGACACCGTATATATTATATTTTATAAACTATTACCAATATTTCTCAATCTCTTTTTTATTGTCAGCCCCATAGGAAGAAAAATTAAAATTTAATTTGTCCCTAATGAGAGAAATTGAATACTAAGGAGTAAAGTTTTGCTGATTAAAATTGAACTTTGCAGGGTTACAAACAATTGTAATATGTAAGATAAACTGGGCTCTCCACTACCAACTTTCACTCCTTTCGGGCAGTTATTCTCAGTTATTTTCTGGTTTTCAGTTCAGTTCAGTTGCTCAGTCATGTCTGACTCTTTGTGACCCCATGAACTGCAGCATGCCAGGCCTTCCTGTCCATCACCAACTCCCGGAGTCCACCCAAACCCATGTCTGTTGAGTAGATGATGCCATCCAACCATTTCATCTTCTGTTGTCCCGTTCTCCTCCTACCCTCAATCTTTCCCACCATCAGGGTTTTTTCAAATGAGTCAGCTCTTCATATCAGGTGGCCAAAATATTGGAGTTTCACCTTCAACATCAGTCCTTCCAAAGAACACCCAGGACTGATCTTTAGAATGGACTGGTTGGATCTCCTTGCAGTCCAAGGGACTCTCAAGGGTCTTCTCCAACACCACAGTTTAAAAGCATGAATTCTTCAGGTCTCAGCTTTCTTTATAGTCCACCTCTCGCATCCATACATGACTACTGGAAAAGCCATAGCCTTGACTAGATGGACTTTTGTTGGCAAAGTGATGTCTCTGCTTTTTAATATGCTCTCTAGGTTGGTCATAACTTTCCTTCCAAGGAGTAAGCGTCTTTTGATTTTATGGCTGCAGTCACCATCTGCAGTGATTTTGGAGCCCAGAAAAATAAGGTCTGACACTGTTTCCACTGTTTCCCCATCTATTTGCCATGAAGTGGTGGGACCAGATGCCATGATCTTAGTTTTCTGAATGTTGAGCTTTAAGCCATTTTTTTCACTCTCCTTTTTCACTTTCGTCAAAAAGCCCTTTAGTTCTTTCTGCCATAAGGGTGGTGTCATCTGCATACCTGAGGTTATTGATATTTCTCCCAGCAATCTTGATTCCATCTTATGCTTCCTCCAGACCAGCGTTTCTCATGATGTACTCTGCGTAGAAGTTAAATAAGCAGGGTGACAATATACAGCCTTGATGTACTCCTTTTCCTATTTGGAACCAGTCTATTGTTCCATGTCCAGTTCTAACTGTTGCTTCCTGACCTGCATACAGGTTTTTCAAGAGGCAGGTCGGGTGGTCTGGTATTCCCATCTCTTTCAGAATTTTCCACAGTTTATTGTGATCCACACAGTCAAAGGCTTTGGCAAGCTTAGTCAATAAAGTAGAAATAGATGTTTTTCTGGAACTCTCTTGCTTTTTCCATGGTCCAGCGGATGTTGGCAACTTGATNCATCTCTTTCAGAATTTTCCACAGTTTACTGTGATCCACACAGTCAAAGGCTTTGGCATAGTCAATAAAGCAGAAATAGATGTTTTTCTGGAACTCTCTTGCTTTTGCGATGATCCAGTGGGTGTTGGCAATTTGGTCTCTGGTTCCTCTGCCTTTTTCTGGTATTAATCATTTCCAAATCCCTCCAATTACAGGTAAAAGAAGTAAGATGAGTGACCCTCTATAAACCTATTTTGTCACTCTTGCATGTGTGCACGCTAAGTTGCTTCAATCATGTCCGACTGTTTGTGAACCTATGGACTGTATTCCGCCAGGCTCCTCTGTCCATGGGATTCTCCAGGCAAGGACACTGGAGTGGGTTGTCATCTCATCCTCCAGGGAATTTTCCGATCCACGAATCCAACCTGCATCTCTTAGGTCTCCTGCACTGAAAGGCAGGTTCCTTACCAGTAGCGCCGCCTGGAAACCCTTTAAGACTCTTAAATGGAGTTATCTGCCTGCACTTGCTCCTCTCTAGATAGGAGAGGAGAAGTGTTCCTCTTCCCATAGATGTTGTCTGGGAGAAAGCCAACCAGTAGATCCCAAGAGAAAAGTACTGATATGGGCAGTGTCTAAATTGGGGAATAGTATAAACACTAGGTGATCAAATCTAAGTGGTCATCTGAGATGTGGAGCCAAGCAGCAAACCCTCGTTCTAGAGACATTAACTATGTGGAGGGTTGGAAGTCCTTCACACTTCAACACATCATATATTTTAAGAACAATTATGATCAACTTTTCTTTCAGATCTTGGTCTTTTCTGGTGGTTAGATAGCTCATTTATTTGTTTACTGATTTATATATTTTGTGCATATTTTAGTTTGTCTTTCATTGAGGTAACACTGGTTTATGACATTATATAAGTTGCATGTGTACAGCATTATATTTCTATTTCTGTATACCCTATAGTGTGCTGACCACACTTTGGGTAATCTGTCACCATATCTTTGATTCCCATTTAGTGTTCCTGCCTCTGTCCCTTTTCCTCTGGTAACTACTTCTCTGTTCTCTAGATCTACATGTTTGCTTTTGCTTGTTTTGGTTTGTTCATTTATTTTGTTTTGTTTATCTGCCATGTGAAACCATACAATATTTGTCTCTTTCAGTCTGACTTATTTCACTTAGCACAATACACTCAAAGTCCATCCATACTGTTGCAAATGGCAAGACTTCATCGTTTTTCAAATAGCTGAATAGTATTTCATTGTATATAGATGCCACTTCTTCTCTATCCATTTGTAATTCAAGTTGATGCCCTGACCAGTAATGACGAAGAAGCTGAAGTTGAATGGTTCTATGAAGACCTACAAGATCTTTTAGACCTAACACTCCAAAAAGATGTCCTTTCCATTCTAGGAGACTGGAATGCAAAAGTAGGAAGTCAAGAAAAACCTGGAGTAACAGGCAAATTTGGCCTTGGAGTACAGAAGGAAGCAGGGCAAAGGCTAATAGAGTTTTACAAAGATAACGCATAGGTCATAGCAAACACTCTCCTCCAACAACACAAGAGAAAAGCCTACACATGAACATCACCAGATGGCCAACAATGAAAACAGATTGATTATGTTCTTTGTAGCCAAAGATGGAGAAGCTCTATACAGTCAACAAAAACAAGACCAGAGCTGACTGTGGCTCAGATCATGAACTCCTTATTGCCAAATTCAGACTTAAATTGAAGAAAGTGGGGAAAACCACTAGACCATTCAGGTATGACCTAAATCAAATCCCTTACGATTATACAGTGGAAGTGAGAAATAGATTTAAGGGACTAGATCAGATAGAGTGTCTGATTAACTATGGGTGGAGGTTCATGACATTGTACAGGAGACAGGGATCAAGACCATCCCCAAGAAAAAGAAATGCAAAAAGCAAAATGACTGTCTGAGGAGGCCTTACAAATAGCTGTGAAAAGAAAAGAAGACAAAAGCAAAGGAGAAAAGGAAAAATATACCCATATGAATGCAGAGTTCCAAAGAATAGCAAGGAGAGATAAGAAAGCCTTCCTCAGTGATCAGTGCAAAGAAATAGAGGAAAACAACAGAATGGGAAAGACTAGAGATCTATTCAAGAAAATTAGAGATAACAAGGGAACGTTTCATGCAAAGATGGGCTCAATAAAGGACAGAAATGGTATGGATCTAACAGAAGCAGAAGATATTAAGAGGAGGTGGCAAGAATACACAGAAGAGCTATACAAGAAAGATCTTCATGACCCAGATAATCATGATGGTGTGATCACTCATCTAGAGCCAGACATCCTGGAATATGAAGTCAAGTGGGCCTTAGGAAGCATCTCTATGAAAAAAGTTAGTGGAGATGATGGAACTGCAGTTGAGCTATTTCAAATCCTGAAAGATGATGCTGTAAAAGTGCTGTATTCAATATGCCAGCAAATTTGGAAAACTCAGCAGTGGCCACAGGACTGGAAAAGGTCAGTTTTCATTCCAATCTCAAAGAAAGGCAATGCCAAAGAATGTTCAAATTACCGCATGATTGCACTCATCTCACACACTAGTAAAATAATGCTCAAAATTCTCCAAGTTAGGTGACCTGACCTGCCTCTTGAGAAATCTGTATGCAGGTCAGGAAGCAGAAGTTAGAACTGGACATGGAACAACAGACTGGTTTCAAATAGCAAAAGGAGTACGTCAAGTCTGTATATTGTCACCCTGCTTATTTAGCTTATATGCAGAGTACACCATGAGAAACTCTGGACTGGAAGAAACACAAGCTGGAATCAAGATTGCCAGGAGAAATATCAATAACCTCAGATATGCAGATGACACCACCCTTATGGCAGAAAGTGAAGAAGGGCTAAAAAGCCTCTTGATGAAAGTGAAAGAGGAGAGTGAAAAAGTTGGCTTAAAGCTCAACATTCAGAAAACGAAGATCATGGCATCCGGTCCCATCACTTCATGGGAAATAGATGGGGAAACAGTGGAAACAGTGTCAGACTTTATTTTTT
>SJYX01024434.1:77845-112155 GCA_006410675.1 Oreotragus oreotragus | reverse complement strand
ACAGAGGATGAGATGGCTGGATGGCATCACTGACTCGATGGACGTGAGTCTGAGTGAACTCCGGGAGTTGATGATGGACAGGGAGGCCTGACGTCTGCGATTCATGGGGTCACAAAGAGTCGGACACGACTGAGCAACTGAACTGAATTGAGGCTTCAGCAATATATGAACCGTGAACTTCTAGATATTCAAGCTGGTTTTAGAAAAGGCAGAGGAACCAGAGATCAAATTGCCAACATCTGCTGGCTCATGGAAAAAGCAAGAGGATTCCAGAAAAACATCTATTTCTGCTTTATTGACTATGCCAAATCCTTTTATTGTGTGGGTCACAATAAACTGTGCAAAATTCTTCAAGAGATGGGAATACCAGACCACCTGACCTGCCTCTTGAGAAATCTGTATGCAGGTCAGGAAACAACAGTTAGAACTGGACATGGAACAACAGAGTGGTTCCAAATAGGAAAAAGAGTATGTCAAGGCTATATATTGTCACCCTGCTTATTTAACTTATATGCAGACTACCTGATGAGAAACACTGGACTGGAAGAAGCACAAGCTGGAATCAAAATTGCTGGGAGAAATATCAATAACCTCAGATATGCAGATGACACCACTCTTATGGCAGAATGTAAAGAACTAAAGAGCGTCTTGATGAAGGGAAAGAAGAGAGTGAGAAAGTTGGCTTAAAGCTCAACATTCAGAAAACTAAGATCATGGCATCTGGTCCCATCACTTCATGGGAAATAGATGGGGAAACAGTGGTAGCAGTGAGAGACTGTATTCTTTTGGGCTCCAAAATCACTGCAGATGGTGATTGCAGCCATGAAATTAAAAGATGCTTACTCCTTGGAAGGAAAGTTATTACCAACCTAGACAGTATATTCAAAAGAAGAGACATTACTTTATAAACAAAGGTCCGTCTAGTTAAGGCTATGGTTTTTCCAGTAGTCATGTATGGATGTGAGAGTTGGACTTTGAAGAAAGCTGAATGCCGAAGAATCGATGCTTTTGAACTGTGGTGTTGGAGAAGACTCTTGAGAGTCCCTTGGACTGCAAGGAGAGCCAACCAGTCCTTTCTGAAGGAGATCATTCCTGAGTGTTCTTTGGAAGGACTAATGTTGAAGCTGAAACTCCAATACTTTGGCCACCTCATGCGAAGAGCTGACTCATTTGAGAAGACCCTGATGCTGGGAAAGATTGAGGGCATGAGGAGAAGTGGAGAACAGAGGATGAGATGGTTGGATGACATCACCGACTCAGTGGACATGAGTCTGAGTAAACTGTGAGAGTTGGTGATGGACAGGGAGGCCTGGCGTTCAGCCATCCATGGGGTGGCAGAGAGTTGGACACGACTGAACATCTATAACTGAGCTGATTGCAAGTAATACTGTAAGGAACACAGTGTGGATGAATCTTTTCTAATTAATTTTTTTGCATTCTTCAGATAAATACCAGAAGCAGAATTTGTGGGTCATATAGTAGTTCTATATTTAATTCTTCGAGGAATCTCCACACTATCTTCCATAGAGGCTGCATCAATTTACGTTCCCACCAACAGTGTATAAGGGTTTCCTTTTCACCACATCCATGCTAACTCTGGTTATTTCTTGCCTTTTGATAATAGCCATTCTAATGGCATAAACTGATATCTCAGTGTGGTTCTCTTTAGGTCTTGTAGTTTTTTGAAGACTTAGTTATATTTGAGTCCCATTTTCTTTTGGGAGAAATTAACTTGTGGCTCAGCTGGTAAAGAATCTGCCTGCAATGTGGGAGACCTGGGTTCGATCCCTGGGTTGGGAAGATCCCCTGGAGAAGGGAAAGGCTACCCACTGCAGTATTCTGCCCTGGAGAATTCCATGGACTATACAGTGTATGGCCTCGCAAAGAGTTGGACACGACTGATCGACTTTCACTGACTTGACTTTTCTTTTGGGAACAGATGCCATTTGCCTCCTTTCTTATTTTCCTTGAATTTCCTTATTTGTCTCAAAATTGCCAGTCTGTGCTTGTGAATGGCTTCCCTGGTGGCTCAGATGGTAAATAATCTGCCTGCAGTGCGGGTAGAGCCAGGTTCAATCCCTGGGTCGGGAAGATCCCCTGGAAAAGGAAATGGCAACCCACTTCACTATTCTTGCTTGGAGAATTCCATGGACAGAGGAGCCTGGCAAGCTATAGTACTGCTGCTGCTGCTAAGTCGCTTCAGTCGTGTCCGACTCTGTGAGACCCCATAGATGGCAGCCCACCAGGCTCCCCCATCTCTGGGATTCTCCAGGCAAGAACACTGGAGTGGGTTGCCATTTCCTTCTCCAATGCGAGAAAGTAAAAAGTGAAAGTGAAATCGCTCAGTTGTGTCCCACTCTTGGCGACCACATGGACTGCAGCCCACCAGATTCCTCTGTCCATGGGATTTTCCAGGCAAGAGTACTGGAGTGGGGTGCCATTGCCTTCTCCGAAGCTTTAGTACATGGGGCTGCAAAGAGTCGGACATGACTGAGCAGCTAACACAACCACAACAATACCTGTGAAATGTTTAGTGTGTTTCTAAGTCTTCTCTGTCATCTGAGATTCGATTGCTATCTCCTTAGCAACAGAAAAATTTCGTTCTTCCTCATGAGAATCATTTCTTGTCAAACTCATCAAATGAGATTGTCAAAGAAAAGTGTAAGCCGTTGAATCAATGCTATTATCACCAAAAAATAAACTAACTCTACACTAATTTTAAATAGATTTTATCCCCTTATGTAAGAAGCAGAGGGACATTTTGAAGTATGTTAACTGATTTCCTGCTATTGATGAAAAACACCCTGGACTGCTTATTTCTCCAGAGCAAATGTTTAAACTACATTAATAATTTCTGAATTACTAAAGATCGGATTAAAAAATATGTTCTTAGAAATTTGTTTGGACTTCTATGACTTCTATGAATAATTTCTCATGATTGTATGGTGGTACATCCCCACGAGTAGTTTCTTATAACATGGGCACATAATGTAGTCTAATTCTTTATGTTTACTTATTTTTATGTTTATTTTTTCTACTAGCACAGAAAAACACTTTTGAAGAAAAGGATGTAATTTAATTAAAACCCACTGATTAAATTCCATGGGATGTGGTTTTCCAGAAAAAGAATTTGGAAGAAGATGAATTTTGAATTTTGTATAGAAAGTGGAACCAACAAAAGGATCTCAGTAGAAAACCGCTGACTCCATCTCTACTGGAAGATGAAACTGAGAACCCCTCTCATTCCCTCCCTCACTCTCACTCTTTCTTTCTTTGGGTGAAGGTTATTTAAGGATTTGATATGTGTTATTGCATGAGTGAAAGTGGTTTAATTTCCTCATAAAGTTGTCTTCTATAGGATGAGAGGATAAATGGCAAAACTGATCTCAAAGGGGAATGAAAAACATGTGGACCATTTCAGAATTTCAAACTCTAAACTTAACATGGAGATGAAACATCCCAGAAACAGTGCTCAGGGGAACTGACTGAGTTCTAGATATGAGAACTAGGGGGCTGTAACACTGAAGGAAGTAGTACTGAAGCATTCTCCTTGGTGGGAGACAAGTGATAACTCAGGACGTCCATAGTTTGGTTGGTATAAGAGGTGCCTTCACTCAACCATTAGACGTGCCATCTTTAGAGAAATGCATGAAACTCAATTCTGTCTGGTATAGAGGAATCAGTTAAACCTGGCAGAATTCCAGGAGATAATGAGTTTTGTTGCCTTGCACCTACAGTCAATTTTAAATATTTTCAGATATACTTTAAAGCTATTAATATTATGAAAAATATAAGTCATATATATATTATCTCATGTACATATAATTTTGCTCTTGTGATTTTTGTATGATCCAAATTAATATTATTCAATAATGCCCCTAAATTACCTTTCTTTTTTTGCCCAAGTGACATTTCATCTTTCATGAACAAGCATTTCAAATTATAATACTGGTAGCACGTCTTCCAGGGAACAATTCAGTTGTGGCAGCATTGCCATATTGATAGAATACTGTCCAAGCAATTTTTTTGAATATTTTGTCTCCTTACTGTTTAGTGAAAATGAATGATTAGAAAGTGGAAAAATATGATTATTATTTTTAATAATTTGTTGCATAGATCTCCTAATCAACATTGTTGAGGCAAAGATGGAGAGGGCATTAAAGATTTGAAATTTTAGGATGAGTGTACATTTAACTATGAAAAAAGAGTAAAAATTTAAAGCTCTGAGTCTGGATAATACTAAGAAGATAGGATTCTTACATTATATGGGTTACTATCTCATGTTATCATCTCATCATAGGGCTTCCCTGGTGGCTCAGCTGATAAAGACTCTGCTTGCAATGCAGGAGACCTGGGTTCGATCTCTGAGTTGGGAAGATCCCCTGGAGAAGGGAATGGCTACCCACTCCAGTGTTCTGGCCTGGAGAATTTCATGGACTGTTATAGTCCACAGGGTTGCAGAAAGCCAGACACAACTGAACAACTTTCAGTTTCACCTCATATGTTACACTGGGATAAATTCAAAATTGATAAAATACTTTAAAAAATTAAAACATAAGAGAAGAAATTATGAGAAAAATTCTTTTATTACACCAGAGTGAGAAAGGTCTTTCTGACACAAAAGCCAGACACTTCAAAGAAAAGACTGATTATTATAGAAACTGCAATGCAAAATCAACCATAAACAAATTAAACAAATATTTTAATTCATATCAAAGCAAAAGAACTACCATATCTAATTAGTTTTATGTCCCTAATATGTGTAAAAAACCCAACAATTGACAAGAAAAAGATAAAAGTAGTCATAGAAAAACAGGCAAAGAGTAAGAGGAATGCTCTCTACTACATTTTTTTAAAAAGATTTTTTTTTGATGTGGATTATTCTTAAAGTCTTTATTGAATTTGTTACAATATTGCTTCTAAGTTTTGAGATTTTGGCCACGAGCTCTGTGGGGTCTTAGCTCCCCAGCCAGGGATGGAACACATAGCGCCTGCATTGGAAGATGACGCCTTAACCACTGGACCACCAGGGAAGTCTCTCCTCTACTTACGAGTGAGGAAATATTTTTCAGAAGCCTCCTGCAGACTTTCCTTCAGCTTAGCCCTGATTGGATTGTGTATCTGTATTATCAGTAGAAAGGGAAAAGTGTGTCATTATAGGTTTTTAAATCATCTAATGGGTTTTGGACAGTTAGCCATAGTGAGCCCTGCACTGGCTCACACTTAAAGTTAGAGATGTAAAACAAACAATAATGTATATTCTGCCTCCCCATTTGTTTGAGGAAAAAGAACCTATTTTAATAGAAAAAACTTAAGATGGCTATGATTAAAAGCTCATTCTCAGCGTGGCAGGCCTTGAAGCTCAGGATCCTAAAACTCCTTCATCAAGAAGGGAAACTAAAATCCCTCTATCTCTTAATTAACAATCTAGGGATTCTTTAGTATTACCCTCAATCTTTTTCTGAAGCAAAGTATATTTTGAAGAACTAAGATGTTACTGCTTTTCACGAAAGTAAGTTATCAGTAATGAAAGTACCAAAAAGCTGGATCTTCTTAGCATTTCATTATTAGATGTCCTATGTTTTCAGTTTTCTCCAAGATTTTGAAATCAAAATATTTTTACCATTGCTGTCATTGACCTCTCTTGCGAATAAAGCACTTCACTATTTCAGATGTTGTGTGCATTAGATAGCATTGCAGTTATATGTTGACATTAATTACTTGCTCTCCAGCTGCAATAATTTAAAAACCTGTTATTTTAATTTTGTGTTGATCATTATGTCAGCCCACTTGCAAATATGACATTGTAGAATGTTTTCCCTTGATTTTTGTTACTAATTACTTTCATGATATATGAAGTCCAAATTATATGAAATTGGAAAGATAAGTTTTTCATTGGATACATCCCCAAAAGAGATAGGAGAGGTATAGCCATTTCCTGGTGAATTTTAAGAGAATCTAAATAATTATATGTTTACATGGTACCTTGAATAGTATTGAAACTTATATTTAACTATTTTGTATTTCTTAAATTGTTTTTGTATTAGCATAATATATTGAACAGTCAAAGCAGATTCATATGAAACTTGAAACTAGCCAACGTGAAACCTTACAAATGGTTAACTAGATGCAGGCAAGAATAGGGCACAGAGGAAATTTATTTTCCCTAGAGGCATTTGGAGCCATCATATTCAGTTCCCCAAAATATCCCTTTTCTCTACAATAATATGTATTTGTTTCAAAAATTTTGAGCAATGTATATAGAACCATCGTTTGTCAGAGGAGTCATTATAAATGTCTCCATTTTATACTTCATTAATCACACAGCTTATGTGACTACTACATTCTCCAATCAGACATGCTCCCTGAATCCATAAATTCAAGGTTTATTTATGTGAAGAAATTTAGGAATATCTTGTTTAAAAGAAATTTTATAGGTAGAACCTTTCCACTAGGAATATCATCAATGGTTTATAAAGGGTCCAGGTCATTCATTCACAATGGGGATATAGATAGGGAAGTTCAGTAATGGCTAGTTAATGAGCCGGTTTTGAAATAAAAATAAGGCTATCATTCCCATCAGTCTTTAGAAATGACTTTTCTGGTACATTTGCTTTCCTTTTTAAAAACAAATTTACTAACAAAGCAGAGATGCTGCTATTACTTATCATTCTTTAAGAAGGGAAGCCAGGCTATACATCTCAAGACATTAATATCTACTTTAACTCTTGAGAATTTTATATCCACAAGATCAGTGAGTTTTTATGCCAAAGAGATGATTTTTCACTAACTGATTCCACTTTTATTTGAAATTTGATTCAAAGTTCTCTATACTTTTTTTTTTTCCTTCAGAGAAAAAAGAGAAGTGGGTCATTCAGAGTCTGGAGAAAGGAAATATTATATTTCACTCTGTGTAATACAATAGATTATGGAAGTCAAGAGTTTTAGAATCTTTGTGCTTTTGATGAACAGTCCAACAATAATTTATTGACTCAACATTTAGTTATGAGTATAGTCAAATATGAGTAGACAAAATCACTTTCTTAAATTATGTCATCAACATCTTTTCCATTACCTAGAGAATAAAGTCCCTCTGTTACATTCTTTTGGTCTTAGAAAGTCACAAGCGCAAACTAAATGCACATAGTGGAGAATACAGCCTAAAAGGAACTGCAAAATCATATGGCAAAAGGAGCAGATATAAACTGGGGCTATCTTTGTGACAGATGAGTCCCTATGAATGTTTGTCCTTATTTGGTAGTTATCCTTTATAATGTTTATAATTATAACGCTTTATCATTATAATACATAATTCATAATGAAAAATTCCTTCTCATCAGATTTAACTTGCTTTTTTCTGTTCACCTCCCATTAATCTGTCCCCCATTTATAAACTAATTTCAATCCTTCATTTAGGTGATAGAGTGCTTTCATATAAAGTATCTCAGGACAAGTATCCTTGCCATTTTGCAAACGAAAAAAAAGTCCAGTAAAGTTCTGTGAGCTGTCCGTGGTGACACAGTAAGTCGTAGACCTGAGAATGGGCTCTGGGCTCAGGCCATCTCACCATGCTGTCCCTTCTAAGGACCAGTAACATTGTAATTCAAGTATTTGTTGTCTAGGTTCCAGGAAAGAAGAGCTGCAGCATTTTTGGTCTCATGGCAGACAAACTTGACTTCTTGTTTCTGAAAGATGATGATTTTAGACCCCAGTTAAATTTCCTATGCTAGAGAATTAGAGTCTAGGCTAGTAGAGAGTTATATATCAGCATCTTTTCTTTCCTCTTTTCTTGTCATTATCATCCAATATACTCTAACACTAGCCTAATGCTGTTTCAAATATCTCAAAACAAGATTAATCAAAGTGAGTTGCAAGTGATGGCTTATTTTGTTTATAAGCATTTCTGAACCAAACATTTTGACAGTGTGGTGAGGTTAACATGTTGGAGGGAAAGTCTGAAAAATTCAAAAGGACCTTTTCTCTACTGCACATAATTATGATACCAAACTAGTTTTTCTGGAGAGATGTTACAATTACCTGTTTTTTCCCCTACTCTAATAAATTACCTTCACAATGGGTAAAGTGCAGGTTATGATTTTTTCCCCTTTCTTTTTCCAATAAAAAATAATAGAATTCTTATTAATCATAATTCTGTAGTCTCATGTACTTGAACTATATATATACTACTTTAGCATCTTGGAAGTTTATATGTTTTGTGGCAAATTTCCTCCTCTCACGGTAGATGGTTAAATCACTATGCCCCTTCCTAAGATTACTGTGTTCACTGCAGCTCACCTTCTGCTCATCAAGGCACTTCAAACCATGCAAGAAGAGGCTGTAGTGGTAGGAGCTTAGACTCGTTCTGAATGACTCATCCTGAGCAAACTCTGCATAAATTCTTCCTCTCCTGGCCATGTTGTCTTTTGCTTTGTTAAACTGTCATCTCTAATTTTCTATCCATTGACAATATGAGATGTAACTAAATACCCAGATGTGTAGTAATAAAATAACCCTAGTTTTCTGATAGCTGGATTGAGAAGTAGTCAGCCTTTGTCCAGCAGGCATGCCCCAGGTAAATAACTGATGAGTGAACTGAGCTGAAAGCTGTATAAATATATCAAGCTGCCCTTCAGACATAGATTTGAGAAGGGATATATTTAAGCCTGTAGTTTGATGATGGAATTGAATAGAGCAAGGTACTCAGCTTTTCTAGTCTCAAACACTGACCCTGGATAGGGCTCTCCTCACGCAAGAATGTATAAATAGAATCATTTAGAAAATCTCTATCTTTGAGAGGACTTTCATATGATAAATAAAAGAGAATTTTAGAAAACGTTTTTAGGTTCTTACAAATGCATGAAATAGATGGCTTAAATGGGATAGGAGTGGGAACCTCAAGATATAAGATATGGAAAGTGACTTTCTACATATAGGAAAAGAATACAATGACTTCTTTTTATGGCAATGATGTCATTAAATAAGCTATCAGGCATCCAGAAATGCTGGAAACTATAGTTAAATCAGGGGCTTCCCAAGTGGCACAGTGGTAAAGAAACCACTTGTTAATGCAGGAGGCACAAGAGACACAGATTTGATCCTGGGGTTGGGAATATCCCCTGGAGTAGGAAAGGGCAACCTGTTCCAGTATTCTTGCCTGGAAAATTTCATGGGCAGAGGAGCCTGGCAGGCTATAGCCCATGGGGTTGCGAAGAGTCAGACATGACTGACCAACTGGGCATGCACACACAGCTAGGATCCTTAAACACTAAGCTGATTCATGAGAGAGTAAAGAAAATACCAGGTGACAAATGTGGGTAATGAATTCATACTATGTCATCTGCTTTATTCTCCTCACTTAGCATTTGACACTATGACTTGTTTTTAAGTTATAATTAATTTAGGATATAATTTAGGAAATAGAAGACTGACAAGAGAATAGCAAAAGAAACAAAACAATTTGTGGCTAATCACACTAATGTTTTAATTTTTAGTTGGTTTGTTGAATCTCCATTCAATAAAATTATATTTTAAGTATTTTTCAAATTATTATATGCTGTCATAAATTAATAGTGTAATTGTCAGGATGACTGGATTTTCTTTATAAAATGTTTCTTGCTAGAAAATATGTAGTCTTTTGTGCTTTTTAAAATCCACTTTAGATCTGTTTCTTTAAAGTTCTTCAAGGAAATGTTTACTTTCAATCTAATATAACAGTTAGCTCTGTTGTAGGATATTTCACTAGTGTGGTACACTTCGTCAGCTTTGGCCATTGAACAACTAATTTCAATAAAAAAGGAGAGGGTTGAATAGATAAAACATGGAATTTGTTAGGATGGTGAATTTATTCTGTATGATATTCTTATAGGGTACATGACATTCAGTTCAGTTCAGTTCAGTTCAGTCGCTCAGTCGTGTCCAACTCTTTGCGACACCATGAATCACAGCAGGCCAGGCCTCTCTGTCCATCACCAACTCCCGGAGTTCACCCAGACTCGCGTCCATTGAGTCCGTGATGCCACCCAGCCATCTCATCCTCTATCATGCCCTTCTCCTCCTGCCCCCAATCCCTCCCAGCATCATTGTCTTTTCCAATGAGTCAACTCTTCGCATGAGGTGGCCAAGTATTGGAGTTTCAGCTTTAGCATCAGTCCTTCCAATGAACACCCAGTACATGACATTATGAGTTTATTAAAACATATGGAATTTTATGGGCTTTTATGGTGGCTCAGGGGTAAAGAATCCATCTACAATGCAGGAGACGCAGAAGACGGTTTCAATCCCTAGATCAGGAAGATCCCCTAAAGGGGAAATGAAAACCCACTCCAGTAGCCTTGCCTGGAAAATCCCATGGACAGAGGAGCCTGATGGCTACAGTTCATGGACTCACAAAGAGCTGGACACAAGTGAGTGAGCACACGTGCATGCACAGAATATTATAACAGAAAGAACGGCCTGCACATATACATTTTAAAGAGGTCTCTAGCTTTCAAGTGACAAGAAGCAGAATCAGAAATTACAGAACTGAAAATATGGACCATTTCTTATGGAAGAGAACATGCAACTCAGATTTCAGCACCAAAAGCCCAGCAGGCCAAGCAAAAAGCCATGGGAACGTTCTCTTAGGAAACAGAACTTAGGTTCCATTCTAGGGACTGCTGATATGCCCATCTAGATTTCAGAACTGCTATGAAACAGTGATTGTTATATGTCTTCTGTTCCATATTTTGAAAAACAACTCTCTATTGACTCCTGTTAATTAAGCCCTGTATAACCCCCTCCACTCAAATCTAAGTTAGCCCTATGAGTCCCTTTTGACCAATAGAATACAAGAGCAGTTACAACCAGTGAATTCTTGTAGCTTCAACCTGTCCCGCAGCACAAACTGCCCATCAGTTGACAGTGAATAGAGCTCTGATTAGCTCCATTCAATTGCTGTAAGGACTTTTGATGAAAGACTATGTGTCACTCCTTTAGAGAATAATACTTTTCAGGTGAACCACTGATATTTAAATTATTCCACTTATTTTTGTTTTTAACAGCATCATAAAATTATTTTCAAAACGTGTATTTTACCGAGTCAAAAGAAATATTATCTATATCAAAGTACAATTCAAGGTAATTTTTGATTGGGGGACATTTGGCAATAAGAAAATTATTTCCTAAAATTGTCAGACTCTGGGTCTGAATTAAAAGACAACTTGAGGGAAGTGAATGGCAATGAGCTCATTTTTGAGATGTGCTTCACTACTTTAATTTAATCTAACCTTGGGATGATGTTTATTTATTGCTTCTGGCTTTTCTCACCCTTTTGTTAAAATAGAAGGACTAGTTTCTTTAGTAAATGAGGACATGACCTAGAATCTTAGGCCTGTGACTCCAGGATTTCACCATGACAGTTTTACAATAGAAATTCTATTACAAATGGCATCAGTGTTTGATTCTTACTTATGGTTCTTTTCAATTGGGCAAAGAATAAAAAGCAGCCCCATGAAATGCAGCAAAACTGCATGTTAGAGGTCAAGATGATAAAGAGGATTTCTATCCCCTCTCCATCCAAGAAAACTCATCAGAACAACAAAAATACCATAAACTTTCTAATGCCTAAGAAAAAGACAGGTTTTACAATAGAAATTCTATTACAAATGGCATCAGTGTTTGATTCTTACTTATGGTTCTTTTCAATTGGGCAAAGAATAAAAAGCAGCCCCATGAAATGCAGCAAAACTGCATGTTAGAGGTCAAGATGATAAAGAGGATTTCTATCCCCTCTCCATCCAAGAAAACTCATCAGAACAACAAAAATACCATAAACTTTCTAATGCCTAAGAAATTACCAAGGAATAAGAATTTAGAGCAGCCTGATACCTCTACTATGAAGTAAAGTCTCAGAGACTGTGTTGGCACCATTAATTATTACGGACCAAATACTATTTCCTAAGGCTGTCTGCAATATTTAAATAGCTGGCTAAACTATCCCTTTTCCTTCTGAGTGTTACTAAAGGTAAGGCTTCCCTTGTGGCTCAGTGATAAAAGAAACTGCCTGCCAATGGAGGACACATGGGTTCAATTTCCATGCTGGGAAGATCACCTGAAGAAGGAAATGGCAACCCACTCCAATGTTCTTGCCTGGGAAATCCCATGGGCAGAAGAGCCTGGCGGCCTACTGTCCATGAGGTCACAAAATAGTCAGACACAATCTACAATGCAGGAGACGCAGAAGACGGTTTCAATCCCTAGATCAGGAAGATCCCCTAAAGGGGAAATGACAACCCACTCCAGTAGCCTTGCCCGGAAAATCCCATGGACAGAGGAGCCTGATGGCTACAGTTCATGGGCTCACAAAGAGTTGGACACAAGTGAGTGAGCACACGTGCATGCACAGACTATTATAACAGAAAGAATGACCTGCACATATACATTTTAAAGAGGTCTCTAGCTTTCAAGTGACAAGAAGCAGAATCAGAAATTACAGAACTGAAAATATGGACCATTTCTTATGGAAGAGAACATGCAACTCAGATTTCAGCACCAAAAGCCCAGCAGGCCAAGCAAAAAGCCATGGGAACGTTCTCTTAGGAAACAGAACTTAGGTTCCATTCTAGGGACTGCTGATATGCCCATCTAGATTTCAGAACTGCTATGAAACAGTGATTGTTATATGTCTTCTGTTCCATATTTTGAAAAACAACTCTCTATTGACTCCTGTTAATTAAGCCCTGTATAACCCCCTCCACTCAAATCTAAGTTAGCCCTATGAGTCCCTTTTGACCAATAGAATACAAGAGCAGTTACAACCAGTGAATTCTTGTAGCTTCAACCTGTCCCGCAGCACAAGCTGCCCATCAGTTGACAGTGAATAGAGCTCTGATTAGCTCCATTCAATTGCTGTAAGGACTTTTGATGAAAGACTATGTGTCACTCCTTTAGAGAATAATACTTTTCAGGTGAACCACTGATATTTAAATTGTTCCATTTATTTTTGTTTTTAACAGCATCATAAAATTATTTTCAAAATGTATATTTTACCGAGTCAAAAGAAATATTATCTATATCGAAGTACAATTCAAAGTAATTTTTAATTGGGAGACATTTGGCAATAAGAAAATTATTTCCTAAAATTGTCAGACTCTGGGTCTGAATTAAAAGACAACTTGAGGGAAGTGAATGGCAATGAGTTCGTTTTTGAGATGTGCTTCACTATTTAATTTAATCTAACCTTGGGATGATGTTTATTAATTGCTTCTGGCTTTTCTCACCCTTTTGTTAAAATAGAAGGACTAGTTTCTTCAGTAAATGAGGACATGACCTAGAATCTTAGGCCTGTGACTCCAGGATTTCACCAGGACAGTTTTACAATAGAAATTCTATTACAAATGGCATCAGTGTTTGATTCTTACTTATGGTTCTTTTCAATTGGGCAAAGAATAAAAAGCAGCCCCATGAAATGCAGCAAAACTGCATGTTAGAGGTCAAGATGATAAAGAGGATTTCTATCCCCTCTCCATCCAAGAAAACTCATCAGAACAACAAAAATACCATAAACTTTCTAATGCCTAAGAAATTACCAAGGAATAAGAATTTAGAGCAGCCTGATACCTCTACTATGAAGTAAAGTCTCAGAGACTGTGTTGGCACCATTAATTATTACGGACCAAATACTATTTCCTAAGGCTGTCTGCAATATTTAAATAGCTGGCTAAACTATCCCTTTTCCTTCTGAGTGTTACTAAAGGTAAGGCTTCCCTTGTGGCTCAGTGAAAAGAAACTGCCTGCCAATGGAGGACACATGGGTTCAATTTCCATGCTGGGAAGATCCCCTGAAGAAGGAAATGGCAACCCACTCCAATGTTCTTGCCTGGGAAATCCCAGAAGAGCCTGGCGGCACACTGTCCATGAGGTCACAAAATAGTCAGACACGACTTAATGGCTGAGTGCCCAGAAACATGCATCCTAGTCATAATATAATTATTTTTAAATGTTATCCTGGGGTTCCACAAAATAGAACCTTTTAGTATAGAACCGCAGCACAGGCTTACTGCTGTGGAACTCTTAAATATGGCTGTTGAGCAATCTTTTTATCTTTCTGTGACAGTAGCCAGATTTTCCTTTGCAGACTCAGCTCTCTCATACTTAGTCCATGTGACCGCTTTGAATAATACCACCCAGCTTAAGGAATAGTCATACTAGCCTAGAAAATCAGAATTATAGTAATTGGTTCAGGAATTGGCAGGTGCTCCAATTAGAACCAATGAAAATGATAACACCTGGACTTCTTGACACTATTTTGTAAGACATGTTTCTTTCCCCTAGCAAGGTGCAGCTGGTAGAATGCAAGCCTGGAGCTGCTGGTGACCATATTTACAGTCACTTGTAGAGACTCTACCTGGGAAAGAAGCCAGCGCAGAGAGTGCAGAGAGACAAATTGCTGTCAGTTCAGTTCAGTTCAGTTGCTCAGTCGTGTCCAACTCTTTGAGTTGAAGTTCCACAAAATAGAACCTTTAAGTATAGAACCCCGGCACAGGCTTACTGCTGTGGAACTCTTAAATATGACTGTTGAGCAGCACGCCAGGCCTCCCTGTCCATCACCAACTCCCGGAGTTCACTCAGACTCACGTCCATCGAGTCAGTGATGCCATCCAGCCATCTCGTCCTCGGTCGTCCCCTTCTCCTCCTGCCCCTAATCCCTTCCAGCATCAGAGTCTTTTCCAATGAGTCAACTCTTCGCATGAAGTGGCCAAAGTACGGGAGTTTCAGCTTTAGCATCGTTCCTTCCAAAGAAATCCCAGGGCTGATCTCCTTCAGAATGGACTGGTTGGGTCTCTTTGCAGTCCAAGGGACTCTCAAGAGTCTTCTCCAACACCACAGTTCAAAAGCATCGATTCTTCAGCTCTCAGCCTTCTTCACAGTCCAACTCNGAGGCTTTCTTATCTCTTCTTGCTATTCTCTGGAACTCTGCATTCAGATGCTTATATTTTTCCTTTTCTCCTTTGCTTTTCACCTCTCTTCTTTTCACAGCTATTTGTATGGCCTCCCCAGACAGCCATTTTGCTTTTTTGCATTTCTTTTCCATGGGGATGGTCTTGATCCCTGTCTCCTGTACAATGTCATGAACCTCATTCCATAGTTCATCAGGCACTCTATCTATCAGATCTAGGCCCTTTCTTACTTCCACTGTATAATCATAAGGGATTTCATTTAGGTCATACCTGAATAGTCTAGCGGTTTTCCCTACTTTCTTCAAACTGCTGTCAGTACCATTTAAATACTTGAATTCCGTCATTTCTGAAACTGTCTTGATATCTGTCTTATTAGTTTTGTAAGTCAGAAAATTCTTTTAAGTGTTTGGGTTATCTTTTAATTAGGCATAAACATAAGGATTTTGACTACAGTAGTCATCAAATCAAAAGTTGTTTGTGTAGATTAAGTCAGTTATCCACTGCTACATTACAAACAAACACAAAATCACAAAGAGTAGTTTTCTCCTACGGGGACGGCAATGGCACCCCACCCCAGTACTCTTGCCTGGAAAATCCAATGGACGGAGTAGCCTGGTGGGCTGCAGTCCATGGGGTCGCTAACAGTCAGACAGACTGAGTGACTTCACTTTCACTTTTCTCTTTCATGCATTGGAGAAGGAAATGGCAACCCACTCCAGTATTCTTGCCTGGAGAATCCCAGGGATGGGGGAGCCTGGTGGGATGCCGTCTATGTGGTCACACAGAGTTGGACACGACTGAAGTGACTTAGCAGCAGCAGCAGCAGTTTTCTCCTGTATCTGTAGCTTGACAAGGGATGTTGACTGATTGAGGGTGAGAATGGCTGGCAGTTTTGCAAATCATGGCTGGGCTTTCTCACTTTTGAGGAAGTCAGTTGACCTAGGCTGGGCTTGGTTGGATTAACTTGGCTCTGCTCCATGTGTCTTTCACCCTCCTCCTGAGACCAGCTGGCTAGGGCAGGCATAGTTTTCTTTTCTCATGGCAATGACAGAAGTGCCAGTGTGCAGGCCTGATTGTACAGGTGCTTTTCAAGGCTCTGCTTATATCATATCTGGTGACATTCTATTGGCCAGAGCAAGTCATATGGTTTAGCAGAAATCAAGGAGTGAGGAAGTATGTCTGGTCCACAATAAGAAGGCACTGCGTACTTGGGTGGCAAATGTATAGAAGAAGAGGAATTGAGACAATTGTCTGACATAGCACATTGAGACTGAGAGAGATAACTTTTTAACAACCCCCTGCCCCCAGTTGATTCTACGCACACTAAAATTTGGGAACTACAGGCTCTGTGCTGTGATTCTCAGTACTAAATGAAATGTCTGGGGGCTTAAAATTCTGAAGTTTAAACCCCAAACCTCAGGAATTTTAATTTTATGGGACCTGGGTATTGGTTTTTACAGAAAAATGATTTCTGCTTGAGAACTGCTTTCCTAGAAGAATTTGAGTTTCAGAAAAAATCAGTTATGTTTATCTCAATAACTGAAACTTTCTATAAGATGAAATCAGGGGAAAGTATGAATAGAAAACTAAATCATAGAAAAGCAGTTCTTAAAGACTAGCCCTTGGGCTTCACTAGTGGTTCAGATGGTAAAGAATCTGCCTGCAATGCAGGAGACATGGGTTTGATCCCTGGGTTGGGAAGATCCCTTAAAGGAAGGCATGGCAACCCACTCCAGTATTCTGGTCTGGAGAATCCCCATGGACAGAGAAGACTGATGAGCTTTAGCCCGTGGGGTTGCAGAGCCAGATACGGCTGAGCAACTAACCACAGCAACACACATTCCATAAACAAGTCTTTCCTAAATATCCCTCTATGTTGCGTGCTTATCTGGGCCCTGGAGAAATCGTGGTAAATACAGAGGTATGGATTTACCTACATGAAGCTGAAAGAGCCCTTCAGAAGATGGATGATCAGTAAATATTTACAAAATATTAGTTAAATAATGGGCTTCCCTGGTGGCTCAGATGGTAAAGAATCTGCCTACAGTGTGGAAGACCCAGGTTTCATCCCTAGGTTGGGAAGATCCCCTGGAGAAGGGAGTTAAACAATAGCAAGTACACAAAGTGCTGCAAAAGACAAGCACAGGCTTCCAGGAGGACAAGTAACAGACCTGTTTTACTGTACAAATCCATCTACCACCAGTAGGAAGATAAGAAAGTGGCAAAGGTAAAAAAAGAAACTTTATATTAAAAAGTCAGTCATAGCTTTATTTTACAACTAACCTCTCCTCCCATTTTTTTTTTTTTTTTTTTGGTATATATGCCATTATTACTTAGTCAGCCTGCCTTAAATTGAATGGATTCAGCAAGAGTCATTCCTTAGAAATATTTTAAGAAATGCAAGAGCTGGACCATTAGTAATGCCTTCAATTAAGTCATGAGCTAGAATCTGGAGGCCTGTCAAATTTAACTTCTTCATTGATAGTAACTGATTCCAAACTTCTAGGGAGTAAAGGCTTTTATAGAGTGTAAAGTTGGTCACGTGACCTCCATTGTGCATTATTTATGTCATTCTAAACCTGACTCTGTTTAATGAGTGAGACTTGTTAAAAGTTATAATCTTTAAATTAGAGGTAGAATTAGAATTCATTCAATTTGGCAAGCCTGCCATTTTGGATTGAGTTTCCACTCAACCCAAATGATTATGACAATCCTAACATAAATTCTGCCAAAAGAGAATTACTACCAGCAAATACAGCTGTTTTTTTTTGAAAAAAAAAAAAACAAAACAAAAAAAAAACCACCTCCCCTGCTGCCTGGTTTCACAGAGTTATAAGACTTTGTGAAAAACTTTTATAAGACTTTTATTTAGTTACTAAATATTCCATGAAATCCATAGTATTTTTTAATTCTTTAGAAATGAATTTATTGCTATATTAATTTATTAAAGGCAGTAAGTGTGATTATCTAATTGTTTTTGATGTTTTTTTCCTGTCATGTTGTGAGCATTTAAAAAATTATATAAACATTTTAAATCAAAAGATGCCAATGTTTTCCATTTTCCCTAATCAATGTTCAGAAAATATATAGACTTTCATAGAACAGTTGATCTAAACGTTAAATTGCTCTTGCCACAAATATTTGTTTTTTACTCATGGAACCATGACCTTTTAAAGATTTCAACTCCATTTTTAGGCTGCTGCATTTATCAAATTTAACATTTAAATTGGACATGATATTAGATTTTTATTGCTGAGTAACAACTTACTGGGAATTTAGGGCCTAAAACAACACACATCAGTTGTATCAGAGTTTCAGTGGATCAGGGATTCAGTTATAGCTTCACTGGGCCCTCTGCTTCGTCCCCTCTCAGAAGACTACAATCAGTGTGTTGCCTGGGGCTTGGCTTCTTCCCTGAAGGCTAGGCTTTCTTCATATTCAGGTGGGAAAATGTGTTTCTTGCAGTAGAAATCAGAGAGGTTGACTTCTTTTCCTGGCGAGCAGGGGGGCATCTTTCTGACACTTGACCTTTGAAAGTCTCCTCTGATTAGATCAGAGCTACTGAGGAAGATCTATTTGCTCAACTGAAAGTCAATGGACTAGTAACCTAGTCAAAGGAGTGAAATAACATTATCTTCACGAGTTCTGCACACACTTCAGGGGAGGTTATACAGGGGAAGATAAAGCTGGGTAGAAATCTGAGGGGCTTCAATGGTCTGAATGTGTCCCCCTAAATTCAGATGTTTAAATCCTAGCCCCCTAACATAGGATGACATGGTTGGATGGCATCACAGATACATTGGATGTGAGTTTGAGCAAACTCTGCGAGATAGTGAAGGACAGGGAAGCCTGGTGTGCTGCAGTCCATGAGGTCACAAAGAGTCAGACACAACTTAGCAACTGAACAACAACAAAGATGATAGGAGGTGGGACCCTTGAAAAGTACTTAGGTCATGAGGGTAGATCTTACATACATGGGATTGTGTATGTATTAGTTGCTCAGTTGTGTCTGACTTTTTGCAACCCCATGGACTCTTTGCAACCCCAGAGGAGCCCACCAGGCTCCTCTGTCCATGGAATTCTCCATGAGATTAGCACTTTAATAAATGAAGGTCTCAGGAGACCCTCTGTCCCTTCTATCAAGTGAGGACACAGAGAGAAATCTTTGTAACCTAGAAGGGGGCCTTCATGCAACCATGCTTGCACCCTGATCTCAAACGTCTAGCCTCCAAACTCAGCAATAAATTCCTGTTCATGGTTTTAGTGATAGGATCCTGAATAGACTAAGACAGAGGTCATCTTCAAGTTCTGCCTTCAAGTTCTGCCAAGGATGAGAAAAACTTCATCCTTGGATCCTTATAAGGAGACATCTTATATAATGAAGACAACGTCTTCATTCCAAAATATTTCAAAGTGACTACTATATGTCAGGCACTGTTTTAGATGTTGGGGATATGACAAAGAATAAAAGAAGGAAGTTTCTACTCTCTTTAGTTTTCCATTCTATTGCAAGGCAGCAGATAATTAATACATTAAAAAAAAAAATATATAGTGAATGTGCCAAGTGCTATGAAGAATAAAACAAAGGCAGATAAATGGTAGAGAGGAAGAGGGGTAGGTGAGGAAGGGGTGATCAGTGAAGGCTTCTATGATGATATGGCAGGTTTTGAATTCATACTTGATATCACGCAGTATTGAGCTAAGCCATCATTAGGATAAAACTTTTCAGACCTATGGGGAGAGCAAGTACAAAGGATGTGAAGTAGAAGCTTGCTCTTGATGTTCTCTCTGAATAACAAAAAGTCTAGTGAGGGCAGGAAGCGAAGAGAGTGAAAGAGTTTATCTGAGTGATATGGGAAGCCATTTACAAGGTTTAGGTGAGTAAATAACATGATCTAGTTTATATTCTAAAATCATCACAGCTCTTGACACCTCCTAAATAAATAGGAATAAACAGCACTGCCCAAATAGGTCTTCAGGAAGAGAACACAGAAATGCATGTGGGTCTTCCTTACTAGGTTCTGAGCCTTTCTTTTTTCCTCTCTTGAGAGTGCCCTGGTGTCTGCAAAATCCATGGTATGTAGCAGAGAGCTCCAGACATGTAGACAACTGTCCCCAGGTGCATTATGATTCACACTTTAATTGAATTCCACTTGCTAGTAAATGCTGCAATCAAAAGTTAAATGGAATAAAAAATCTATTAGCTCTTGGGGTAACTACAATATTGTGTTGGTTTCTGCCATACATCAACATGGATCGGCCATAGTATACATATGTTCCCTCTCTCATGAGCCTCCCTCCTGCCTACCACCCCATCCCATCCCTCCAAAGTTGTCACAGAGCCCCAGTTTGAATTCCCTGAGTCATGCAGCAAATTCCCACTGGCTAACTATTTTATATATGTTAGTGTATATGTTTCCATGCTCCTCTCTCCATTAGCTCTTGACACCTCCTAAATAAATAGGAATAAACAGCACTGCCCAAATAGGTCTTCAGGAAGAGAACACGGAAATGCATGTGGGTCTTGCTTACTAGGTTCTGAGCCTTTCTTTTTTCCTCTCTTGAGAGTGCCCTGGTGTCTGCAAAATCCGTGGTATGTAACAGAGAGCTCCAGACATGTAGACAACTGTCCCCAGGTACATTATGATTCACACTTTAATTGAATCCCACTTGCTAGTAAATGCTACAATCAAAAGTTAAATGGAACAAAAAATCTATTAGCTCTTGGGGTAACTACAATATTGTGTTGGTTTCCGCCATACATCAACATGGATTGGCCATAGTATACATATGTTCCCTCCCTCGTGAGCCTCCCTCCTGCCTACCACTCCATCCCATCCCTCCAAAGTTGTCACAGAGCCCCAGTTTGAATTCTCTGAGTCATACAGCAAATTCCCACTGGCTAACTATTTTATATATGTTAGTGTATATGTTTCCATGCTCCTCTCTCCATTCGTTCCAATCCCACCGTTTCCTTCTTGCCCCCTCGCTGTGACCCTAAGTCTGTCTCTATGTCTGCATCTCCATTGCTGCCCTGAAAATAGATTCATCAGTATCATCTTTCTAGATTCCGTATGTATGAGTTAATATACANACAGCAAATTCCCACTGGCTAACTATTTTATATATGTTAGTGTATATGTTTCCATGCTCCTCTCTCCATTCGTTCCAATCCCACCGTTTCCTTCTTGCCCCCTCGCTGTGACCCTAAGTCTGTCTCTATGTCTGCATCTCCATTGCTGCCCTGAAAATAGATTCATCAGTATCATCTTTCTAGATTCCGTATGTATGAGTTAATATACAATATTTGAAAAAACCTATTAACTCTTGATGTTTTCTAACTCTTGTGTCAACTCCCATAACGTTGAGCCCAGGGAATTTTGTGTTTATCCCAAAGTACTAGTTTTCACACTTATGATTTCAGATTGTAAATATCTGATTGAGTTACGACTTCTCCCATTTCCCATCAATTCTTTTCTTTTTAGCAACATGACTCTTTTCAGTAGTGATTACTAGCAACCCTGAAATATAAAACAGGTAAAAGCAAGTGAATGTGACCTCATAGTTTAGTTAATCCTAATTTGGATAAAAATGTGTCACTGCTTAAAGGAACTTAGAAAAGAAGAAGCACACCCAGAAACCTCTATTCTCCTCATATGCATGTGTGTTGATTAGTATTTTCCTGATGTGAAATCTATTTTCTACATCTTCTTGCACAGTTCTTAAATTTATGTAGCAAGTTATAAGAAAGGTACAAAAGGGTCTTCATTTTTGGTTAAAGTAGATATATAGTCAGAAAACCTGACATCCAGATTCCAAGCCTGCCAGTTACTGCTTGTGTTGGTTGTGTTGTATTGTGCTCAGTTGTGTCTGACTCTTTGAGACCCCATGGACTATAGCTTCTAGGCTCCCCTTTCCATGGCATTTTTCCAGGCAAGAATACTGGAGTGGGTTCCCATTTCCTACTCCAGGGGATATTCCTGACCCAGTGCTCAAACCTGGGTCCCCTGCATTGCAGGCAGATTCTTTACCACTGTGACACCTTGTGTGACTTTGGCCAATCACTGAATGACTTTGAATCAGCTTTCTAGCTGGGAGAAGACTTGGCTATAGTCTGTTGCTGTTCTTAATTTCTGGAGTCAGCTTCTGTTGCCCTAGTTGCTGCTGCCTATTAGAGAAGTTAGTTTACCATCCCAGAGACAAAGGTAAGATTCCCAAGTTGGAGATAAAATGTGAGGAGAGAAACCTTTGAAAAGGGGATGAAGGATAGCAGAATATGTGCTGCCCCTAATATTCTACTTTGATGTAAGGATTATTTTGAGAAACACAGACACTGGAGTAACTCTGGAAAAAAAGGAAAAGTTGTCCTTTTGAAAGGGAAATTTACATTTATAAAGGAAATCTCCATTTGTAAGAGTGTTTATCTATTTGTGACAGGAAGAACAGGATGATCCTAAATCACAAAAGCATGTCAGTGCAGAAGTTATCCACTTTAATTTGCACGAGGAAACTTACCCTTGTTAACTGGAGCTTTTCCTGGTCACTTCCCATAACTGGCCTCCCCTACACCCTTCTTTCTTCTGTCTTGAGTTGAAGATGATATTCAGACTTGAGTTCTAAGCCATCTCTGAGAGTTACTCACTTTCCCTTGTGTACCTTCATGTGTACATGAGGTATACATGCTAATACATTTGTTTGCTTTTCTATTTTTCAATCTGTATTTTATTATAGGTTGCCCAACTAGGAATTTAGAAGGATAGAGGGAAAATATTTTTCCCTCCTTTACAGAGGTTTATAGGTGATCTGGTGACAGAATGTGAATAGTCAGAGGTTGAGTGGATGAGATACTCTGGAGCATCCATGATACTTTAAGGGAATAAGAAAGTAGAGGAAAGGATTCTTCAATACTTCATAACATGCATTTTAGATCTCTATTATCTGCTTTAAGAGATATAATTTGGAATTAGACTTTAATTACTTGTAGTTTTGGAAAGATATTTCTTTATATGTAATACTATCCAGGACTAGACTATAAGGAACCTGAGACTCAATTTGATTTATAGATGAATGAATGGGACTACTTTGTAAATTCTCATTTGATTCCATGTGTTGGCTGTAAAAGACTTCCCTGTAGCTCAAACATAATAGCATCTAGACACACTGCTCCATTTAACCAAATTTCTCTGACTTTCTTTTTGACTTTTGCTCTTATCCCATTTCTTGACTTTTTTCCCTTCTGGAGAAAAAGGAAAAGAGATAAAGGAAGAAAGGAAAATAGCAAATGTCAATCAAAAGAGAAGGATCAAGTTACACTGTCTGAAAGGAAAAGGTGCAGCGGAAGTCCCCTTCTCATTTCCTTTAATTTCAGGCAGCAGGTCCTCTTTCTCAGAACCATTCCCTCATCACAGAATAAACTTCTTCAAAATACAGTTGCTTTTTTAAGGTAAACACAACTTTAAAAAGGAAAAAAAAAAAAAAGGAATTTCCCTTGAATCACAAAGAGAAAGAGACTTCCTTTTTCTTATTTTCTTTAGAAAATCTATGTATGTATCCGTTTGTCAGGGGAGCATGTAATTTCCTCGGTTCTGTCTTGCTGCAGCAAAAATTTGAAGAAACAGATGGACCAGTGTTATAGCTCAGTTTTATTGGCAAGCAAAGGAAAATACATCCTTGAGTTGTGAGGGCAGGCTGACCCAAAAGACATGAAGAGAAGAGATGCCCTCGGCTCAATTTTGGCTCCTCTTTTTATGTTTTTTTCTCCTCCCTCTGAGCCTGCACTATGTAAATTGGGCTAGTTTGTTTTACCTGAGGTTCTCACTCAACCTTCCTTTGTTCTATTTTCATGAGCGTTTCCCTTCTTTGTCTTTTAGCCACCGCCATTCTGGAGGCCTTTCTCCTATTCTAACTACCTAACACTTTCTTTGTTCCTTTGATATATATGTGTGTATATATATATCAGGGCTTCCCTGGTGGCTCAGAGGTTAAAGCGCTCAGAGGTGGCTCAGAGGTTAAAGCGCTAAGTGGCTCAGAGGTTATATATATATATGGAGATCCAACCAGTCCATTCTGAAGGAGATCAACCCTGGGATTTCTTTGGAAGGAATGATGCTAAAACTGAAACTCCAGTACTCTGGCCACCTCATGCAAAGAGTTGACTCATTGGAAAAGACTCTGATGCCGGGAGGGATTGGGGGCAGGAGGAGAAGGGGATGATAGGGGATGAGATGGCTGGATGGCATCACTGACTCAATGGACGCGAGTCTGGGTGAACTCCGGGAGTTGGTGATGGACAGGGAGGCCTGGCGTGCTGCAGTTCATGGGGTCGCAGAGTCGGACATGACTGAGCAACTGAACTGAACTGAACTGAACTGAAAAAGACTTTTGCCAGTTTTACAAACAAGAAATGTCTTGCAAGGACTGGGACCATCGCTTCGAAATGTAAATATCAAGAAAGATAGAACCCCTACCTGCCCATCTACAGGGATGTTTAACTGAGAAAGCTGGTTTCAAATTGTAGTTACTTGCCTCTCAGAGGGAACTTTTCTTTTTCCTTTGGTAAAGGCAAGTAGTGAACACAAATTGCCGCTACAGTTAGCAGGTGAATTTAAGATGAGCTATGTGTAAACTAGTGGTGCTGCCAAGTCCTCCTACTGGAAGACTACCTGTTATTTATGTCATGGAAGGAAGGCTCATATACACAGCCTTTTGACTCCCAGTAGGTCACATGAGAGTGGGTGTTGCGGCTGAAATACTTCCTTACCAAGAAACAAAGTGTCCTCGCAGCCTGTTCTGGGCTTGTCACCTTGTGTGGGAATCTCTTTCCCTGTTTTAGGCTCATTGTGTGTTTCTCTGTTCTACTTAAGCATGTGTATTATACAGCACCCCCACTACTATATCCACTCCCTCTGGGAAGGGGGTGGGATCTTTCATTGTGCAACATAGGAGGGGATGTGTGCAGGCCAGCTCTCCTGCATCAGCAGCCAGGAGGGAGCCACTGGTTACAGGAATTTGATTCCTGTTACTGAAGCTGATCTTGCTCTGTCTGTTCTCTCTAAGCAAAATGTTATTCCAAGCAGAGTTCCTTTATGTTAAAGGACAAAATACAACTGAGTAAATTTTGAAATCTTATTGGCTTTATTCAGTGATTCATGAATTGAACATCTAATCTAGCAGATAGAAAGACGTTCCAAAGATCAGTACAAGGTGAGAGATTTTAATAGACTGGAATAAGCAAGAACGGCTGGTAGCTCAGACGGTAAAGAACCTGCCTGCAATGCAGGAGACTTGGGTTTGATCCCTTGATTGGGAAGATCCCATGGAGAAGGGAATGGCTATTAATGCCAGTATTCTTGCCTAGAGAATTCCATGGACAGAGGGTCTGCAGGCTACAATCCATGGGATCTTGAAGAGTCGGATACAACTGAGTGACTAACACTACTATTACTGAGTGAGAACAAAGAGGTAATACTGGGCATTTGCTGATTTATTAAAACAAGTTTACTTTTCTTCTGTGGACCAAGAGAAGACTTGGAGTTGAGTCAGGCAACTAGTGCTATGTGAGTAAGTGCTGACTGGTTGACGACTTCCCTTTCTGTAGAGCCAGCACAGAAACCCTAGTTCATGTGGGGCTTCTCATGAATGACTCCATCATGGACTTAATCTGGTTAGGTTAATTGTTGCGTTGTATTAATATTTTTCTTGGTGATTATGGTATCAGGACATAGAGGGCAGAAGTGTTTAGGCTTCTGTTGGTGATAAGTACCAAATGTGTACTTGCTCCAGGCTGCAACTGGTGATAGTTTTTATGTAAGGGGGCAGTGAGATCCAACCAGTCCATTCTGAAGGAGATCAGCCCTGGGATTTCTTTGGTAGGAATGATGCTAAAGCTGAAACTCCAGTACTTTGGCCACCTCATGCGAAGAGTTGACTCATTGGAAAAGACTCTGATGCTGGGAGGGATTGGGGGCAGGAGGAGAAGGGGACGACCAAGGATGAGATGGCTGGATGGCATCACGGACTCGATGGATGCGAGTCTGAGTGAACTCCGGAGTTGGTGATGGACAGGGAGGCCTGGTGTGCTGCGATTCATGGGGTCACAAAGAGCCGGACACGACTGAGCGACTGAACTGAACTGAACTGAAGAGGGCAGTGAGGGGTGTGACCCTCTGCCAGTTTCCTTGGTAACTAATAAGCCCACCTGATGCAAATCCCCCTATAACTGATAACTCCCCTCACCTTCAGGATTGAAGACTGCCACCAGGTCCTGCCTGGCTGCACTGCACACAGCAGGGTGGACTCCAGAACCTTGATTCAGACGTGTAAGCTTCCCCATCCATTAAACTACTGACGTCTGTGTCTCTGATTCTGGGCTCTTTCTTCAGTCTTGAAGCTGGCAAGCATGAGGCCTACAGGCCTGAGGGGTACAGTCCAAGAAGTATTGAGTCTTTTAGTGCTCAGAGAATGTTCCTATGCTCCTCCACATTCAGGGTGTGAATCATTCTCACCAATGGGATTGAAGTAACTTGAGAAATAAAAGAGCATATAGGTCGTCTTATGTCAAGACTGGCTTGACAAGAAGGGTTTCTGAAAGCATGATACAGGCAAGAGAATGAGAAACAACTTACTCCTTGGAAGAAAAGTTATGACCAACCTGGATAGTATATTCAAAAGCAGAGACATTACTTTGCCGACTAAGGTCCGCCTAGTCAAGGCTATGGTTTTTCCTGTGGTCATGTATGGATGTGAAAGTTGGACTGTGAAGAAAGCTGAGCGCCGAAGAATCGATGCTTTTGAACTGTGGTGTTGGAGAAGACTCTTGAGAGTCCCTTGGACTGCAAGGAGATCCAACCAGTCCATTCTGAAGGAGATCAACCCTGGGATTTCTTTGGAAGCAATGATGCTGAACCTGAAACTCCAGTACTTTGGCCACCTCATGCGAAGAGTTGACTCATTGGAAAAGACTCTGATGCTGGGAGGGATTGGGGGCAGGAGGAGAAGGGGACGACCAAGGATGAGATGGCTGGATGGCATCACGGACTCGATGGATGCGAGTCTGAGTGAACTCCGGAGTTGGTGATGGACAGGGAGGCCTGGTGTGCTGCGATTCATGGGGTCACAAAGAGCCGGACACGACTGAGCGACTGAACTGAACTGAACTGAAGAGGGCAGTGAGGGGTGTGACCCTCTGCCAGTTTCCTTGGTAACTAATAAGCCCACCTGATGCAAATCCCCCTATAACTGATAACTCCCCTCACCTTCAGGATTGAAGACTGCCACCAGGTCCTGCCTGGCTGCACTGCACACAGCAGGGTGGACTCCAGAACCTTGATTCAGACGTGTAAGCTTCCCCATCCATTAAACTACTGACGTCTGTGTCTCTGATTCTGGGCTCTTTCTTCAGTCTTGAAGCTGGCAAGCATGAGGCCTACAGGCCTGAGGGGTACAGTCCAAGAAGTATTGAGTCTTTTAGTGCTCAGAGAATGTTCCTATGCTCCTCCACATTCAGGGTGTGAATCATTCTCACCAATGGGATTGAAGTAACTTGAGAAATAAAAGAGCATATAGGTCGTCTTATGTCAAGACTGGCTTGACAAGAAGGGTTTCTGAAAGCATGATACAGGCAAGAGAATGAGAAACAAGACACAAGAATTCAGTGAAAAGCAAGGATCAGGGGACTAACACCGCTCCAAGTTGAAGGTGCCGAAACTGAATCCAAGCCAGCTTTCTTATACTTTCAGCCATGAAAGAAAGAATATGTAGGGAGCTAAGCTATAACTCATGTGGCCTTCAAGGCCAAAGAACAAAATGATCATTAACCGTTAAGTAAATAAACAGTAATCAAGAACAGATCAGTAACTAAGACTAATATTCTTATCCAGATACGTAAAACATGTGACTCTGAGACGCCAGTTGAGAAACAGTCTGGGATCAGTTTTCTGACCCTAGGATCATACCTTGTTTTCAAGACTATGAACTGTTCCCTCTGGACTTGTTCCAAGAGTCTCATGCCTTATAGCATCCAGTTTATCAATAATTATAAATTTCATTTGCGGCCCTTGCCGGGGCCTGCTTTTCTTTTATTCTTCCTGTCTCCTATAGTCTTGCTCTTTCTCTCTTGTCCAGATGACTGGACTATAAGTATTTCAAGACATAAAGTTGTAAGAAGGAAGCTACCTGGTGAATAAACACTGGGAATAAAATGACTATAGAGGACTAACTAACCAACATCAGGTTATGATGCGGATGATCAATATAACTTTTCATTGTATACTGATTATGTGTGGTTTAGTTGTTATTGCAGCATGCATAGTCTATTCTGACTAATAGAGGCAGGAATTTATGACATTTCACAAAAGCAGAATTAGAATGATTGGCTCAAGTGGTAAAGAGTCTGCCTGCCAGTACAGGAGATGCAGGGGATACAAGTTCAATCCCTGGGTTGAGAAGATCCCCTGGAGAAAGAAATGTCAATACACTCCAGTATCTTACCTGGAAAATGCCATGGACAGAGGATACTGGCAGGCTACAGTCCTGGGGTTGCAAAGAGTTGGACAAGACTGAGTATACATGCATTTATTACCTAAGATTAGATAAAGCAGAGTTATTAATATGTTACTGGACCAGAAACTCACACGAACTATCTAAGGTATGCAGACCCAATGTTAAAATAATCCAAATATCTGATTGTAGCTCAAATAGTTTGAATTAACTTAGAATGTCTAAAAAGTATTTAAGACTTTGCCCTGTACACATGTAAATTACTTCCATAAATGATTAAGTCTAAAGGCAAAGCTCTTGTATTTTTATAATTTTCTTTCTTATAGTAGACACTTTCTTCATTTCCTTTTTTCTAGAAACTTTTATATTTTCTCTGCCTGGAGCAGGCACCTTTAGTTCTTTATCCCACATCTCATGTTGACGCAAAAGAACCAAGATTACGACCCAGTCTCATCATCTTGCATTTAGAGCAGTATTTCTAACCACGATTTGGTCTCTGTTTCACCGGTAAAAATGAGAAGCCACACAAAGAAATAGAAATGCAAAGAAATTTGACAAATACTTAATGAATATAGAACAGTTCAATGTATGTATTTTTAGATGGCACAATTAATCAGTCCTCCTTATTCTCTTTGCTAAGAAAAGATGTGATCTTATTATCAACCTTGAAAGGAAAAAACCTCTAGTTTTCTGTGATAGTTGATTAATGGATGGGTCTCTGAAATCAAGTGGATAATACACAAACAGTGATGTTTCAACTCTATTTTCTTTAATTGGCATGGCATGTGTGTGTCCTCAGTTGCATCTGATTCTTTGTGACCCCATGGACTATAGACCACCAGGCTCTTCTGTCCATGGGATTTTCCAGATAAGAATAATGGAGTGGGTTGCCATTTCCTTCTCCAGGGGATCTTCCTGATTCAGGGATTGAGCCTGAGTATCCTGTATCTCTTGCATTGGTAGGTGGAATCTTTACCACTGAGCCACCTGGGAAGTCAATTGGATGGCAGCCTTTCCCATGAACTACTCAATGCATGAAGCCACCCTTCAACTGTTTGTGTTCAAAAGTGTTGTGATTGGCAACAGCAGACCCTGGTTAACCTGGTCCATGGATGAGACATTAGAATGGCATCAGCTCCTCCCAAGTTTCTTATTCCACTACCAATACTTGGAATTCCATTTTGAGAGTAATGGTGCCTAGACTAGAAGCATCAGCACCAGCTAGAAACTTTTTAGAAATATGAAACTTTGGGCCCTGCTTATGATCTGCTGGATCAGAAACTCTGTGCATGGGGTCCAGCAAGCTGTGTTTTAACAAGTCTTCCAGGTGATTCTGATGCTAAAGCTCAACATTTTCTTAAAGTACTGGTACTTATAGGATATGTATTCACTAACAGAATATGGAAGTTCAGACTAGGTTTAATGGGGGATGGAGGGAAGTGATGGAGGGATCTAGTCCTGAAGTGGGAGGAATCCTGATGAGGTGGCAAAGAGTAGTCTTTATAGGGAAGCAAATGCTCCAGTTTGGCTTACACACTTGCAAAGAGAGCAGTCAAGCCAAGAAATACTTGACTATTATAGTGAGTTTACAACAGGAAATGAGATGGGGAGGGATTATAGGTTTCCTCCCTCTATTTTCCTTAGTTGGCATGGCATGAATGTGTGCTCAGTTGTGTCTGACTCTTTGAGACCCCATAGACTGTAGACCACCAGCCTCCTCTGCCCATGGGATTTTCCAGGTAAGAATAAAGGACTGGGTTGCCATTTCCTCCTCCAGGGGATCTTCCCGATTCAGGGATTGAACCCGAGTCTCCTGTATCTCTTGCATTGGCAGGTGGATTCTTTACCACTAAGCCACATGGGAAGGAAAAATATTAGTGTACACGTATGCCTCCAGGCAAGGCAATGGCACCCACTCCAGTATTCTTGCCTGGAATATCCCATGGACGGAGGGGCCTGGTAGGCTGCAGCCCATGGGGTCGCTAGGAGTCGGACACGACTGAGCGACTTCACTTTCACTTTTCACTTTTATGCATTGGAGAAGGAAATGGCAACCCACTTCAGTGTTCTTGCCTGGAGAATCCCAGGGACTGGGGAGCTTGGTGGGCTGCTGTCTCTGGGGTCGCACAGAGTTGGACACGACTGAAGTGACTTAGCAGCAGCAGCAGCAGCAGCAGCAGCAACAGCATGCCTCCAGGCATCCAGCTCTGTGACATCCATCCTTTCTAAGGGAGGGAAATCTGTGAGTCACCCCATCCTTTCCAGATCCTCCAGACTCTGCCTAGTCAAATTGGCTCAAGGCTGCTCTTCCTCCCCAAGCAGTCTCTGCAAATGCCTGTGAAATCTTGGTGGTGTAGGAATCTATTCCTCAGCTGCTGTGGGGCCAACACCAAGGCAAGATATTATATGGAGAGAGATAGTTGTAGTAGGATTTATGGATAATCCCCTTCTTTACCTGCCTTGGGTGATGCTGCTCTTTTCCCTAATCCTGGGAAGCAAGAACAAAGCTGAATTGACCTTGAACAGCTTCAGATTTTAGCCTTTGAAGAAGCTGGTCTGTTGGGTGTCCTTTTCTCATCTTTAGGGATCTTGATTCTATTGGGGAAAAAGTGCCATGTTATTAACAACTGTAACAGTAATAATTATAAGCAGTGCTTCTCAGTCACTAATGTGCATGAGAGTCACCGGGGATTTAGCTACAAGTGCAGAATCTGATTCAGCACATCTGCGTGGGGACCCAAATTGATGCCAATAATGCTGAGTCCCTAGACTACACCATCAGTATCAAAGATATGAAGAAGGCAAACGGTGCCAAGTTTCTTTCCCAGCAGAAGAAAATAGAGGGCCAGTCTCATTAGTGCCTACAACTAGCTAGAGGAAGCTATTATCTCTGCTACTCACTGCTTCTCTGGCAGAAGAACTTTGCAGTAAGTATTACGGCTTCATTGAGACTACAAGAGGTACAGTCTAATTTCTACAACCATTCTGCATGGCAACCAAATAATAAATGGACATGCTTTAGATTCAAAATCAGAAATCACTTGTGAATAATGGAAGAATAATTAGGCTTCTATCATAATTGTGGAAGATTAAGTTCTATGACAGCTTTTATCCTATAACTCTGCATAGCTCTTGCAGAAGCAATCTGCTCATCAGAGTGGTGGGTGAGCAATTAAAGAGGTCATTACAGCCAGTGTATGTGAGACAGCAGCAAGATATGATCTTTTCCAAATGTCTGGAAATTGGATCAGTACTTTCAAATTGAACAGAGCTGCCAGACCAAAGGTTGTGATTGCCAGCTAAGATCTAATGTTGTTGTTTACTAGCTATGGATAATTAGCTGTAATGAGGTTGAAGGCGAATATAGTCTAATGAGTAGATGAAGAGCCTCAAAAAATTGAATTGCTAACCCTATTTGCACATGCTGATGGGATAGTATCCATTTATCTTTTAGTGGCTATGACAGTCAAATCAAATTTTCTCCTTTGAATTATACCAAAAACTTCATTTATGACACAAAACAGATGATTCTAGAGTTACATAAAGCAGGTAAATATCAATTAAAATAATTTCATTTTTACTGTTTCATATTTGACTCATGATCACAATATTCATATTTCAGTTCAGTTTAGTTGCTCAGTCATTTCCAGCTCTTTGCGACCCCACGGACTGCAGCATGCCGTGACTCCCTGGCCATCACCAACTCCCAGAGTTTACTCAGACTCATGTCCATTGAGTCGATGATGCCATCCAGTCATCTCATCCTTTATCGTCCCCTTCCCCTCATGCTTTCAATCTTTCCAAGCATCAGGGTCTTTTCAAATGAGTCAGTTCGCTGCATCAGGTGACCGAAGTATTGGAGTTTCAGCTTCACCATCAATCCTTCCAATGAATATTCAGGACTGATTTCCTTTAGGATGGACTGGTTGGATCTCCTTGCATTCCAAGGGACCGTCAAGAATCTCCTCCAACACCAGAGTTCAGAAGCATCAATTCTTTGGCACTCAGCTTTCTTTATAGTCCAACTCTCACATCCATACTTGACTATTGGAAAAACCATAGCCTTGGCTAGATGGATCTTTGTTGGCAAACAACATCTCTGCTTTTTAATATGCTGTCTAGGATGGTCATAACTTTTCTTCCAAGGAGCAAATGTCATTTAATTTCATGGCTGCAATCACCATCTGCAGTGATTTTCAAGCCCCCCAAAATAAAGTCTCTCACTGTTTGCATTATTTCCCCACCTATTTGCCATGAAGTGATGGGACCAGATGCCATGATCTTAGTTTTTTGAATGTTGAGCTTTAAGCCAACCTTTTCACTCTCCTTTTTCACTTTCATCAAGAGACTCTTTAGTTCTTCTTCCTTTTCTGCCATAGGGTGGTGTCATCTGCATATCTGAGGTTATTGATATTTCTCCCAGCAATCTTGATTCCAGCTTGTGCTTCATCCAGCCTGGCATTTCACATGATGTAATGTGCATATAGGTTAAATAAGCAGAGTAACAATACACAGCCTTGACATACTCCTTTTCCGATTTGGAGCCAGTCTGTTGCTCCATGTTCATTTCTAACTTTGCTTCCTCATCTGCATACAGATTTCTCAAGAGGCAGGTCAGGTGGTCTGCTATTCCCATTAAGAATTTTCCACAGTTTACTGTGATACACACAGTGAAAGGCTGTGGCATGGTCAATAAAGCAGAAATAGATGTTTTTTTGGAACTCTCTTGCTTTTTCGATGATCCAGTGGACGTTGGACATTTGATCTCTGGTTCCTCTGGCTTTTCTAAATCCAGCTTGATCATCTGGAAGTTCACGGTTCACGTACTGCTGAAGCCTGGCTTGGAGAATTTTGAGCATCACCTTACTAGCGTGTGAGATGAGTGCAATTGTGCATTAGTTTGTGCATTCTTTGGCATTGCCTATCTTTGGGATTGGAATGAAAACTGACCTTTTCCATTCCTGTTGCCTGCATTTTCCAAATTTGCTGGCATATTGAGTACAGCTCTTTCACAGCATCATCTTTTAGGATTTGAAATAACTCAGCTGGAATTCCATCACCTCCACTAGCTTTGTTCATAGTGATGCTTCCTAAGGCCCACTTGACTTCACATTCCAGGATGTCTGGCTCTAGGTAAGTGATCACACCATCGTGGTTATCTGGGTCATGAAGATCTTTTTTGTATAGTTCTTCTGTGTATTCTTGCCACCTCTTCTTAATATCTTCTGCTTCTGTTAAGTCCAGGCTTCCCTGGTAGTGCAGAGGTTAAAGCAATGTGGGAGACCCAGGTTCGATCACAGTGTTGGGAAGATCCCCTGGAGAAGGAAATAGCAACCCACTCCAGTATTCTTGCCCAGAGAATCCCATGGATGGAGGAGCCTGGTGGGCTACAGTCCACGGGGTCGCAGAGTCGGACATGACTGAGCGACTTCACTTTCACTTTTCTTCTGTATTCTTGCCACGTCTTCTTAATATCTTCTGTTTCTGTTAGGTCCATACCATTTCTGTCCTTTATTGAGCCCATCTTTGCATGAAATGTTCCCTTGGTATCTCTAATTTTCTTGAAGAGATCTCTAGTCTTTCCCATTCTATTGTTTTCCTCTATTTCTTTGCAGTGATCACTGAGGAAGTCTTTCTTATCTCTTCTTGCTGTTCTTTGGAACTCTGCATTCAAGTGGGTATATCTTTCCTTTTCTCCTTTGCTTTTCACTTCTCTTTTTTTCACAGCTATTTGTAAGGTCACCTCAGACAGCCATTTTACTATTTTGCATTTCTTTTCCTTGGGGATGATCTTGATCCCTGTCTCCTGTACAATGTCATAAACCTCCATCCATAGTTCATCAGGCACTCTATCAGATCTAGTCCCTAAAATCTATT
>SJYX01024434.1:57333-76314 GCA_006410675.1 Oreotragus oreotragus | reverse complement strand
TGATGAAAGAGGAGAGGGAAAAAGGTGGCTTAAAGCTCAACATTCAGAAAACGAAGATCATGGCATCCGGTCCCATCACTTCATGGGAAATAGATGGGGAAACTGTGGAAACAGTGTCAAACTTTATTTTGAGGGGCTCCAAAAACACTGCAGATGGTGACTGCAACCATGAAATTAAAAGACGCTTACCAATCTAGACAGTATATTCAAAAGCAGAGACATTATTTTATAAACAAATGTCCATCTAGTCAAGGCTATGGTTTTTCCTGTGGTCATGTATGGATGTGAGAGTTGGACTGTGAAGAAGGCTGAGCACTGAAGAATTGATGCTTTTGAACTGTGGTGTTGGAGAAGACTCTTGAGAGTCCCTTGGACTGCAAGGACATCCAACCAGTCCATTCTGAAGGAGATCAACCCTGGGATTTCTTTAGAAGGAATGATGCTAAAGCTGAAACTCCAGTACTTTGGCCACCTCATGCGAAGAGTTGACTCACTGGAAAAGACTCTGATGCTGGGAGGGATTGGGGGCAGGAGGAGAAGGGGATGACCGAGGATGAGATGGCTGGATGGCATCACGGACTCTATGGACATGAGTCTGAGTGAACTCCGGGAGATGGTGATGGATAGGGAGGCCTGGCGTGCTGTGATTCATGGGGTCACAAAGAGTCGGACACGACTGAGTGACTGAACTGAACTATTTTTCCCAGAGATAGCAAAACCAAAAGCAAAAATAAAGTCATGCGATAACTGCATACTATAGAGATAATTCTTTTCCTTATCAATTTGCGGATTAAAGCCCTTCAATTCTGGAAGGCAATAGATTGGAGGCAATTTTGAAAAGATGTGAATTATCCTCATGGCATTATGCAGTATTGTAACCAAGCTATCAGAGTAATACGGTAGTAAGAGTCAAATATTAATTTCCCCTTTTTATGTCATTTAAAAATTCTTTTAATGTATGGGGATGATCCAGAGGGATGATGTGGGGATGGGGTGGAGATTCATGGGGTCACAAAGAGTTGGACATGACTGAGCGAATGAACTGCACTGAAAGGAATATATCATCTTAGGTCTAAATTAGATCTATATTTTTTTTCATAAACTATGATTGTTAATCAAGAGTACTCAGAAATATGAGGAAATAAGACAGGTGCCTAACACTAAGAAATAATAGATATAAGGAACTTGCACTACTCAATAGGGAAAGATATATACAGTTGTTAGTTATTTGCTGACTTGTGCCTGACTCTTCTGTGACTCTATGGACTGTAGGCCACCAGGCTTCTCCATCCATGGGGTTTTCCAAGCAGGAGTACTGGAGTGGGTTGCCGCTTCCTTCTCTGGTGGTTCAGACCGTAAAGAGTCTGCCTGCAATGCAGGAGAGTTGGGTTCAATCCCTGGGTCAGGAAGATCCTCTGGAGAAAGGAATGGCTACCCACTCCAGTATTCTTGTCTGGAGAATCCCATGAACAGAAGAGTCTGGCGGGCTATAGTCCATTGGGTCACAAAGAGGTGGACGCAACGGAATGACTAACACTTTCACTTTTTCTTTCTCCAATACACACACACACACACACACACACACACACACACACACATAGATATAATCTAGTAAAAAAAAGAAAAGGGGGGGGGGGCAAGGGACCTGAATAAACATTTTCCCAAAGNCGCAACGGAATGACTAACACTTACACACACACACACACACACACACACACACACAGATATAATCTAGTAAAAAAAAGAAAAGAGGGGGGGGGCAAGGGACCTGAATAAACATTTTCCCAAAGAAGACATACAGATGACCAAGAGGTATGTGAAAAGATGCTCAACATCACTAATCCATTGGAGAAATGCAAATCAAAACCACAATGAGATATCACTTCACACCTGGAGATGGTTTTTGTCAAAAAGACAAGCAATAACAAGTGTTAGTGAAGATGCTGGGGAACGGGAATCCTTTCACACTGTTAGTAGGAATGTAAAATCTGCAAAAAATAACGACGAATCTTCACTGTCTGTAATTTTTATAAGTAGGAAAAAATCAGTGAGGATAAAAATAACACAATTATTGCTGTTACTTTAATTGAGACATATAAAACCTTATACTCAACAAATTCAGAACATACACTTTTTTTCAAAAGCAATAAAAAACTTTACAAAAATGGACCATATGCTTGCCATGAGGTAATAAAATTTCAAATAAATTATTCAAAGTATGAACTCTGGCCACAGAGGGATTTAATTAAAACTTACTAGCAAAAAATAACTTGAAAATCTTTATGTATTTGGAAATTAAGCAACAGCTATCTAAAAAACTATGTAAATTTAAAAATACATATTTAAATAAATGATAATGAAAATAATGAATAGTAACTTTTATGGAATAAAGTCCTGCTTATATCAGAAAATAAAAATATGATGTAATTATCTATCCATCTCAAGTATTCACAAAAATAATAGAAAACTACTGATTATTCACAATTATGTTTAAACATAATAGCACTGAAGGTGCATTTCAGAATCCTGGAAAGGATTTCATTACATCACATTCATAGGTCACAGAAGCATTTATTGACCTTTTAGATGCTGAGGCTACACTGGTGGTAGACAGAACAGAGAGCCTTCTGATGAAATCAAATGATTTCCCAACACAGGGTAGTCTCCTCAACCACAGCTTGATGAAGAGAAGCTAAATCTCTTTTCAGTGATCAATCACACATTTCAATAGAAAGGTTGATTATATACAGTGTGCACACAAGGTAAAGGTAAATTTTTCATTCTTTTAAAGGCACAACTTTCAGACCTCTACATAGGCTGGTCTTCTCAAACGTTAGGTTTTTTTTGGTGGGGTGGCTAATGGGGTTTGGACATATTCAAACTATAAATGGCGTCTGTCTAGCATAGAGAGAAATGGTTTCTCACAGTACAGCTGGTATTTGGTATTGTCACAGCAATACAACAGCAGCTGGTAGGGATCACATGCCATCTGGCACAATTAAGCTTCTGAGTCATTGTATGCAACAGGAACAAGAGAGAAACTGTACACTGAGACATTCAGATGCGTAAAGTATTAAAAGAAACAAGACTTGGGTTGTGTTATCTGAAAGGGAAAAACGTTTCCATCCCTGTGTGTCCATTCACTTTCCATGGGAGCATGAAGCACATTTTTTGGTTCTATCAGTTCTATCTCCTCTACTTGAATGTGGGTGGGTCCTGTGACTTGCTTTCTAACCAACAGAATATAGCAAAGGTGATGGTATGTCATTCCTTGGATTGGCTTATATTACATAAGACTTCCTCTTCAGTTCAGTCACTCAGTCGTGTCCAACTCTTTGCAACCCCATGAACAACCGCAGCATGCCAGGCCTCCCTGCCCATCACCAACTCCCGGAGTTCACACAAACCCGTATCCATTGAGTCGGTGATGCCATCCAACCATCTCATCCTCTGTTGTTCCCTTCTTCTGCTCTCAGTCTTTCCCAGCAGCAGGTCTTTAGCAGACTGGATAAAGAGACTTCACTTGCTGGCTTGAATAAAGGAGCTGCTGTGTACTCAGGTCCTGTGGAGAGAATGGAGAGTGGCTTCTGGAAAACAGACAGCAGAAAACCTAAGGGCCTCAGTCTTATAGATGCAAAGTGATGAACTGTGCTAACCATCTGTGCAAGCCTAGAGGTGGATCTTTTCCAGCAGTGCCCAGATGAGAATGCAGCCCTGATAACTCCTTAACTCTGGGCAGTGAGACACTGCTGCAGAGAACCAGCTAAGGGGAAGACTCCTGACCCAAGGAAACTTATGAAATAATAAATATGTGCTGCTTTAAGCCGTTAAACTTGCAAGGATTTGTTACACATTAATAGAAAACTGAACTGAACTGAATAGAAAACTAATCCTCCCTTCAAACAAATCCTTGTATTAGAATGAAATAATTGCAGCCATGAAATTAAAAGATGCTTACTCCTTGGAAGGAAAGTTATGACCAACCTAGATAGCATATTAAAAAGCAGAGACATTACTTTGCCAACAAAGGTCCATCTAGTCAAGGCTATGGTTTTTCCAGTGGTCATGTATGGATGTGAGAGTTGGACTGTGACGAAAGCTGAGTTCTGAAGAACTGATGCTTTTGAACTGTGATCTTGGAGAAGATTCTTGAGAGTCCCTTGGACTGCAAGGAGATCCAACCAGTCCATTCTAAAAGAGATTAGCCCTGGAAGGACTGATGCTAAAGCTGAAACTCCAATACTTTGGCCACCTCATGCGAAGGGTTGACTCATTAGAAAAAACCCTGATGCTGGGAGGGAATGGGGGGCAGGAGGAAAAGGGGATGATAGAGGATGAGATGGGTGGATGGCATCACCAACTCAATGGACATGAGTTTGAGTGAACTCTAGGAGTTGGTGATGGACAGGGAGGCCTGGGGTGCTGCAATTCATGGGGTCGCAAAGAGTCGGACATGACTAGGCAACTGAACTGAACTGAACTGACCTTGCTTTAGTAGACAGCCTCATGTTTGTCCTTCACTAGGCATGGAGTGTTTCCTGGTGTTACTTTGTTTATGTTTCCACACTAGGTACAAAGGGTAAGTGTTACATTACAAATTTAAACTGAATTTTACACAAACAATGAGCACTAAAGATCATATGTTCATTCATTGACATTAGAAAATGACTGTGACAAAAATTAGTCTTGTTCACCAAATATCAGATGTGTTTTTCCAGATTTTTCACCTCGTCCCAGGAGCCACATGACTATTCTGTGACGTTTACGTATGAGCAGGAATGATGTGTTCACTTCCAGACTGGGGTGGTGGGAAGCTTTTGAATGAGGTCAATTCCTTTACTCCTTGTGATGACACCTGCTGTGACCACATGTTCCAGATGGCACAGCTAAGATGAAAGCTTCCTCCAGCCCATGTCCTGGAGTTACCTTTGAAGAAGAGCCTCTGCTGACCAGTGTTGTGGCTCTAGCATGACAGAGAAGTAAAGATTTATTGTTGTCAGTCACTGGGATTTGGAAGTTGTTTCCACAGCACAATCTATCCTGTCTTTTTTTAGTTTAAATGCTATAATACTGAATTTAATGCATGGGATAAAATATTGTTTTATGCAGATAAAATAACCAGAATAAAGAGACAGGATGGGGTATATGCCAAAAGGTCAGTGTTGGGTATTTCTGGTGGGTGACCTGGATGATGTGAGTACAAGCAATTGCTGATTTCTTTGTCGTGTGACAGAATTTTCCAAATATCTGTGATGATGAGGCTCAGGGCTGGTTGTGACAAAATGTGCCAAGGTAACATATTGATCATTTTGAACTAACATTTCTTAAGGAATGGCCAGTGAACGAAGGGCAATCTGGTCCTCCTTTGTTCCCCTGAAAGCAGAAAATAAATCTCCCATGGGGAGATTTCCACAGGAAAATAAGTCTTCCCTGTGGCAGGAGGTAGAGAGATGTCTTTATTGCTAGAGATGGGGACTTCCAGGTTGAGAAGCTGTGTAAACAAACTCCGCTTATATCTTTGAGGTGTATGTTTCCTCATCTTGTCAGTTCTTCATAAATTTATTGTTTCTCTACCTAAAAGATACAAAGGTTGCCTGATTTGGTTACTTTTCTGAGTTTCATGCTGGGATTCGTTGGTGGCTCAGACAGTAAAGAGTCTGCCTGAAATGTGGGAAACATGAGTTCTATCCCTGTCAGGAAGATCCCCTGGAGAAGGAAATGGCAACTGACTCCAGGATTCTTACCCGGAAAATCACACGGGTGGAGGAAACTGGCAGGCTATAGCACATAGGGTCACAAAGAGTTGGACACAACTGAGCAACTTCACTTGTGTTTCATATTTTTGGGGTCCCCATATGTACAAAATTAAATTGGATTTTCTCCTCTTTCTCTGTTTCAAGTTCTAGATCAACCAGAAAAACTGGCAAGTTTGACGGAAAATTTTCCTGCTCCAACAGTGGTGAACAGACACACACACATGATTATCTTTAAAATAAATGTTATTGACTGGAAATGGAATTGCCAATGAGATACTTCAATGTTTATCTACTTGAAGTTTTCTTTATATACCTAAGTCTCCCTAAGTTCTACCAACCTCCAAGATAACAAGCCACCCCACAGCAAAATAAAGTGAAACACTTTAACATTAATATTAATGTCAAATCAGTTCAGTTCAGTCGCTCAGTTGTGTACGACTCTTTGCGACCCCATGAATCGCAGCACGCCAGGCCTCCCTGTCCATCACCAACTCCCGAAGTTCACTCAGACTCACATCCATCAAGTCAGTGATGCCATCCAGCCATCTCATCCTCTGTCGTCCCCTTCTCCTCCTGCCCCCAATCCCTCCCAGCATCAGAGTCTTTTCCAATGAGTCAACTCTTTGCATGAGGTGGCCAAAGTACTGGAGTTTCAGCTGCAACACCAGTCCTTCCAATGAACACCCAGGGCCTGTCTCTTATACACATCTAGATGTGTATAAGAGACAGGTCTAGGATGGTCATNAGCTGCAACACCAGTCCTTCCAATGAACACCCAGGGCTGATCTCCTTCAGAATGGACTGATTGGATCTCCTTGCAGTCCAAGGGACTCGCAAGAGTCTCCTCCAACACCACAGTTCAAAAGCATCAATTCTTCGGCGCTCAGCTTTCTTCACAACTCTCACATCCATACATGACCACTGGAAAAACCATAGCCTTGACTAGGCAGACATTTGTTGGCAAAGTAATGTCTCTGCTTTTGAATATGCTATCTAGGTTGGTCATAACTTTTCTTCCAAGGAGTAAGTGTCTTTTAATTTCATGACTGCAGTCACCATTTGCAGTGATTTTGGAGCCCAGAAAAATAAAGTCTCTCACTGTTTCCACTGTTTCCCCATCTATTGGCCATGAGGTGATGGGACCAGATGGCATGGTCTTAGTTTCCTGAATGTTGAGTTTTAAGCCAACTTTTTCACTCTCCTCTTTCACTTTCATCAAGAGGCTTTTTAGTTTCTCTTCGCTTTCTGCCATAAGGGTGGTGTCATCTGCATATCTGAGGTTATTGATATTTCTCCCAGCAATCTTGATTCCAGCTTGTGCTTCATCCATCCCAGCGTTTCTCATGATGTACTCTGCATATAAGTTAAATAAGCAAGGTGACAATATACAGCCTCGACGCACTCCTTTTCCTATTTGGAACCAGTCTGTTGTTCCATGTCCAGTTCTAACTGTTGCTTCCTGACCTGCATATAGGTTTCTCAAGAGGCAGATCAGGTGGTTTGGTATTCCCATCTCTCAGAATTTTCCACAGTTTATTGTGATCCACACAGTCAAAGGCTTTGGCATAGTCAATAAAACAGAAACAGATATTTTTCTGGAACTCTCTTGCTTTTTTGATGATCCAGCGAATGTTGGCAATTTGATCTCTGGTTCCTCTGCCTTTTCTAAAACCAGCTAGAACATCTGGAAGTTCACAGTTCACGTATTGCTGAAGCCTGGCTTGGAGAATTTTGAGCATTACTTTATTAGTGTGTGAGATGAGTCTATTTTGGAAATTTTCTGAAAAAAATGAAGGAAATAAAAATAATAAGAAAATAATACTACTACTAAGGAAGGGTATGATATAGCAGAACATCAGTATGATAAAATTGTCTTACTTATAGAAACAAAGCTGTAAGCTCTTCTTTCTTTTTCCTGTGCAAGACTCAAACACCACAAGCAAATAAAATGTAAAAAAGATTGTAGCTACTAATTAGAGGTAAAGTTTCTGACAATTTAAAAAATTCTGAAATCTTCAGGTTTCATCACCCATGGATAAAATCTTAAAAAGTACCTTTCAAAGTATTTGAAAGAGCTAAATTTGGTTCATTGTAGATAAAGTTAATATTTCCTCTCCAAATTCTCTGCAACTGAAAGTTCCTGATCACAGAGAAAGTAGCCAAAGCAGAGGGAGTAATGAGTGTTGACGTTGGGCAGCATCTCATGTACCAAGCTGTCAGTTTTAATTAGCAGATACTTTTTCCCATTTCATGAAAACAGTTCCTGTCTTTAGCTAATTATTGGAGAAATCCTAGATAACACAATGTAAAACTTAATTTAAAATGTAAATTGTCTAGTAGAACACAATTTCCACACCAAGACAATGGGGAAGATTAGTATGAATGTTTTCTGAGGCCTTCTCAAATGAATAAACCAAATTAGTTTTGTCTTGAACCTGTGCTTTGAGACCTCTCTTCCTTTTTGAAAACAATCTCACACACACACACACATACACATACACACACAGTCACTCACTTACTCACTCTTATTCTACTGGATAACAATATCCAGAACTTGAGAGAAGCAAAAAGGTATCTTTGATTTTCACTTCTTTATAAGGAGTTAACAAAAAACTGGACTTACTTTTATAGCCAGTTAAGCTGGATTGAACCATATACATAATGGATGATTCAGATTGTTTGGGGATTTGGCTGGTGTTTTAGGACATTCTGTATTTCAGTGCTAGTTAGCAGTCCAGTCCTAGGAAGAGGTTTCCACTTTTGACGGAACTAAATTCTGACTTACGAAACAATCCATCACATCTTCCTTGATTCCACTGGGACAAGTAATGTTCCAAGTTAGCAAGGAATCAGCTGTTGATCTGTCATTACCTCATAATCCTCTCAGCTTAATAGATTTGGTTTAAGAAGAAAAAGTTATTTCTATGAGATTTCTTATGGAGTAAAGAAATCAAGCATTCATTATATTTTTCCATTGCTATGACCCTTCAGGCCACATTAAAGCACAGGAAAAATCCTGACTGTTCTGAAGTGGGTGATGACTAACAGATCCTGAGTTGTCTCCTGGGAGAGAGTCTAGTGTGTTTATTGTTTGTTTGCTATCTGGGCCAGTATTCACCTTACCATCAGTTCAGTTAAGTTCAGTTGCTCACTCGTGTCCGACTCTTTGCGACCCCATGAATTGCAGCACACCAGGCCTCCCTGTCCATCACCAACTCCCAGAGTTCATGCAAACTCATGTCCATCGAGTTGGAGATGCCATCCAGCCATCTCATCCTCTGTCGTCCCCTTCTCCTCCTGCCCCCATTCCCTCCCAGCATCAGAGTCTTTTCCAATGAGTCAATTCTTCACATAAGGAGGCCAAAGTACTGGAGTTTCAGCTTTAGCATCATTCCTTCCAAAGAATACCCAGAGCTGATCTCCTTCAAAATGGACTGGTTGGATCTCCTTGCAGTCCGAGGAACTCTCAGTCTTACCCAAATAAATGGCACAAGTTACCCATACTCCTTTTCTCTCCAACCTAAAATTTTGACTTCATGATCTATCCCTTTTGTGTTACTGATGAAAGAACCAAATCACTTTCCTAATTGTTCAATGTTTACTAGAAAATATTCAATCTTGAACAGAGGGTCATAGTCTAAATAAAAATGGAACTGTTCAGCAGAACTCAAAATACTTTTTTTACTTATATTCTATATTAACATTGTAGTTAACAAGACCTACTGGCAGCTAGAAAGACAACAATTGATGGGAATTCTTACACAATGGACTGCTGTCTTCAGTTCAATGTTCCAATAGTTAAAATGGAGGGAAGAATGCAGTATAAGCTACTCCTTTTTAATTGGTTACTTATTATTAATAATTTTGTTGTTAAAAGAGGAACAATATAAAGATAATTCTATTCCATTAACATTAAAATAAAGTGTATGAAACTTGATTCCAGCAGAGGTAGTTCAGTTCAGTTCAGTTCAGTCACTCAGTTGTGTCTGACTCTTTGTGATGCCATGAACCACAGCACACCAGGTCTCCCTGTCCATTACCAACTCCCAGAGTTTACCCAAACCCGTGTCCATTGAGTCGGTGATACCAACCAGTCATCTCATTCTCTGTCATCCCCTTCTCCTCCTGCCCTCAATCTTTCCCAGCATCAGGGTCTTCTCAAGTGAGTCAGCTCTTCATATTAGGTGGCCAAGTATTGGAGTTTCAGCTTCAACACCAGTCCCTCCAATGAACACCCAGGACTGATCTCCTTTAGGATGGACTGGTTGGATCTCCTCACAGTCCAAAGGACTCTCAAGAGTCTTCTCCAACACCACAGTTCAAAAGCATCAATTCTTTGGCACTCAGGTTTCTTTATAGTCCAACTCTCACATCCATACATGACTACGGAAAACCATAGCCTTGACTAGTTAGACCTTTGTTGACAAAGTAATGTCTCTGCTTTCTAATGTGTGGTCTATTTTGATCATAACTTTCCTCCCAAGGGGTAAGCGTCTTTTAATTTCATGGCTGCAATCACCATCTGCAGTGATTTTGGAGCCCCTCAAAATAAAGTCAGCCACTGTTTCCACTGTTTCCTCATCTGTTTTCAATGAAGTGATGGGACCGGATGCCATGATCTTGGTTTTCTGAATGTTGAGCTTTAAGCAAACTTTTTCACTCTCCTCTTTCACTTTCATCAAGAGGCTTTTTAGTTCTTCTTCACTTTCTGCCATAAGGTTGCTGTTATCTGCATATCAGAGGTTATTGATATTTCTCCCAGCAATCTTGATTCCAGCTTGTGCTTCCTCAAGACCAGCATTTCTCATGATGTACTCTGCATATAAGTTAAATAAGCAGGGTGACAATATACAGCCTTGATGTCCTCCTTTTCCTATTTGGAACCAGTCTGTTGTTCCATATCCAGTTCTAACTGTTGCTTCCTGACCTGCATACAGATTTCTCAAGAGGCAGGTCAGGTGGTCTGGTATTCCCATCTGTTTCAGAATTTTCCACAGTTTATCCACACAGCCAAAGGCTTTGGCATAGTCAATAAAGCAGAAATAGATGTTTTTCTGAAACTCTCTTGCTTTTTTGATGATCCGGTGGATTTTGGCAATTTGATCTCTGGTTCCTCTGCCTTTTCTAAAACCAGCTTGAACATTTGTAATTTCACGGTTCACATATTGCTGACAAACAGAATATTTAAAGAGATCACTAAATATTCTTCCTTTCAGGATCACAGCAAATAATTTAAGTGTGTTTTGGTTCTTCTGTGAGAAATGAGCCTTGTGAAACAATTGCTTTTCCTCAAAGACCCCGTTCATTTTCTTTTTTTATTTGCACTGAGTATACTTACATTGTTTGGGCTTCCCAGGTGGCTCAGTGGTAAAGAATCTGCCTGCCAAACAGGAGACAGGAGATGCAGATGTGATCTCTGGGTTGGGAAGAAGGAAATGGAGAAGGAAATGGCACCCCATTCCATTATTCTTGCTTAGAAAATCTCATGGACAGAGGAGCCTGGCAAATTACAGTCCATGGGGTCGCAAAGTCACACATGTCTGAACACACAGCCATTTACATTGCTTATCCACAGAGCCATGGGCTCAGGAGAATCTGTCAATATCAAAGTTCTATAACCCGATGAGAGAGAGATCTGCCAGTAACACACCATAGCAATATAAAGGGATAGTTGATATTCCCTTAGAAATATCTGTGGATAGTTGAGTCTACTGCATTCATAGTGTATTGACCCCACAAAAAGTAGGATCACTAGTGTTAGGCTACTGAGCATGAATTTGTGCTCAGACTGATGTATCCTGTCTAGGCAGCAAAATAGTGCCTTGTAAATGAGATACTTTATTCAGTGGGTGCCCTCCACTCAGGGACAGGTTCAAGGTTTATGAAATCTGAGGTTGTACATCCCTTTTATCAAAATCCTATTGTACACAGGCCTTCTAACTCAGAGATTCTTCAAACCCAGACTCCCCTGGAACGTGTGCATGTTAATCTAGAACCTCAGGGCACATGCCAAACAGTGATATTTTCCATGTGCGCTGGGTAATTCTAATGTCAGGAAGGTTGAGAACACTTGCCCTGAATGACGCCCATGGAAGGCGAACAACTAGGCAAAGAGCACTCTGAGCCCGGGGTCACATGGCCTGACTCCAGTGCTCAGCTGTGTCTGTGCAGAGGAGCGCTCCAGACACTGAGGGTGACAGCAGCATCCAGCTTTCCAGGATCCACAGCAAGACAGGCAGTACCAGAAACAGTAAGCACCAGCCTAGCTGTAGCGATGTTGGAGGACTGCACCCTTGGCGTGTCCATCTAGGTTCTGGACATAAATGAGTCCCAGGAGCAGTGACTGTGGTGAGACGGCTCACACAGCAAACCAGATAGCAGGAGCGCCCCATCAGGGGAGGGAAAAAAGGCAAATGTCCTACCTGTGAATACATGTGAAACATGCCCTGGAGAAACCAGAAAATGACTTAGGGAGGAGCTGGAGGGCTCGAAATAATGAGCAGGAAGAAGAAACATAAAGTTTGTTTATTATGACTAATTATAGTTCTGTATTCCCCCGGGCTGAAAGATTTTGTAAATATGTGGGTAATCTATCCAAATACAAGTTTTAAAATAATAAACAAACCTTGCCCAGTGCCTGGTTAGGCAGATAATGAAAGTCTAATACCATATGGTTTTACTTGGGCAATACATTTGTGCTAACCCAATTTTTCCTTGTCTGGGAAAAAAAAGTTATGTAGATGTAAGAAGCAGCACATCATGTGGTTAAAAGTACATGGCCTGAAATTGAACTATCTAGATCTAAACTCTGACTCTCCAAGTAATTAGCTGTGTAGCCTCAGTACTCAGGTTTTGTTCATTGTGGAATTGTGGAAATTAACTGAGATAGTACATTTAAGGTATTAAGTTAGTACCTGATATATAGCAAATTTTCAATGAATGATTAGATTTTTTTCCCCATCCTTTGATATAATTCAGTGAACAAAGACTGATTTAGAATCTTAATTGATATTTTAATTTGCTGAGTTTTGTCATATTTCTAAAGCATACATTATGATATATAGATTCTTAACTTTGAATTTTTTATTGGTTATAATAATAAACTGTGCATCTTTCATTTATCAAGGCATATTTTCAACTAATATTATATTGCTTTACAATGTCAGAACTTTATTTATTTTTATTTTTTTTTAGCTATGCTGCAGAGGATGTAGGATCATAGTTTCCAGATCAGGGATGGAACTCATGCCCCTTGCAGTGGAAGCGTCATCTCAACCACTGGAGCCCCAGGGAAGTCCAGCGTGACTTCCTTTATACGAGCATGACTTCACTTCCCTTTCTTCCTGTCTTTTGTGTTCTTGTTGTCTTGTATTTTACTTTCATATGTAATAAACTTTACAATATATTATAATTACATATATTTTAACTTAAGAGTCTTTTAAATGTAAGTGAAGTCACTCAGTCGTGTCCGACTCTTTGCAACCCGTGGACTGTAGCCCACCAAGCTCCTCCGTCCATGGGATTCTCCAGACAAGAATACTGGAGTGGGTTGCCATTTCCTTCTCCAGGGGATCTTCCTGACCCAGGGATTGAACCTAGGTCTCCCACATTGCAGGCAGAAGCTTTAACCTCTGTGCCACCAGGGAAGCCTGTATATATATTCTGAATGCATATATACTGAATATACATTAAAACTATAGATCTATAGATATTTTCTGCTTTGGTTTTACTGATTTTCTAGTATCCATCAGCTGACATCTTTCATAAGTCTTGGACAATTCTTGGCTGTTATATCTTTAAACCTTTATTCTGTCCTTTTGTCAGTTTCTTTTCCTCTGTGCCTCCAATTGCCCATCTTTTATGCTGCTTGATGTTGTCTCAAGGATCTTGACACTCCATGGTTTTCATTCATGGTTTTCTTTGAAATTAGTTTGTGCAATTACTATCGACTTCAAGTTCATTTGAATCTTTTTTTCCAGTCTTCTGCTATCCCTTTAAATGAGTTAAATTTTTGATTCAAAATTATATTTTTCAGTCTAGCAAATGATTTTTTATAGTTTTCTTTCTCTGCTGGGATTCTTCATCTTTTCTTTGCTGTAACATACAATGTGTAGAACATTTCTATCTCCCTAAACTCTCTGTTTGCCCCTTTGTAGTTGATCCTGTCACTCAGTACTGGGCCTGTCTCTTATACACATCTAGATGTGTATAAGAGACAGGTATAAACCTGGCNGTTTTCTTTCTCTGCTGGGATTCTTCATCTTTTCTTTGCTGTAACATACAATGTGTAGAACATTTCTATCTCCCTAAACTCTCTGTTTGCCCCTTTGTAGTTGATCCTGTCACTCAGTACTGGGCTGCAGGTAACTATAGCTCTGCTTTCTTTTGCCACAGCTTGTCTCTGCTTTAGTTTCACATAGATTTAGATTCATTCTGTAGTGTTTTATGTTTGACTTTTTCTCATTTATCATACTGTTTTTGAGATTATTCATAGTGTCATCTGTGTTAATATTTCATCTCTTTATATTGCTGTGAGACGTTCCAGTGTGTGGGTATATCATAATTTTTTATCCATTCACCAGTGGCTGTACATTTGGATTGTTTCCAGTTTGGGGCATTTATGACAATGCTGCTATGAACACCTGTGTATACAGTTTTGTGTGGATACATCATATATGTTTAGGTTTTCACGTCTCATAGGTAAGTACGTAAAAACAGGGATTCTGGGTCTGTTTTTCTAAAGTAGCATTCCAACAAGCAAAATATATGATTATCAGTTGTTGCTCACTACTCATTTAATCTAGTAGGTCTTCATTATTATAGTGGATAGGTAGATATATCAAATTGGTATCTTAACATGCATTTTCCTAATGATTAATAATATTGAAAAATTTTCTTATGCTTATTAATCATTCATATGTTTACTTTCATGACATATCTATTCAATTTTTCTGCCCATTTTTTTTTTTTTTAGAGCTTCCATTTTACTTTATTTTACTTTACAGTACTCATAGTGGATAGGTAGATATATCAAATTGGTATCTTAACATGCATTTTCCTAATGATTAATAATATTGAAAAATTTTCTTATGCTTATTAATCATTCATATGTTTACTTTCATGACATATCTATTCAATTTTTCTGCCCATTTTTTTTTTTTTTAGAGCTTCCATTTTACTTTATTTTACTTTACAGTACTCTATTGGTTTTGGCATACATTGACATGAATCTGCCACGGGTGTACACGAACTCCCAAACATGAACCCCACCTCCCACCTCCCACCCCACATCATCCCTCCGGATCATCCCCATACACCAGCCCCAAGCATCCTGTATCCTGCATTGAACATAGACTGGTGATTCATTTCTTACATGATAGCATACATATTTCAATGCTAGTCTCCCAAATCATCCCACCCTCTCCCTCTATGAGTTGTTTTTCTTCCTACAATTGAACTAAATTATAGCAGTTCTTTATACACTCTGGACACAAGCCATTTGTCAGATGTATATTTTGCAAATATTTTCTTTCAGTGGCTTGGACTTTAATTTTCTTAACTGTGCTTTTCAAAGAGTTAAATTTAAAAATTTTGATGACATTTTTAAAGTTTCACATTACTGAGGTGAAATTACCTACAGACAGTAAAATACGCTTTTTAGGCATAAGTTCAATGAATTTTTACAAACATACATTTGTGTAGTTGTCACTACAATGAAGATGTAGCATATTCCTCAGACTGTCATTATCCAAGTCTTTGATAAAAACCAGTCCTTATGACATTAGTGAAATGTGATGCCTGTCTGCCAAATTCAAGTACATTCAGTTCCATTTCAAATGGTATTATCATTTAGACAATATCTGGTCACAGAATATTTGATTCCTGAAATGAACTAAAAACCTTACATAAATCTAGAATTAATTTCAAAAATAACGTTGTTGTTGTTCAGTCGTTCAGTTGTGTCTGGCTCTTTATGACTCCATGGACTGCAGCACACCAGGCTTCCCTGTCCTTCACCACTTCCTGGAGCTTGCTCAAACTCATGTCCATTGAGTTGGTGGTGCCAGCCAACCATCTCATCCTCTGTCATCCCCTTCCCCTCCTGCTTTCAATCTTTCCCAGCATCAGGGTCTTTTCTAATGAGTTGGCTCTTTGCATCCGGTGGGCAAAGTATTGGAGCTTCAGCTTAAGCATCAGTCCTTCCAGTGAATATTCAGGAATGATTTCCTTTAGGGTTGACTGGTTTGATCTTGCAGTCCAAGGGACTCTCAAAAGTCTTTCCCAACATCATAGTTCAAAAGCATCAATTCTTCGTTGCTCAGCTTTCTTTACAGTCCAACTCTCACATCCATACATGACTATTGGAAAAACCATAGCTTTGACTAGCTGAACTTTTGTCAGCAAAGTAATGTTTCTGCTTTTCAATATGCTGTCTAAGTTTGTCATAGCTTTTCTCCCAAGGAGCAAGCGTCTTTTAATTTCGTGGCTGCAATCACCATCTGCAGTGATTTTGGAGCCCAAGAAAATAAAGTTTGCCACTGTTTCCATTGTTTCCCCATCTATTTGCCACAAAGTGATGGAACTGGATGTCATGATCTTCATTTTTTGAATGTCAAGTTTTAAGCCAGCTTTTTCACTCTCTTCTTTCACCTTCATGAGGAGGCTCTTTAGTTCCTCTTCACTTTCTGCCATTAAGGTGGTATCATCTGCATATCTGAGGTTATTGATATTTCTCCCAGAAATCTTGATCCCAGCTTGTGCTTCATCCAGCCTGACATTTCACATGATGTACTCTGTATCTGTTCTTCTGCATTTAGAAGTTAAATAAGCAGGGTGACAATATACAGCCGTGACGTACTCCTTTCCCCATTTTGAACCAGTCTGTTGTTCCATGTCAGTTCTAACTGTTGCTTCTTGACCTGCATACAGATTTCTCAGGAGTCAGGTAAGGTGGTCTTGTATTCAGATCCCAGCTTGTGCTTCATCCAGCCTGACATTTCACATGATGTACTCTGTATCTGTACTTCTGCATTTAGAAGTTAAATAAGCAGGGTGACAATATACAGCCTTGACGTACTCCTTTCCCCATTTTGAACCAGTAAATTCCATGTCCAGTTCTAACTGTTGCTTCTTGACCTACATACAGGTTTTGCAAGAGGCAGGTAAGGTGCTCTGGTATTCCCACCTCTTTAAGAATTTTCCATAGTTTGTCGTGACCCAAACAGTCAAAGGCTTTACTGTGGTCAACAAAGCAAATGTTTTTCTGGAATTCTTTTGCTTTTTCTATGATCCAAAAGATGCTGGCAATTTGATCTCTGGTTCCTCTGCTTTTTCTAAATCCAGCTTGAACATCTGGAAGTTCATGTACTGTTGAAGCCTACCTTGGAGAATTTTGAAATGTTCATTCTAGCTGAGCTATTTCAAATCTTAAAAGATGTTACTGTCAAAGTGCTGCAGTCAATATACTGGAAAATTTAGAAAACTCAGTAGTGGCCACAGGACTGGAAAAAGTCAGTTTTCATTCCAATTCCAAAGAAAGGCAATGCCAAAGAATGCTCAAACTACAACACAATTGCACTCTTTTCACATGCTAGCAAAGTAATGCTCAAAATTCAAGGATAAAGTCAGCACCATTTTCAAAATATTATTGATATTTCCATTGTCATTGGGGCAATGTTCTTCAACAAGGAATGTCAGTTAAAATTTTAAATAGTAATCCACTTTAAAGAATGTATTTTCAAGTCATGCTATTGATTAAAACTTAGGTTGATATTTTTTATGAAGCTAACATTGAACTTATTGTGATTATAAACATTTCAATAACAAATGAAACAATAGGCATATTACTTCATTCATTATTGTCGTTCAGACTTTAAAATATGTTAGTCCTTTAACCATATCTGAATAAAATGCATCTTTCCAGAATATGGATTATTTATTCCATAGAAAGAGATATGGTGTTTTTATCCTTTCTGATACTATATTTGATAATTTCATCTTCAGTTGTCAATGCCTATGTCAGTGTGATAAAGCATTTTGAGGGGAAATCACATATTTAATAACTTATCAAGTCAGAGAAATTCCAAAGAACATGATCTTATTTTCAAAAGTCAGTGTTACCAAAAGACAAATATTTATGTGTTTTAAACTGCAGCTTTATTTTGTTTGTCTCTCAGCTAAAATGCAAGAAGAATAAAGAAATGATTATTTCAATGATGCAAAGGGGAAATGTAAGGAACTAAGCTATAAAAATCATAAATGGGTTGGAAAATTATGTCAAATTTTGACATTATGCAAAGATACACATAATTCCTGAGGTAGTCTGACTTATAGCTTTGCTGAATATATATGGTTATTGTTAATAATTATTGAGGAAATATTTTCACTTTCTATACCTGAGTGTTCTTTAAAAAGTCTGTAGACTTTCAGTTATTGAAAGTTTTAGAGTTCAATCTAGTTAAGCTATGTCACTTACCAGATAAAATGAAACTGAAAGATTAAGCAACTTCCTCATGATTACATAATTGTTTGGAAATAGCTGGTCATAGACTTCTGACTCCAGTTTCATGAAACTTGATTGTTTTACTTCTTTTTCTCAAGTGCATTTAATTTTGCTTTTTCTAAGTATTCTCTTATTTATTTGATGCTTTTGGATTTCCCTCACTTAAGAAACAAATTATACCTTTCCAAGGGTCAAACCCTCTATTTCCTTAGGGATGTAGTGTCCAGTATTTGTTAAAATATAAACTTTGCTGTGAAACTAACCTGAATTAGCATCAAGGCCCCATCAGAGACTATCATTGTGATTTAGGGAAATTATTTAACCTTCATCAGTTCAGTTCAGTCGCTCAGTCGTGCCTGACTCTTTGCGACCCCATGAATCGCAGCACACCAGGCCTCCTGTCCATCACCAACTCCGGAGTTCACTCAGACTCACGTCCATCGAGTCAGTGATGCCATCCAGCCATCTCATCCTCTGTCGTCCCCTTCTCCTCCTGCCCCCAATCCCTCCCAGCATCAGAGTCTTTTCCAATGAGTCAACTCTTTGCATGAGCTGGCCAAAGTACTGGAGTTTCAGCTTTAGCATCATTCCTTTCAAAGTAATCCCAAGGCTGATCTCCTTCAGAATGGACTGGTTGGATGTCCTTGCAGTCCAAGGGACTCTCAAGAGTCTTCTCCAACACCACAGTTCAAAAGCATCAATTCTTTGGCACTCAGCTTTCTT